>JACCIB010000017.1:600000-1165000 GCA_018906965.1 Philotrypesis tridentata | reverse complement strand
GATAAAATACAATTAATTACGTTACGTGACAAAACAGAAATAAAATTGTGAGAGACTAATAAAAATTGATTTTACAATACCTCAACGAGAAAAGTTAGTTTATAGTAATTGTTCATTTATTTCTATTATTTATTTTGTTTGTAAATGCAATTCCAATTCCCAATTTTCTATGACAATCCTTAATACTTGTGCATACTCAAATTAATTATCTTAATTTTATTGCTTCTTTTAATCACACTTCACCACTTCACATTAAGTTTAACATGGTGAACATTGCGACAGGATTTCATGTTTAACATTCTCATAAATATTCATGCGCTGTAGATGCGGCGAGAATTAAAATTCGTTGCATATGAAAAATTGCATTGACTACTTTTTCATTGCTCTATTCGCCCGTAATACTCGTACAAAAAATGAAGCAGAAATGTTCAACACTGTATTGTATATACTCATATAGAAAATGTAATTATAAATCTTTTGAACGTACAGCTTAAATTTTTGTTTGCACCCTAATATTAGAAATTCACACAAACGAAACAAAACCGTATGTTACCTAGCTTATTCTGGCAATAAAATGAAGAAATCCAATTTGTTTGTCAAGAGTAAGCAGCAATCTTTCCCATCCAGGGCCCCTATATTCTATATAGACAGCAGCGCGTGCCCGCATCACAGAGCACCTTACATCAGCATCATAAATAACCGAAGCCCATTCCAGCGTCGCATACTGCCAATCACTGACTATATCGCCTGGCAGCAGTAGCTGTATATATACGAGGCGCTCAATGCGCGACGTTTTTATGGGGAAAACACGTCGACAATCTCGGCTAATCGCGCCAATATACGAGTATTATGGACCGGCAGTTTAAAGCGCAAATTAATCAAACTTGCGCTTGCATCACAAGGATTGCATTATAGGCACGAACATCATATCCCCAGAGCATTCATCAGCCGATTCACAGCGATGATATGCAAATTCGGCGGTATGGCTTCCTTATTGTGGAGAGACAGCTCCTACTGATACAGTAGCCGCGACTGTTGACCAAGAATGAATCGGATAGACATTTGCAACATACTTCCACGTTCAAATGTTTGATCAAGCCCTCTCTCTCTCTCTCTCTCTCTCTCTCTCTCTCTCTCTCTCTCTCTCTCTTCTCTCTCAGTTCGTAACTTCAATCGCGATATATGTATAGGAGCCCGAGACACACTCGTATTCAGGTATTTGCTTGGCAAAATAAACATTCTCAACTCATCGCACATTCCAGCAGATGATAATCTCCGTGCACTTTGAGAGAGAGCGAGTGAGAGAGAGAGAGAGAGCTCCGGCCTAATTATTTCCTTAAACACACTCCTCTCCTGCTAATATCTTGCAAAAGCAGCCCCGAGTCGCTGCTGCAGGAGTAGCAGTCGTGTATGCTATGCGCCGAAGCTGCGGCAGCGCAAACTGTCGATCCGATATGCGCGAGAACGGTAAGCTCCTCAAGTCGTGTGCTAACCCCAGCCAGACGGTTGTGCGTGTATGTATACATATATGTGTGCATGTATATCATTCTATATACTCTGTGTTTGTCCTCGTCCCAGCCATACACTGCAGAGGTCTGACTCTCTCTCTCTCTCCGATCAATTCCGTACGTATGGTTCTCTGCGTTGAAATGGCACCTGAGAACAAGAGAGGCGCTTTCTCCCAGAGGACAATCGCGTCTACGGCTTGTCTGCCTGCGCATGTTCACTATATGGAATATGGATGAACTTTGGCTCATTGGATCACAATTATTGCTTTGAGAGGCCGAAATTTTTGCGGGACTTACTTCTCTGACGTGCGATCCAATTAGTGATAGCTATTGTGCGCGATGAAGGTTGATGTGTGCGCGCATTCGTGACTGAGGCATTTCGAACTGAAATAAATAAATAATTGTACTTGCTTGTATGCACATGGTGCAGGCGTACTTATGCAGATCGGAGCGCCAATCATTAATGTACTAATGAGACTTCCGTCTGTTTACATGCATTTGTAATTAGAGATGTCAACTAATTACACGAGTAATCCCGACGATGAAACATCGCGCTGCAGTATCTGACGAAATGGTATATAACGTCGAAATCGTGAAAAATATCGCCTACAAAGCAATTTTTGTAGACAACTGTAAATTCAATATTGTTGTCACAGAAATCCGTGCCAGTGGCGAGGCTCGAGCGAATAGATGAATTTTGAAGAATAAAAGAAAATGCAAAATTGAATGTTATTTTTTACATTCACTTTAATTTGCTTGACAAAATATTCTGTGAAATAAATTCACGAATACAGCGAACTAAACATTTTTTTTGTACGTCGTATAAAAGGGACAACTAGTCTTTGAAAACTCAATGCATCTGTTCTTTACGTTGTTTCTACTACCGTTAACTGTACGATGATTTAACCAAATAAAATTGAACGCAAAAGGTGCATCTCTCCTCTTGATAATGAAAGCAATCGAAGATGCTCGCAGAAAATCATGACGCAACACCCGCCGAGAACGCTTTATTACCGCTCAAGATCGGTTAAGAAAGCCGTAAACTCGATTATACAAATCCCTCGAAGCTCCTCAACAATAAAAAGTGATTTACGCGAAGCGCAAGGTAAAAAAAGCGTATTCGACGCCTCCCTCCCATCCTCGCACTTACGCAACATCGATATCCCCCACCGTCAAAGTGACAAAAGCAATTCCATCACCTCGCAACTCGCTTCGCACTAAAAACTCGCGCCTTAAAAAGCGTCTTACTAATTTAAAGGTCCGCCTACGGTGTATAACACTCACTATCGAGCATCGGCAGCAGTAGTAGCGGCAGCAATAGCAGCAGCAGCAGCAGCCGATATAAAAGCCAGGTCACGTAGGGTAAGCTCTCTCTCTCTCCCACACACATACGCAGCTTTAGCCCGTCCAATCTCCATCCATCAAAATCAATCCATTTTGCGGATGCACTTAGGCGGCCGAACGCTGCAGTAAGAGCTTTCGCGAGCTTCCCGCCGTAGCTTTTCCTCGCCAGGGGGGATGATTTCTGCGCGCAGTAGCGCAGCGGATCCTTTGATGAATTAGCCGGGAGCTTTTCTTTTTCAATTTTTATTTTCAAGCTCGAAACCTCCCCTCCCTTTGATTTATCGGATACAAGCGAAGTGTACAGCTCACTTTTCGTTATTACTACACGCGCTTTTTCGCGCAGTACAGTGTACACTTGGAAAAAGCTTTCTCGAGAATTGTCCGAATAATTCGACCGTTTACATAAATTCCCCCCTCCCGCCCCCGTGTGCAGGGCGCGCGCGAGCTAGTGCGCGCTCTCAATGAATTATTTAGAATCGGCGAGTGCGAATTTAACGCGGCTTTAATTTTAAAGCCTCGCGGAATGTGATACACATCGGAAGACTACGGGCTACATTGATTTTTCATTCTGTGTGCGTGCGGGTGTGTGGGTGTATCGCGCTCGACTTAAGCGATTGTAAAAGAAAAGATGCTCTATCTCTCTCGGGATTCATCGATTACGAGCGGATTAATTTTGAAATAAAGGGAGAACCGCATAGCCCCGTCATACATTTTTCATGTGGTAATGCGGTAATTTTGCTTCCTCTCTCTCCCTCTCTTTCTCTCTCGCGGTTATTATGATTCTCTCTCTTTCTCTCTCGTAAAGCGAGAGCGAATCGCCGCAGTCGCGGCGCGCGCGTATATTTATGAAAATATAATCCATATATATCTCGACTGGATTAGTTTCTCGAGCCGTAAATAAAATTTAATTTCTTGCATTAGCCGCGGATCGCGAAACAATGATTAAAGCTCTTCCGGAGCTTTCCGAGCGAACGCGTAAACAAGGCAAAGCTCCCCGGGATTATCGTATGTACGTATATACACACACGCTTCAGAGCCGAAGAGTGTAGCGGCGCGCGCAAAAATATATATATATATATATAGATATAGATACGCGCATAATTATACAAGTGTACACTCCGTGCGCTATTTCCAAGTGTAGCGGCCGAACCGCCGCCTCCACTCTCATTTCGGCCTTTAACGGCCTCGTTAAAAATCGTGTGAATATATTATTGTACACTGTAGCGCGCGCGAAAGTGCGCGAAATCGTGGGGCCGGTAAAGCGTTATACGAAACTCAATGAAAATCACTGGGCGCGCGCGCGCGCGCACGCCGTATACTATACCGTAGAATTTCACTACAGTAGAATTCAGGGAATTCGTTTGCCGCGTGCTATGACACTCACCCTCACGCAGACGCGCACACATAGAGGTTCCGTATCGGTTCTCGCGTAGAGCAACCGTCTCTGGGTCGGGGGGCAGAGAAAAAACTGTGTTTATACATGCACAAAGGGGCGCGGAAGGGAAACATCCCATGGGAGTACGTCTCTGAGTGGAAGTTTTGAAATTCAATGCCTGACAAATCGTCGAGCTACTCCTCTTCGTGAGTGCGAGAGAGAGAGAGAGAGAGAGAGAGTTATAGCGAAGTATATTGGAAAAAGCGGCGCTTTTCCAAGAGGCCAGAACGAGCCAGCCTGACGCGCGTGGCGTTGCAAGCTCATATCGAGCTTGCAGCTAGAGCGCTTCAATTCGGTTGAGAGGACGACAGCAGCAGCGGCAGCGGCAGCGGCAGCACCAGCAGCGAGATAACGCGGATAAATGATGAGACGGCCTTTTCTCTATCTCACTTTCGTCTCCCTAAGTGCGTCGTAAACCGTCGGGAGTCGTCCAATCTTCCAAGCGCGTGTCGCTGTAAGCAGCAGACTTTTTTCCCTCCCGCGCTACTCCGTATAGCCGTTATCCCCGCGTAATTCTCTTCCGACACCCCCACTCCCCCACCTATGTGCTCTCCTGCGCGCGCTGTGCCCGAGCAGACCTCCTCTCCAAAAGGCTGCTGCCCAGCGCGCGCAGTCATTAAAGCAAGTTTTTGGCTTCGAGCGTCGGGGAGTATATAGTCCCAGCGCGTTCGTGCAGTGATAGGTATATATATACGAAAACACGACAAAGCACAGAGCATTGGAAAAGAATCACAAAGGAAGTCGCGCGACTCTTTCGAGAGAATTGAATTCCAGTCGAGCGAAACTCGCCTGTGCTCGCTCCCCCGCGTGTAGACCTCGAGTCGTTTGTCAGTAAGTTTCGAGTGGCTCTGCCGCTGTACTGCCCGAGGCGACCCTAAAAAGCGCATTCGAAGGGAGGTCAACTACGGTAAATCCATGTTAAGTCCGCATCAAGGACGGGAAAAAGCTCGCCGTAGGAGAGAGAGACATGAGAGAAGCTTTTTCTCAATGGCCGGAGCAACTCGTGTTGTATTAGTTGTGTAGCCGCCGCGCTGCGTGTGCTGCTGCAGCTTCAGCTCCCATCTCCCTTTTCAAAGGAGGCACACACAGAGCGAGTGAGCCAGAATCGCTTTCTCGATTTCCATTCGACGAGCTGCGCGCGGGATTTCGCTTTTCTCCGGCTGCGCAGAGCCCGCGTCGCAACGTTAATTTCGCCGACGAGAGGGAGAGAGAGAGAGAGAGAGAGATATAGAGATGATACCACTCTCCGTGTGATTAAAATCTTCCGAGCCAACAACGAAATTGATATTTTCCAATCGAAGCTTCCGCGAGTGTGTTTACACGCGACTCTATATATTCCTGCGCGTCCTCCTCGGGGCGACGGCAGAGAAACGAAATTAATCCGGGGATCGTCAAAAAGACGACGAGGGAGAGACGACTTGGCGCGGCAGAGCGAAACGACGACGCAGAATTTCCTGACGAGCGCACATTCGCACGCTCTGATGTGAAAGGGAAGTCGCCGCGCCGGCAAATCCCCCGGAAAAATACCGGACGCGATCTGTCATGCTACGACGTGAAGGAAAAAACGCGCTCGTGTCGGAAGAGACGGAGAGAGAGAGAGAGAGAGAGAGAGAGAGAGAGAGAGAGAGAGAGAGAGAGAGAGAGAAAGGGAGATAGATAGAGAGAGGAAAAAGAGAAGAGACTCGTGGCAATCGCTCGCTCTCCGGTGAAATGGAAAAAAATAATAAAAAGAAAGTTGAGATGACGAGGAAGAAACGGTGTGTCTCTGATTATTACAGGTGTGCGAGAGGAGGAACCTCATGGAAAAAAATTTCTATTGTCTAAGGTGATGGGATAGGAAGTCGCGCAAGAATTAAGATGATAATTATTGTAATGGAAGTGTCTTGAGGCCCGGATAGCGAATATTTAAAATGCATTTGTATTTGATTGTTTGATGCGAAAGCTTGTATTAAGGACGAGTTTTCATGACTTATATGACTAGAAATCGAAATTTTATTTTTAAAGCTAGAGGTTTCGGACTAATGAGACTTTCTTTTGTAAGCCAAAAGATAGTCAAAAGTGCAGAGGAACATGGGAAAAGTTACTAGTAACCATATTTCTGAGCCATTTTACGATTTTTTTACAAAAAATTAATGCTTCGAAATACTGGAATATAATGACAACTACGAATGTTTCCGAGGTACAAACAAAATTTCAAATTATACCACAATAAAGTATAACAAAAAAGCTTTAATTAAAAAAAAAATATGTCCAGATTCGATGCTTTCATCAAAAGTTATGTCCATTTGCAAAAAAAAAATAAATAAATAAAAATCCGAATAGCCGATTTTCGGTTTTTTCCATATACCTCCCCATGTTAAATTCTAATGTTCCATGTTTCCCATGTTCCTCTGCATTTTTGACTATCTATCGACTAACAGAAGAAAGTCTGATTGGTCCGAAATCTCTAGCGTAAAAACAAAGTTTTTGATTTCTGGACCCCCGAAAAGTGCATTTTTCTATGAGAACTGGTCATATATTTATCTTCATCGACTTGTATATTCCTTATTCTTTCGACGCATTGAAGTGGATAATTATTTCACTTTTTCTTGTAACATCCTAATTGCCTAAAAAAAAAATTCTGAACGAACTCGCATAATACGCGCATAGCTTAAATCCAAATCTAGAAGTATATTTTAAATGCCCATTCAATTGTATTTTAAAGTCGACATTACTCTCTTCCCCCTCACAAGAGTCTACGTCGATTTTTAATTTATGAGATATGTGCTCCGTGGCTCTATCCCACTGCGTATACGTGTGTGTATTTCACCTTTATTGCGGGTGAGAGACTCCTTGCAAAATTCAAGCGCGACGGAGTTTTAAATTTTGTAGCCCCTATTCATTGCGCTGAGCACACACACACACACACACACATACACACATACATGATGGGGCTCGGATTCAAATGGATTTCCAATAGCGAAAAGGAAAAAGCGCCCAGACTACTCCATCTTTCTTTCTATCTCTCTCTCACTCTCACGTCGCCGTGTGTTGCGCGTCCGAGTCTCGTGGCGGCTCTCGGCGAAATTTTGGCTGGACTCTTATATGCTCTCTGCTCGACCACGGCAGCGCACGGAGTATAGCGCAGAGAGCTCGACTAATTGCACACGTGCAAGACGTAAAAAAGGATTTCCAACGGATGCACGTATAGCGCGCGTCGGCGTGGAGAGAGGAAGGGGAGAAAAAGAGAGGAATAAGGAATCTCTCGTTGGTAGTAGAGAGCTCGAATTTAAACCATCGGAATATAAAGAGCGCAATCTCAAATTCAAACGGCGCGCCCGCAGCGCGTCCCCCCCCCCCTCTCTCACTCGGCTCTAATATTAAATTTAAAAATCTTTGCGCTGCAAAGAGACCTTATATACCCTATATACTCCCAGTAGTAGTGTCCCATATCGGGTTACGGCGGTGGTACCGCAGCATTTGGAGCGGAAGTAACAGAAATCTTATAAGAATTATACAAGTCGCGCAGAGAGGAGGAGAGATACGTTTCCTGGAGAGCATTAGGTGTACCGACACGTAATGTCTCTCTAGCTTTTTGTCCCGTGAAATCACAAAGCGATAAGGCGGTTATATACATATATATACACACACGTATATGTGTTCAAAAAGCCTTGAGGGCAGATCTGCTCTCTCCCAGCTCGTTTCTGTGTACACTCGATCCTCAGTGAGCCGCAGAGGTCAGAAGCCCCGGCTTTTCTTGCTGCTACTGCTGCTACTGATGCTGCTTCCCTCAAACGTAAGAGGCTTGAGAGAGTATTTAATTATCCCCGTCGCAGCAGTGGAGAGTATAAGACTTATCCTAATTTTGGAAAATTTCAGCCTCTCCCTATCGCCCCTGTACACTCCAGACGCGGCGCCCCTCCTCCTCGGCGTATATTCAAATGCGTTGATAAATCATGAATAATACATGAGGAAAAGCCCGTGACGAGGGAAAAGCGGGAGAAAAAAGGGCTCTCGGTGTCACAAAGGGGAAACTTGAAAATTGTGTCAATTAAAGGCGGCTCACTCTCTCTCTCCCTCTCTCTCTCTTTACGATTACCTCGTAAAAAAGGAGGAAAGTTTCGAGGTCGATTGTTTCCGCAGTGGCCCTTTATTCTTTTTGCCCTCTTCATCTAGTCCTAAAAACTTTGCTCGTCATTTTTCCTATACACCCCCTCTTGATCTTCTCCCTCTTTTTCTCACTCTCGTCCAGAGGCTCGCCGTACCGCACACGACTCCGTTAATTTTTAATTAGCTATACACTCCTCGTAATTCAGGTGGCGACCGAGGGGGAAGTGGCAAAGTTTTTTGATACGCCTCGAAAAGTTCCCTTCTATTAACAATTTGCTAAATATCGCTTCGAGCTGTATGTGCGTTGCTCGGTGTACAAAGCGTTTTCACGTCGCGGTGGCCTGCGTATGAACACGCCGCACGGAAACTAAACAATAAATTCCCCGCTCGCCGAGATGAGAGAAAAAAAGATGAAATTTAATAACCAAACTTTCAAGTCCATTTTTCGATGGGCGGGGGCAAGCTGAATGTGGAAAATTTCTGGAGCCGAACTCGACAGTCGGAGAGAAAGATTGCAGTAAATTTAACTAGAAGTTTGCGAAAATTTATATCAGAAAGTATAGTAATCTGATAACTAAGTTATAATACAGCAGGAAAATTACCGTAGAGTCTGTTAAATTGTGCCGAGTGCTCGGTAAATTTTACGGCTGTTCTGCCGCCTTAAAAAAGTGACGGTACCACGCTGGATTCCTGTAGATTAAAGTATTACATTGGTTATTTTAACGATTTCGTGTAATAGTGAGTATTGCATACAAGAAATAATAAATTTTATGCATCGCAAGTCTTTAATACCGATAGACACGAGATTGTATAATTTGTAAAACTTATTATTCTATGACGTTTAGCGTATTATTGCGAGTATCGCGTGAGACTGTTACAAGACATGTTCATTGTTCACGCGTATTACATAATGACTGATTGCACAATTAGCTGCTATTTTAAATTTAATTCTTGACAATCGTAGTTTTCATTCAAATTCTCAAGTGAATCTCATGATAAAAATCACCACACTTGTTGCCGGCGCATCTTCGCCGTAGTCACGAAAAACTTGGCTGAAACTTCCTCTCGTCTCGAGCTGTAGCGAAATTCACAATTAACGTACCATTCCTCCCAGCGCGTATCAGCTTTATTATACTGCACCTACGCTATACAATACGTACGCAACACCGGGAGTCGTCTGCGAATCCTCAAAGCTGCGCCGCCATAGGAACAATCCTCTCCGTATACCTCTCGCGCTTGCAAATCGGCCCTCGAAGCGTTAAACACGAAGCTGCTGGATTCTCTCTTATATATACATACATACATAGCCAAGCGTGTGGATACGCGAGCGGAGGACCGTGAGAGAACAAGCCTGCTCTGCTGCTTCTGCTGCTGCCTCCGAGTGTTTTCGCCGACCACTCGACGCCGACTGCTAAATCCCCTGGTCCTCGCGGAATATTCTCTCCGCGCCGAGTTATGATATTGATTTTACGACAGGAGAGAGGACGGTCTCGGCCTCGAGGAAAATCGCCCCGACGGTGCTTGGGCTGCGGACCTCTGCGTGATTTTTCGAGGGGGCATTTTATTTCGAGGGGCATATATAGGTATGCATACTTAATCTTAGGCGCGCTCGTGAATTTTATACTGCATAGCGAGAGCTCGAGCGAGCGAGCGAGCTAGCGAGAGGGAGAGGGAGAGAGAGTTGATATAAGTAGATCCGGAGTCGTAAAGTGTTTTACTTCCGAGCATACTCGTGATCGCGGTTTAGAGCCTTGTAGATAAAGTGTGTTATTGAAATGTCTGTTTTATCAGTTTCTTCGTTCATCCCGCCCGGGAGAGACGTACAGAATTCCTTTCTCTCTCCCTCTCTCTCTCTCACTCTCCCAAGGGCGCCTCTCTATCAATCGGTGAAGCGCGAATAGCCAAAATACTGCGTGAAAACGAGAGACCACGCGGTGCCATACGTAATTCCAACGCCGTGAAATTGGGCTGCGAGCTTTCGGGAGCTTTTGGCGAGGAGCGGAGGGGAAGGGGGCACACACAAAACTTCGAGCCTTGAGGTAAAGATAGTTGCTTTAATAGACGGTAAATATAAAACGCCGGCGTGCACCACTGCGCGAAGAATATCCAATCGGCCGATGTGTACAGAAAGTTGCCGAGAACTCACTCTTTCGCCCCCGTGGGGGAGGAGGAGGCGGAGGGGGAGGGTAGAAGTTTCGCACAATCGACGCCCGTTTTATTTTATTTCGCGCTGTATAGTCCCTCCTCGCGCTCGTAAACTTGTCGCAAAACTCCTTCTCAGAAGATTTTCAACTGTATATGTATACGTAGCTACGTGTGTGTGTGTGTGCGTGTGGGTGTACGGCGGTCTGTCCGGCCTAATAAAATTCACGGTTGCGCGACGCTATACGACGCGCTCGTAATTTTTCTCCCCAGAGCCGCCGCCGCCGCCACTGCTGCGGGTTTATGTATTGTATACATTGTTACTGCGCTCATATACATTTTCAGGAGGGAAGGGAGGAGGGATTTCCCGCCCCCTCTCCCGCCGTTTTATATTCGAAAGGCCAATTTACGAGGAAGTCGCTACTCCCTTTTCTCTCGATGAAATTCGCGGAGTTTCTCTCGGGGACGAGGGGTTACACTCCATCATCGGCGCGGCAGTTCTCTCGCGATCGCAGTCGATAAGGAAGCTTCATTGGAGAATCGAAGGGGGTGGGGTTGGGGGGGGAGTGGCGGGTGCTCAACCCAATTTCCATGAATCACAATGCTAATTTTTTTTCCTCTGTAGCCGCGCGCCGTTCTTCTTCCGAGAACATCGCTCCTCTCTTGGAATTCAATTTTTTTGCCTCGGCAATTAGACCCCTCTGCAGCCGGTCAGTGGAAAGGGTCAGGCTCCGCTCGGACGAGAGATTCTTTTCAAGGGTCGTTAATGGGGCGCATGCCACCCTTTTTTAAAATGCAATAAGTGAATTAGCATTTAAAATGCGCTTAAGTGTATACATATACAAGGTACGTATGTTCCGTTACTTGTAGACAAAATTGTCTGCTATTTCGAGGGTTCGAGTACTCTTGAAAATCCTTTTGAACTGGGTTTCAGTCTTTTCGAACGGCTTTTTTCAGCGATTGTATGTAAATTACAAAGAAAAAACCTTTAAAAGAAACATCAGCCTTACTTTTTTACTTTTGGTATGTTAAAATTTGGTTTTATGCGAGCTTTCAATAAAATGACTTTCAGAATATTGAACAAAAAATTGAAATATAGCCTGCATTCCAAACACAGACAATCCTCTCAAAGTAAGGGTGTTTTTATCGACTAATAAGCATTTTGAATTTTGATTCCTTTATTTGCATGGTAAAGGTAGCTTTGCTCCCCTCTCCAGAACTCGAGAAGCTTATTTAGTGCCTGCGGTGGTGCATCTCTCTGTCTCTCTCGCTCTCTGTTTACAAGCCATCTAATCCTTTGTTCTCTCGCGACGAGCTTTCTTCGCCCTCGACGACTCCGCGGTCAATTGGGTGCAGGGCCTATGTGTGCGTTGATTGCTTTGAAGTCGGCGCATTCTGCAGTCGTCGTCGGCGCCGCTCGTTGCGGAGGCTCGTAATTAACTTTGATCGATCGCAAAACTTGAATTATGCTTTTGGGATATGCGCCGGGGGAAAATGGCGAAGGCGTTTTCGAAGAAGCTGCAACATCTAATGCATTAATTATCGCGAACTCTGCGCCGCGCAAGCTCACCTCAGCTCGTCGGGGGGGAATTTACGCTCGGTGTTTCCACCCTTCCCTACTCCGGGGGCCCTTAAATTCTCGCGGATCGAAGGAGCTCGCTCGCGCGCGCCTGCCCTCGTCTTTGTTGGCACTTAATTAAGAGAATTCACGAAAGATTAAATGATGGAGCGAGAGGTTAAGACGCAGCGTTTCTTATATATACGGATCGCGCCGCTCTCTTTCCCTCACTCCCAAGAGCGCGTTCTACGCTCGCGCCCGTTCGGCTTTTATAGATATCGGAAAAATTTCCGACGCTGTTTTACGGGGGATGCATTTATACGCACAGCCCCCGACGATTTCCCGTTCTGACTGGACGAGAGCGCGCTATTTCACGATGTATATCTACGGTCTGCCCCTATACTTTTCCAGGGTTTAGAGGTGTTTCATCAAGGATTCCACGTTGAGTATGATTACTCACAGCCGTTTTTAACGTATCATTTAACTAAGTACGATGAAAATCAAATTTTCAAAGAGCGGTCTTAAAGGCTAATATTATGTAATCAAGGCATTTATTAAAAATTACCTGTACGAATGTAGGAGGTGCAATCAACAAGCTTCTAAAAACTAGCATCCTACTTTTTTAGTATAAGATCTAATTCCATTATCTTTATCTGCATGTTTTATTTTCTTCGGTCATTTTGAAGCTGAAAGATAACAAAATTTGTAATTCCATTTCTGCGGTAAAGTTAGTGATTTGAACGTACTGAATTAAACCATGAATTGTGAAGGGATCGAAAATCCAGATTTTATTGACAGTGCAACAGTGTACTACAAAAATACATTAAATTTAATAAAGTATTGACTTTAAACTTGTAAAGTGATAGACAACAACAACAATTTTTTAGTTTTATTAAACTTGTTGAGTGTTCAGTATTTTTCTATACAAGTGCAATACTGCACTATTCGAGTCGGTAAAATTTGTATTTTACTTTACAAACATTTTCTAATATAAATTACCTTTAAAGATTACAAAGTAGATTTAACAGAGCCCAAGCACAAGCTAAACAATCAACTAAAATTGTAACAGTCATTCAATCATACTGGATGACTCTCCCATGCACACGCGGGCACCTCTCAGCTGCGCAGTCATAAATCCAATAATAGAATTCGCGAAGCCCAACGCAAGTGCGAAGAATAAACAGCCGGGAAAAAACCGCGTCGTGTCGCATAAAGAAAATCAGCCGAGGCTCAATCAATACTCCCGGAGAAAGCAGCGAAGCGCAAGAGGAAGAGGAACAATGCGACTCCTCTCCTCTTTTTTTACGAGCTGCTTTCTTCCTACGTACTCTTTTGACGCGTCAGATCCGATCCCGCACATGCCGTGCTATATGTATATATGTACACATACACATCAGAAAGAGAGAGAGGGAAAAAGCGAGAGGAGATCGAGTTACGCTAATCAAAAGAGTTGGCGAGAATAAAGAGAATTAGCGCACGGCCGGGGCTAATTAATTATCGGCTCGGCTGTCGTCGTCGGGCTGCGCGACGTTTATGATCATTAATAAGGAATCGAGCTCCGCCTGCGGTTAAAGCTCGATGGAACCCGCGGGAGCATTTATACCGCAGTGCTGACTGTGTACTCTTTGTTTCTCTCCTTCTCTCTCTCTCTCTCTCTCTCTCTCTCTCTCTCTCTCTCTCCTCTCTCTCTCTTTCTCGCGCACTGCTTCTTTTCTTGCTCGATTTCTTTCTTGCCCCGGCGAAAGAGAAGCTTCTTTTCCTTCCGGGGCTCTTTTTGCTGGGAAGCTTTCTCGAGGGCCGCCGCCGTCGCCGTCACTGCGATGCTCGAGTGCAGTTCATGATGAAATTAAAGAATGGCACACGATATCGCAGTCGAGGGAAAGGACGAAGCTCTTGGGCTTCTTTCTCCCGCTCTCTCTCTATCGCTTTCGCTCCGCTCTGACGTCATATATCTGATATATATTTTCTACAATCGGGAGGACGAGGGATCTCGCTGGTTATTGAAGTTTGCGAACGTATCTTTTAAATAAATAATCAGATAACTGGGGGAGGAGGAGGGGGCGAGCTGCTGCACACGAATCCAATTTTCCCTGCGCGCGTCTATTTTGCCAATCGTGCGCGCGATCGAACGCGATCGAACGCGATCGAGCTTATTTCTGCGAATTTTCAATCTCGAGAGCTTGACGCTTTAATTATATTTCGGAGCGAACGGATTTCAATGCGCTGCAGAGAGAAAGAGAGAGCGGAAGAGCAGTATAGAGAGCCGGTGCGGAACGTGTTTCAATTTAGAATCGACACGCCGATGTGCCCCCGTGTAATATTGCCTTTCAAAATGAAAAATATATATAAACGCGCGATTAATTTTCTTCCCTCGTTTCCAAGCTTCAAATTACACGTTGCCGAGATGCCTCGGCTAGAATCGTCGGACGTGGAAACGATCATTTTATATATATTCGGTGTATTACGTGCGCAGAGAGGCCTGGTGACCTGGCGGCATAATTATTACCGCGATGCGATCAAATTTCCGTCCAGCGTTCCGAAGCAGCTATAAGCGTAGGCCGTTATTTTACAATTTATTTAGTTTTTCTTTTTAATTTTTAAAATATTACACATCGAGTACATCGAATCGTTTATTTAAGGTGATTAAAAGGATAGGCTGTTGACGTTCCTCAATTACCCGTAATAATACATTCAAGCCCATAATTGCGCTAAAAAATTATTACAAAGTAATATAATAATGTAACCATATCCCCTCTATATAATGAATAGAAAATCCCAGCAAAAGCCCTCACCTACGGAAATACCTCGGCGAACTCTCATTAAACCCAACCCCAACCCAACCCCTCCGATAGAATTTTCATAGCGCACAGCCACCAACGCACCTTCCTATACATACATCCGTAAACGATATCCTCGAACGGTCAAGCGAGCAAACGGCGGAAGAGCGCAGCAGCAGCAGCAGCAGCAGTGGGCAGCGGCGTCCAGTCGAGCAAGAATCTGCTGAAGGGGGTATAAGTATGTATACGTGTAGTCAGCGGCGCTGGCCAGTGGCCGCACGGGAAAATTATCGGGAACCGCAGGGGCCATAATATCGCAAGAAGCAGCTTGCAATCGGCCGTAACCGCGTCGGACGATCCGGGAGAAACCGCAAGAATCGCTTATATAGCCGCCTCCTCGCGCAAGAATGACTCGCGCGCGCGCGCGCCGCAGGCTAACGAGATTGCCGCGCCGCTCGAATTAATTTGCCGTCCGAGTGCCACGCGAGAGAGCGAGACAGAGAGAGAGAGAGAGGGGGAGAGAGAGTTCCGACGCTGAGAGCCGGCTGCTGTGCGCGATGGAATTTTTTTTTTCTTGACCAAGCGCTGTGTGTATTGATTAAAAAATTACGCGGGCTTTTTACTTCCAGTCTCTGCGAGAGCACCGCGCCGGTCTGATACGCCTGGGATTATTGACGATTATGTAGGCGGGGTGACTGTGCTGAGAAGTGAAAATTTTCTGCATCGTTGAGGTGTTGATAATATGGAAATGATAATTTTTTTTTATATGAACTCGGTAATTTTAGTCTTGACAAGTTTTGAAAAATATTTTAGTAGTGCAGTACGATGTTTTTGAAGAAAACGCAAAAAATCACGGTATAAGAAATAAAAGTTCTGGCGGGAAAAAAGTTTGGCAAGCGTTTAGTTCCGTATACAATTGTGATTTCGTATTCAGGGCACCATAAAGGAAGCAGAAAAAAACTGGTCCGATAAGTGTTACCCTCTGGAAAATTTCTTCGACCTCCAATTCCAACTTGTATCCACGTAAACGTGGAATTGCGCATGTATGGAATATGTTATTTGAATATCTTTACTAGCTATAAAACAAAATACAAATAGAAGAATCAGCAAAATTTTTCCAATTGTGAAAATCAAATATTATATATGAGCAAAATTTTTATGCGTGCAGTCTACCAGGAAAAATATATCTGCGCAAGTCGAAAACTATAAATTTCAATCTTTCGAATTTCTTTGTTTCGACAAATCTGCAATACAACTACAAGAAAACTTTAAAAAGAATTGTTACATATAAAAAAAGAAATTTCCTCGAAACAACTGAAACTGCGTTTACCCCTCCTACTTGGATAACCTCAAAAAATACTTGCTTTCCCGGCGCCAAAGCATTCGAAATTCAAACCGAGTGCACTGCAAGAGCTTGTTGGTTTAACAATATACAACTGCAGAGCGCACAACCGGACTCGTAAGTAAAATTCACCTCACACTCGTCAAGTCGAGGTCGCGTCGTAACAGGTCTATAATATAAGACTCAGCCTGACATATTGCGAATTTAATGGGCCGCGCACTGACCGCCCCATGTCTCCATGCAAATCCTCTCATAAATCAGGACTTGGCGATCTGTCCTATTTTTCCGTCTAAGCTAAACTTTGAGCGCTCGTGCGATTTGCTGGCGTCGCGCTTCTTGATCCTTCCGTTTTTCGAAAGAAAAGACGGAAGAAAGAGGAAGTCCGCGAGGAGATCCGAGACTCGAAAGGTTTTATATTCTAAGCCCGTGAGACGCGGCGATTTGTAAGCTAGAGGTTTATACGGTTTTTTCCATTTTTTTTACTTTCTTTTATTTCTTTTTTTTTCCCAGAATAGTTCTCGAATCCGAAATTTATGCATTCGCGACAATTTTCAAAAAATTTGAATCCACGCGCGCGTCGCCGAGTGCCCCTGAAAACTCCGGCAATATTTACACGATTTTGCGCTCGACGTGCGAGCGTCACGTTTTTTCAAATATTTTCTCTCTCTCTCTCTCTCTCTCTCTCTCTCTCTCTTGCGCGCGCGCTATCTTCCAGCTCGTCTCTCGCGCCAAATGGAAATCGAAGAACAGTCCCGAAAACCCACGAAAATCCGAAGATCGAGTGCAGCGACGAGGGAGGGAGATTTTTGCTGCCAAGGCGCGCGGCTGACTTACGGCTCTGACAGAGCGCTATTTTCAAAATGCGATTTATCATTCATCTTATTTTTTTTTTGCCTTCGTAGATGCGTAATCGTTTAGACGGCTTCTTTGGTTAGTTGAGAAAAATTAAAATATGGTATTTTCCTTTTAAGATACAACGTTCAGAAAACGAATGAATGGTTAACAAATGTACACTGCTTTGTAAATTCTTGTAGATAAGCAAATCAAATTCAACATTTGTTAATGGACAATATTAGCGAATATTATCGTTAAATCGTTCGCTATACTTTAATGTTAACATTATTCTTTGTCGCTGAATCGACGAATGTAAAATTCAGATGATTGTGATATTATCAATATTTACATATCCCCCCACCCCCAAGGGTTTGGTTACAAAATCGGAATGAAGAAATTAAATAAAAATTAGGTTTCCTACATAATAATTTCTCGTAAAACCTTAAC
Source organism: Philotrypesis tridentata (assembly GCA_018906965.1). Taxonomy (NCBI): domain Eukaryota; kingdom Metazoa; phylum Arthropoda; class Insecta; order Hymenoptera; family Pteromalidae; genus Philotrypesis; species Philotrypesis tridentata. Next base: position 1,147,524 of record JACCIB010000017.1, on the reverse strand, counting down.
CCGTAACCCACAGCGCATACGGCCAGATACATTTCAAATTAATTTCAGTCCGCGTAACAACAACTAACAAGAACAAATCAAACGATCTACCGTGTACTCCGATCCTAGAGACTCTAAAGTATATTTAACCGCAGCCAACAAACACTCGCCGGCATAATAATACCGAGAGTAGAGTATAGATCGTGCCTCGTATATAAAGTAGTTTAACGCGATTACACCAACGAGCGGTCGCGCGCAATCGATGTTTTTCACTGACTCCCTCGCCGTTGTGGCTCGTACACTGCATATAACGCATATATACGAATATATTGCATAATATACATATATGGCTCTTATTCTCTCGGCTCAAAAGCCGGTGCCCATAACTTCGTGCACACATATTGAGTGCGCGAAAATCGTTAGAGAGAATCATCGAGTAAATACGGCGGTGCGGGTCGGAAAAAAAGAAATAAAAATACGCGCGCGAACACCTGCGCTCGCGCTGCGGCGCGACCTTTCACTAGCTGCGCGCAAAACCGGAAATTGTTTTAGTCTTTAAATTGCGCGCTATTGAAATTTCGAGCGATGTGCGTGCAGCAGCTCTCGCCGGATTTCGAATAGGCGGCAAATTTATTGTCTATTTTCATTGAAATTTTCCCCCGTCGCTATGTTTTTCTACGGGCGGAAAATCGTGCGATATTCATATTCATCTATATTATATTATGATTATTCTGCGGTGAAGCATCCTCAACGTTATACGAGAAAATTCGTATTTTCCATTCAGTTTTTTGTCCCCGAAATTGACAACAAAAAATCTCGGGCTACATCGACCGGATAAGGTTTTTTCTGTTTTATAGAACGTATACAGAACAAGAAAAAAAAAGCGTAACCACGAATTTGCTCTTGTGGCACTGTTTTTTGGCCTTCTTTGTGATTTTATGCAGAGATTATTAAGCATTTTTTAGCAAAATATTCTGGATTTATCGGCAGGCTTAAAGCGTACTAAAGCAACTTCCATTTGAACCCAAATGGATCGAGATCTGTGATGCATTCATCAAAAGTTCTGTACGTTTGAAATAAACAAACTTTGCTTTAGGTTCGCATTAGACTGTTACGAAAATTCTCGATTTTACTTTTCTTTTCTTTCAATCCTCGTAACTTTTGATTCCATCACTCGATTTTAACGTTTAATCGTTCTAATTAAAGCTCTTTTATTCTACTTTTCTGACAATAAGACTAAATTAAAATTGTTGAGTGAGTTATATATATATATACACTTTCAGAAAACGATCTACTTATATATATAGCTCACTGCATAAGAAAATTCGAATTCAGCCTTACTGGCAAAGTAGAAGAAAAAAGCTTTAAGTTGAGCTATTAAACGTTAAAATCGAGTTACTGAATCAAAAGTTAAGAAATAATAATCTCTGCATAAAATTACAAAGGTAGCCAAAAAAACAGTGTCACAAAATCGATTTCGTGGGTACACTATATTTTTTTGTTGTTCTGAACGACCTGTAGAACAGAAAGAAACCTTATCCGGTCGATGTAGCCCGGCATTTTTTTTCGACAATTTTGGGGGCAAGAAACTGAATGAAAATTAAGGATTTCCTCATATGCACATATCTATACATTATTTTTCATTTACGCAACCATAATTCCTCGCGTCAAACCCTTATCCACCTATATCTTACATATATACTTGTAAGTATATATATATTCAACCATCCACTCGTCCGCACTTCCTTTTCGCGCAAGCTAGTATTAATACTCGCTTGGCGCGCGTTTCCCTTCATTTCCGCGCACTTTTTCATTTCGGGGCGTTCGGCTCTTTTCCATTCGGAGTCCACGTGTGCGCGCGATTTTCCGGCTGGAGGCGCATTAACTGTAATGACGCGCGTTCCAGCGAAGAAGTCATGCGGCAAATGTATAGCGCCGGTCGCCGGGTACACTGTATAAGCGTACACGTGCTATATACCTGTGATTGGGGGGGACATTTTTTTTTGTTCTTCAAGTTTGCTGGTTAGTGAAGTGCGAGACTCTCGGCAGAGTGGAAGTAGGTTATTGCCGATTTTCGGGGCTGCGATTTTCCGCTCGAACGATATGGCATTATTACGTTTGAAAGACCAAGTAGAAACTAGCGCGCTATTGTGCTTCGGTTTTTTTATGAATTTGTGTACATACGTGTAATGTGTAGGTGCAGGTTTGTGTATGGGAAAAATCTTTAAAATTAATTCAATTTTTTGAGGGTCTCAAATATAAAAAGTAGCATAACCCTTTTGTTTTATTTTTTTTCTTGCAACTCTTATTTATTTATGTGCTTTTAGTAAATATTTGTAAAATATTTTTATTTTAGATTTTGGGACCTGTAAAACTGAATTAATTTTGTAGGTTTTTCTATGTAATTATGATTCTTTTCCTAAGCATATTCCAGTACAATCGATACTCAATTATTCAATTCAATTATTCAACGCTTGTTGTTGAAGTAATCAATTCCAAATTTTTGAACCCGCGGTGGGCGGTACCAGTCCGGATCGTTATATAAAATTGTATTACAACTTCACTTTCACAAAGTAATCTTTTATTAAAAACCCTGCCATTCTGCAACCGTAACGAATGCAAAGCTGTCCACGCGGTTTCCTCCGCAATACTTCACAACCCTTTGGCGCACAAACCATCAAAGAGTCAAAGAGAAGACCGAGAAAGTGGGAGCGAGAGAATACTGGAGATATCAGCCCCCTTAGTCAATATTTTCCAATCAGACTCTAAAAAAGCGCGTTGTCGCCTGCCGCATAGCCTCGCGCTATTGTCCCGGTATCATCAACTCGTTGCAAGGAAGTTTCTTTCTCAGCTGCTAACTTCAAATCTCTCTCTCTTTCTCTCTCTCTCTCTCTCTCTCTCTCTCTCTCTCTCTCTCTCTCGCTGCTCGAGAGGAGCATTGCACTGAGCAGAGATACCACGACGCAACACACGAAGAAGCAGCGACTTCCGCAATCAGCGCAGTTCGCATTGTAAACCACAGCTACTACTACACATGTACACAGCGTGTAAATTGTCAACGACGAGGGTTGACAGTTGTTGGCTTTCAGCTGGTGGGGGCTACGTAACAAACCGATGTTACAGTCGGTTTCTCTCTCTCTCTCTCTCTCTCTCTCTCTCTCTCTCTCTCTCTCTCTCTCTCTCTCTCTCGCTGATATGTGAATGTATAAAATTGCATTTAACCCAGCGGAGTAGTAAAGAAGAAAAGAAGAAGTGGAAGAAGAGAGAAAGCGTATACACATACACGAGAGACTATAGAGAGAAAGAATGCGATTTAAATTCAATCGCGCAGCAGCGTTCGTTCTTGTATCTCATCATTACTGGCGTGCTATACTACATACGAGATTCTTTTATTTTTTTTTTTTATATACGACGATATTTAGCATCGGAGAATCATTTTGTCTGCGGGGAATGTAATAGCGTTGCGAAAGAGGAGATACATATCTGGTTTACGTGTGCATGCGCCAGAGGGAAAATAGGGAGATATTGAATTTGCCACGCGATGGATTCGCATTTCATTTGTAATAGGAAAATAGATAATACCGCGTGTGCTTGACTGGGAAGCCGAGAAAACCAGGGCTGGTTTTTAATTTCAAATATTTTCTCTACTCCGACGATGTTTTGTGTCTTTCTTTTTTACGTTCAGCGCAAATATTTGCGTGTAAAATGCCATTCAGCGCTGCGTCGTAAGAATGAATTGTATATGTTTAAGAATTTCTTGTGTTTTCAATGTCTTTTATTAAATAAAAAACAATAATGTTGTTTGGAACTTTAATAGAATGCATGGAAAAAATTATTCATACCATGTAAAATCAGAGCAGGAAAATGGCATTTATTATGATAATAACTTATTTGGATAAAATGTATTCGCCTAGTTTTTCCCCCCAAAGCAAGATTTTCCAAAGGTAACGGCCTTGACAGCAATTACGGCGATCACCCACAAAGTCCTTAAAAAACATTCTATTTCTTAACGCATTTAACAGCAAGATATCTAAGCTTAAAATCCCTTAATACTTGCTAATAACACCATATCCCAAAGCCAGAAGAGTGCGGCTCTCGCAAGAGTACCATTATAGTGGCCCCCGCGCAACTCGATCGGCCAGCGGTGCGGCGCTTAGGATTGAAAAAAAAGTCCCTTTAAACTCAAGATTCCAAGTCCGATAATTGAAGTGCCAATTACCCCACTGGCTTATACCCGGCGCTACAGCAGCTTTTTCTTCCAACTACTCCGCACACTCACTAACCATTGTGTTCTTTTTCTCTCTCTCTCTGTTTCATTGTCGACGACGCAGAACGAGAACAGGGCGCTGCGCCTGAAAGAGCCGCCAGCTCCGCTGGGACTCTCCGCAGGAAGTCCCGGTGGCTACGCCGATCCCGACGGCACGGTCGTCGTCACGTCCTCGGAACTTTTGCCTGCGCCCACCGTCGACCCCAGAGTCACCTGGAATTACTTTGATGAGCAGGGGTGAGTATAGCGCGGAATGGGATTGAGTGAATTTTTCTCGCCTTGATTTCGCGGCATTGTTTTTATTTTTAATTATCATCGCTTGGAATTGAATTGAAAATCAATTTAGAATTCAGACTTCGCGCCGCCGCGACAATGGTAGATGACGGAAATAAATCTATAACGAAAAGCGAGATGGTATATGTAACCTTCCGTTGTACGTAATAATCTGACATTTTAGAAAGTTTCGAGATTGTGTTATGATCCTAAAATGCCTAGATGAATAAAGTTTTGAAAATGTCAAAGTCGCATTATTTAAACTTTTTCCAATCATAGAACTTGTAACTTTTTTAAAACGATGGATTATTACATTGGACTGGGAAACCCCCTCGTGGTTTATCGTAATTTCACTTACATTCTTAATTACATGGACGTTACTTAGTTTTTTTTCGTAGATGACGCATAACGGCGCGAAATTGGAATTTTTAATTGACTGTCAGACTCTCCCTGGAATACAGAAAATTAAAACTTAAATTAACTCTTTCACTGATATGTAAAATTGAAGTGTGTGAATCGTACAGCTTTTTAAATGTCGTTACAGTATAGCAATAAAAGATAAAAATTACGAAAATCAATTGAAAACGCAAAAGTGATCGACTTGCCTACTGTCAGCATAATAGAAAGTGCCAAAAACAAGAACAATAGAGAGAGTGCGAGAGATGCTCGGACGCGATAAGCGCAATGGCATTTACGTGTACATCCATAAGTCACTCGCGGCGTTATCCCCGATCAAATAACGCCGGGGCAATCAGTCATAGACATAACGCAGAAAAATTATTCCAACGACAGATACATCTCTCGAGGCGGACTGCGGGCTGGCGAGGATCCATACGCGAGGAACAAGTTTAATCAGGAAGCTTCGGATGGCCTGCCTAGCAATCGAGATATTCCTGATACGCGCAGCGCCATGTGAGTATATATTTTACAAACACACATAGACGCACTGCACACGGAAATCTCATACGTATACATACGCGTACGGCAGAAGCAATCTTCCCGTACACTCCCCCTCTTTGTACAAGACGTCGTATGCATGCGCATGCATCGAATCGAATTTTCCGCGAACGCGCTCCACCTGTCAAGTGAATGAAGTAGCCCAATCAGGAGTCATCGCCGCTCCTGCATACACGCGAACTGCGGAGGCGATAATTCACGCGGATCGAGATGTACGCGCGTATGTGTATACCCCTGAGTATCGAAGATACGCACAATGGAGGCAGAAGCTTTGATCGATATTCCGCTCCATCGGCTAATAATGCAAATGAAGGAATCTCTCGTATATCTCTATATAGAGAGGGGGGAGAGAGGGAGAGAGAGAGAGAGAGAGATCCTCTGGGTTAAGTTTCCTCCCCATCGCTGCCGAAACGATACAGCTTATATCTCGGAGAGAGAGAGAGAGAGAGAGAGAGAGAGAACCGGGGCTACAGCGCAAATCGCGCGAGGGAAACATTATGCGCTCTAGCATTGTTATTCCATTGTCCGCATGAAAAATGCCCGATAAAATCCGAACTTCCATTAAAGGATATATATATTCGAGCGGCAGAGAGCCTCGACTTTCCTGTATCTTCGAAGAAAATCTCTCTCGCGATTCAAAGGATGTAGCGTGCGTTTCCTCCTGATCTTTCTCTCTCTCTCTCTCTTTCTCTCTCCTTCTCTTTCTCTCTCTCTTCTTTACTCGGGAGAAAGTTTACGTAATGCAAGAGAAATACACGAAGCTCTCTTTCTCTCTCTCTCCGCGAGCCATTTCTCCTCTTATATATATACGACTCTCGTATACATGCACTGCGCGAAGAGTATGTCCTTGAATTTCAAATCCAGCTTACTGTATAATGCGCACTTGCCATATCTCTCTCTCTCCTCTCTCTTTCTCTCTCTCGCTGTCCTCTCTCTTTCTCTCTCTCGCTCTCCTCTCTCTTTCTCTCTCTCTCTCTCTCTCTCTCTCTCTCTCTCTCTTCCTCTTCTTTTCCTGTATCTACGCGTATGTCCCATTCGTAAATATAGAGTGCACTTTATGCCTCATGGATTATATATCTGTGACTTCTTGCGAGAACTATACAAGTGACTTTTTCTCTCGTTGGAAAGAGAACGAGAGAGAGAGAGAGAGAGAGAGAGAGAGAGAGAGAGAGAGAGAGAGGGAGAGAGAGAGAATGCGATTTTAATACTCGTTGCTGCACGAGAGTCAAATCTCGGCACTCCTGGTACGGCGGATTTTATTGAGTATTAAGTATTGATATCATCGTGTAATACTAAATTTTGAAATAGTTTCTTTCTTTGTAATAGGTATACAAAAGCTAATAAAATATTTAAGTTATATGTCATTATTCCGATGCTAAAGTTTCTTGTTGTGGGAACAGCGCCAGACAATGACTTTTATTTCGTGTACGACAATCTAAATATATGGAAAAATCCGCCAAAATAATTCAGATAATTGCAGCGGAAATCGACCGAAAAAAAAACCTCGTGAGACTCGTCTGGGGCAGCGTTTTTCTTGTTCTACAGGACCCCCAGAACACGAAAAAAATAGTGTTCCCGCGAAATTGAAAAAGTGTTTTTGGGTATTTAGATGTTTACACAAAAATTTACAAAAAAATTCGTTTTTTAAAGCGTTTTTTTTCAATCAGCATTTCGACGGAGAAGGAATTTTATTTTTACTGTCGCAAATATGCACAAAAGTTCACAAATTTTCTGAGCTTTTCAAATTAGTCAAGCTTTTTTGTCTATGATTTTTTTCACAAAATTACGGCAGTTTTTGTGAAACAGCGTGATGTTAAACTTTAAAAACATTTTGAGCCATTTTCTAATTTTTGAAAAATTGTGCAAATTGGAAAAATTCAAAATTTGCTCGAAAATTTTTGAAAAAATTCATACGTATTCTTTGAGTAATTTGAAGCATTTTTTATTCTACAACATTTTTTCGTTAAGGTGATATTTCTCGAGAAAAAAAATCATGTTTAACATCACGCTCACAACAAAGTTTAACATCACGCTATAACACTATTTTTTTCGTGTTCTGGTGGTCCTGTAGAACAAGAAAAACGATGCCCCAGACGAGTCCCACGATGTTTTTTTTTTCGGTCGATTTCCGCTGCAATTATCTGAATTATTTTGGCGGATTTTCCCATATATAGAGTTGACGTGTATAGGAATTATAGTACAATTTAAGAGCTTGAATTGAAAAAAATATTTATGTGCACATTGAATGTTTTGCAGTGTAAAATCAGTAAACATAAAAAATATCACTATACATCTCGCAAAAATCTCAATATGTATTGATCGACTTTCTTTTCTTTCAAATTTTTTCCGTAAGTTCATTAAAATTATAATTTCACTTAAAAGACTGAGCGTGATTCAGTTTATTTTTCAGTTAATAGTGATATTTGATTCTTCACAGGTAAACATTGATAGTAAGGATTTTAGAGATACTTTATGTAATATTTTAATCAACTCGATATTTGTAGCTCTCTTTTTTTAAACTACCGCTTTTCTCTTTACTTTCTTTTGATTAGTATAATTAACATTTCTTCATCTAACGAGCTATCGTTATTTTATTGTTACTTCTTAAAAAGCTGTCAAACTACTGCGATAATTAACAGTCACACGTGTAGCATCAAATATCTCATGATAAGGTATCAATTACGACGAGTTTGTAAAAAAGTGGGAGAAAATAACTTTCATTTTCAGGCAATCGTTACAAAAGATGATTCAGGCAACAATTTGGGTCAAAATGAATTTGATCAATTGCAAAAAAAAGGAAACATTTTTTGACAAAAATTGTTTTTCTTGTAATTTTTAAATTTAGATAACATTTTATCGTTTTATATTAAACATTTTTTTATTGAAACTCTTTTCTCGCGCTGCCATAGTACAAAATTCTTGTTGAAAGCCGAAGACTTACACAGTGAAAGGCATGTATTGTGGAAGAAGTCTATTTGTGAAGAAAAAGTGAAGTACAGTACAAAGAATAGTATATAGGTATATACATCGAGACCGGTGCGGAAGGTGTTATTAAGCTCACGTGACGTTTTTTGCACGAGCCAAGCGAATATAAGAAAAGTCACTATCGTATCAGTATATCAAACTGTATTCTATATCACGAGAAATATCACCATCTTATAAAAACCACACGTGAAACATGGCATTTTTATAGTACTCACATATTTACGTCTGCAAGAGTGCGGGGAAACTTCCCTTTACGATTTCCCGGTGAAAAAGGGTTATGAAAACACATAAACTTGAATGCAAAGATAATTTTTTCGAAAAAAAGAGTCACTTACGTACGTTTTCTCCCCGCAATCCGGCGCTGCACAGATCTATATTTTCCTCCTTTTATCATCCCTCTCCCTCCAGTTCTTCGGTGAAACGATATATACCCTACACACACACACACACACACACACACACACACATTCATCGCAGCTTCTTTCTCCGACGGTAACGACGAAGGAAAACGGAAATTGAGGAAGCTACTTTCTATATGAAATTGCGATATTTTCCTTTCTCTCTTTCTCTCTCCCGTCTCTGCGAGAACTTCTCCTTTTTCAATTCACGCAGCGATACGAGCGGAAAATTGATCCGCTTATACTCACGCGCGCGCGCGCAAAAGAAGATCCATCTTCTGCAGAGGAGCTGTCTCGTCCAGATCAGAGAGAGCTTTGATTCTTCATCGGTATATACGCGCATACATATTCGAAAACAATCAATTTCCCACGCGGGTATAGCGCGTACGGCGCGTTTCCCTCCTGCCCCCCCCCGTCACGCCCCCAAAAAGCGCGTATACCTCGTTAAGCTCGGAACGGAAGAGCACGTCGCATCAAAATACGGTAACGACGAGCATTAGATTCTCGTTGCGAGCTCGGCCACAGGGTCAGACTCCCCCGCGTATATACGTACATAGGTATACAGCCCCGCGTGTATGAACGATACGCCGCTCCGGAGGAATCGAAGAAACGAGTAGTATGGGGGGGGAGAGGGAGGGTGAGGTTAGCCAAGTTCGCTGGTTTAACCATGGGGAGATACGGCGAGACCACCGGGCTCGGCATAACTTCCATCTTAATGGCAGTGCCCTGCTTACACGGGGTGAGTGAAGAGAGGGGGGGAGGGGTGAGGGACATGCTCGAGGCGCGCTTCGACAAAGATTGAGAGAGCCCAGCTCCGAATCGGCGATGGATTTCTTTCTCTTCCGCCATCTATTTAGAATTTAATCTCTAATTAATCACTAATCGCTTGAAAGCGTAGCGTAGCACTGCCGAGGAGTGGAGGAAAGCGCTCTCGTCCCTCTTGCAATGAAAGCGTCTAGTCGGCGAAGCCGATAACACCCTTGCTTACGATCGGCCTTTTCAGCGAAAGCCCGTCGTTTAAAGGCGCTAGTTTATTGCGAGAGAGAGAGGGGGGGAGGAGGTAGGGAGAGGGAGAGAGCTTGCACCGCAGTAAGCGGGGAAGAGGCTTGTTTTCGTTCGAGGGCCTTGATTTCGCGATAGCGCACACACGTACATATGTATACATATATACATATACGGGGCCCTCGCAACTCCTCGTAAAGCTCTTTCTCTCTCTCTCGCGCGCGAATCGATTTTTCGTCGTTCTCTTTCTCTCGCCTCGCCTTTGCGCGCGCGGCGCTGCTTAAAAAGCTCGTGATTATTATATGGCGCTGAGGAATAGCGCGAAGGCTTTATGGATAACTGATCGGGAAAGGGAGAGAGGGAGAGAGGGAGAGAGAGAGAGAGAGAGAGAGAGAGAGAGAGAGCACTAAAAACGGATTAAATTTACGGGAGAGGCTGTAAAAGCACCGGCGCTCGTAAATTTTCCGATTGCTTATTGCTGTGTTGCGCGCGCGCGCCTCCCGGAGTGACAGAGTTTTTGTTTTTAGGCAACGCCGCCGCCGTTGCTGCTGCTGCCAAGTTTACGTGTATATGATTGAATGGAATGTTTTTTTCTTTTAATGACGGGAGGCAAAAAGGGGGCGTTACGTTTAATATAGAGTGAAATGCTTCGTGTCTTCTTTTATTTTACACTGTGTACAGTCTGCTTCGCACAAGTATTTTTGGCTCAAAAGCAGTAGTGCATCATTCTCCTTTGTCTTCCTTCTTCGTTTTGTCTTCAACGCAGCAGTAACAGCAGCAGCAGCAGTAGCAGCTTGGCCGGTCTGCAATTTTCACTTCGAGAAATAAATAGTGTACGCAGAGAAAGATTATTAAAATGAAGATTTTAAAATCTTCTGATTATATGATTTCATAAAAAATCGATGCGACGCTCGAGCCTACTGCGAGGGCAAAGAAAAAGAGATCTTTTCATGCACCTAAGCTTCCGTAAAATTCATATCTCTCCGAGGCCATATCGTGCAGGTGACGCAGTTATCCGAAAACCCGTATAGCCGTGCGCAGAGGGAGATATTCTGCTTAATTTAGATAAAACGATAAAAGCCTCTCGAATTTCCCCGAGCTCATCCTGATAAAATTCTTTCCTGCCACTACCACGATTCATTATAGCATCACGCGCCGCTGCGTACACTGTCACCTTTTCCAATTTGATTATCCGCTTTTTTTACACTCCTGACCCAGTTTGATTTTCGATATACTTATACACCCTGCACAATATGTAAGTAAAAGTATCTACACGCCTTTCTACTATATTGCTTTTTCGTATACGAATTGGACTATAGAACAGAATTAGCTCGATTTCAGATAACTATTTACACGTTATCTTTCATCTGCTTATTTATTGTTTTCAAGTTAAACAGACAAAATTGTTCTTTATATAATATACTTATAATCAAATGTTAATTACACCCAAAAAATAAAATACTAAATTTAACTGTCGAAAAATGTAAAATATAAAATAATAACGAGTACATACAGATCAAATTATTATGCAAAGAGATAAGTAGAAAATTGAAAATACGCTTAAAAGAAGAAAATCACTTTTTTACAATGTATGTCTAATGTCTATATATGAAATATTTATAAAATTTCATAAAACGAATTACGATCTGTACATTTCCCGTATTTCACTATACATGATAAGTATTTTCAATTTGCAATAAGAATTATTTTGCGAATTGGAAATTTTTACGATATCGAAATCATATCCAGTTAAATATAATCTGATGGAACTGTAATTTTTTTGATATTGACTAAAATTAAATCGATTACTACTATATCACTATTATATAATGGACATATATATTTATGAATATATATATCTATGAATATAAAACAGATCGTAATATGAGTGAATAAAAATCAATAAAAAGATCTCGGAATCAATCCGGTAACACTTTTACATAAAGCATAACTTAACAATATTAATATAATTTTCATAAGTCTTCCACTTTGGCAATCCCTTCAAAACTTTTTCACAACCATTTCATACACTTTTTCAATTAGCCATATCTCTTCAATTTCTCTATCCGCACGTAAAAAATAACGTAAATATCAAGAAATCATTTTATGCTCTACGCGTTTTCGATTCGTTCGCGTGTTGAAATAGAGAAGGAGTCTAAGACACTTGGATTGCTCGGAGCTTTCGATCTTCCGGTAGCAGGGAACCGAGAGGATGTCTGGAAAAGGATTATTAAAATGCCTCGTAGCACACGACTAGGACGACGACGACGACGACGACGACGACGACGACGACGACGACGACGACGACGACGACGACGACGACGACGATGACGATGACGACGACGACGACGACGACGACGACGACGACGACTGAGGAGGAGGACGAGGACGAAGACGAGCGCGGAGCAAAGTAAACTCGGAGGACCTGTATCTTTGGATTGCATTCGCCTTGGAAGTAGAAAATTTCGTGATGTACTACTCCGCGTCTGCGAGAGACGTTCCGCCGCTGCAGCTAGATGCTAATATTTGCGCGCGATTTATGGGAGCCGGCGCTTTGAAGCTGGAGAGAAAGAAGGATCTGGAAAGAAAAACAAGGACACGCAGAGTGCATGGCACGAAAGTAATTTAAAAGTAGTCGCGCTCTACACCGAAAGAAAGAGAAAGAGAGATATACATAGATAGATTGAGCGAATTAACCTACATTTAATCCATCGATAATTGATTATACCTTGAAAGGAAACCCGAGAGGATCTTTGAGCTTTTTCCCATCGAGTTTACCAGGTGCAGTACTTTTTGCTGCTTCTGCAGCTACGGTTGCGCCTTCCATAGCTTCTTTGTGCCTCGGTGTGCAAAAGTTTCAATCGTTTCCCTCGATGCCCCAGTCCGATACAGAGCGCGGCATCCAATAATCTGAAATTAACTTTTCCGAGAAAGAGGGAGCGAAATTGTTGAATTTATTCGCTCCGACGCTATGCCTTATAGTCTTAATCAGAAAAGCGCCGCCCTTTATATATGTATAATAATTACGGGCCGACCGTGATTCGTCCGAGAGGGCTCGCTGCAATAACTGATAATCTTGTCTATATATACACAGCGGAAAAGATAAAAGCTTATATAGTAAATCGCTTAATTCCAATACACAGGCTGCGGACGAGAGAGAGAGAGAGAGAGAGAGAGAGAGAGAGAGAGAACTTGTAATTCCGAGGCTAAAGCTCGTGTTCTTTTACGACGCGAGAGACCCTCGCACTGATAGGATCGCTTTATAGCGGAAGGATCAAGATATTAAAAGGATCGTTCTCGCGAGTCTAATAACTAGGAGGGGGAACTACAACGAGCGATTCGTCTATGTGCATTAACATACTTACAGGCGTTTCAACCGTTATTAAAGTTTCTCAAAGTTTCCTCTCACTTTCAATCTCTCTCTCCCTCTGTCTCACACTATACACATCTGCGCCGGACAGCCACTCTCTAATTTCATTTTCCGCACACGCGTCGTTTTATGCTTTACTTGAATGGACGCGTTGAACAGAGAAGAAGAGAGGATAAAAAAAATACTCGCGACCACCCCTCCCCGCCCTCGCCCATACTCGACTCGCTGCACTGCACACTGCAGCCGACCACTGGCAGGCGGCCCGTCGACGCGCAAGTTGTTACGAGCCAACAGTTGTTAACGTCAGAAACTGCAGGTGCAATTAGTGCAACGTCGCGCGTGCGCGCGCTCGCGCTCGGCTCGTAAATAGTTCATCTCCAGCAACGCTTTCGTCGCGTTTTTTTTTCTCTCTCTCTCCCTCTCTTTCTCTCTACTCTGTCTCGACGCGGCAGCGCGATAATTCAGCGTCAATCTCGACTCCATTGTATAACACGCTCTTTCCCGGGGAGACGAACGATCGGATCTCTCCGAGTCGGACGCGCGCGGCTTCTGCCACTGTGTGCGCCGCACACGAGCTTTCGCGATCGAGCTTTGTAATTAAGCTCTCGCGTGTGCGCGGAAAGAGCGAGAGAGAGAGAGAAAGACGAGGTTTAATCAACACTTTTCACGGCTAATAACGCGTCCGCTGGCTGCGATCTGGTCGAGAGCTCTATACACACTTTCTTTTCCGCCCCCGCGCCGAAAAACACAAGGGAGCTTGCGCAAGCACGCTTTGCGGGTATTTAAGATGCGCAAGGAAAGCGAATTGCGGTTGTCGGGAGAGAAATGGCATTGTCTGCCTGGCGCGCTCTACACCGCGCGCCGCGCGCAAGCGAATGCGTAAGACCCACTTCTGGTCTCTGAAGAGTAACCACTTGCCACTTGGAGAGAGAGAGGGGGGGGGGAGAGGGGTAATTGTGTTTGTATTCCATTTAAGTTGTTTACATTTCTATTTGCATCCCTGCGGCCGTCCGCTCTTCATTTAACTCATGCGCTACTGCCTCGAGCCGCACATCCTTCTTAAAAGCAACTCTTCCTCTAAGCGTCTTTATACGCGAGGCGCACGCCTTTTTCACCGTTTCTATCATCCCTTGGATAAATTGTAGCGGCGAAGAATTTTTATTTTATTGCAACAGTTCTGACCTACTTTTCTTGCATTGAATTTCGCTGTTTTGTACAGCAATATCTATTAATATTTTTTTTTATTTTCAACATATATACTGCAGGATGATTTACCAACCTCGTTAACTCAACATTATACATCAAAATTAATTATATGTATATAATTTTAGCTATAACAATAATTTCTGCTGCAGAAGGAAATAATTTCGTGTACCCGGCACATTTAGTGTCATACAGTATATAATTAAAAATGAATATACATACAATATATAGTTGCAAATTTATCGTTTAACGAGTACATCTCGCTTTCGCTATTTATTACGCGCACATAGCAGTCTTCATTATACACAAAAAATAATTCTTACTGCGGCAGCGCACGCTCTCGCCCGCTGCCCGCGAGAATAAAATTAATTTTGAAAAATTCGGAACTATACTTAGTATACGCATGATTTAAGGTAGCGGCGGGCTTTTTGCTATTTTCCGCAGCGGCAAGTTCAGCACCGATGGTATTTTCCTAACCAAATTTTATGGCGAAAACTTTTTTACGCTGGCTCTGTATAAGCAACGAAAATAAACTCGTGCGGGGATAGCGGGAGAGAGAGAGAGAGAGAGAGAGAGAGAGAGAGAGAGAGAGCAGCGAGCTCATATTTTGAAAGTTTTTCGCCAACGCGCAGAATAATCCTGCTTTCAAAGTATATACATATATAGATATACACTGTGCCATCTATAGATGCGCTGACGCAATTTAAGAAAATTCAATTAGATAAACCCCGTTCCGCTCGCGCACGGATTTTCCTCTGTCTTTCTCCCCGAGATTATATTTTCAATTCGGCGAATTTCAACCGAGCGTATACTTTGCCGAAAAACGAGTTCGTCCCGCACGTCACACTTGCATCCGTCATCCCTTTTCCTTCTCATTTCTCACCGCTGAAAATTACGCTTAAACCTCGCGGTTGTACATAAAGCTCCAAAACACCGCCCATTCTCCGCCCCGACTTCTCACGCAAATCCCCGCACGAGAAAATCCTGCGGGAAATTATCATCACGGATTTGCATAGAAAAGAAAGCCAAGATGCTCCCCCTCAAGTACACAACTATGAAATACGCTGCCTTCATTTATTTAAATGCTTCTAATTCTCCTGCACGCGCGCGCACACACACACATCCGCGGCCCTTAACGCGATATCCGACGCAATGGAAGCGCATAATTTCGCGCAAATTCGTAATGAACCACGCCTGAAAACGCAATCAGGTCTTCCGCCGGGACTTAAGACTCGACGCGCTTACACTTGCACAGATCGCGAAGACGCGAGTCGCGAAGCAGACGCAGCGGAGTCCTGAATAAAACATCGAAAAATACCGCGAGTGAAAATTCCCAAAACCTGCATTTTCATTCCAGAGAGAAGAAAATCGGCTGAAGCCCAGGTGAGACGCCTCTAGTCTCATTATGCCACCGCTCGTTTTTTCCTTCCGCTCGTCGCGCGGGAACAAAGCCTTTTACACGACTGCAGCGACTCGCTCGATCCGCTTAGTGCCGCTGTATGTATATATATATATGTATAGCATTGTCCTGCGTATCCTCTTTTCTCGCTTTGAATTAAGCCTCTCTCCGATAGTGTTTTTATTTTTTACGAGACGACTATACCTTATATTCTCTTTTTCTCTGCCTCCCACTCCTGCGCGAGAGTCTCGTCTCGGTTAAATTAAGACATGCAAATGCGGTGAGTGTACGCGCGCTAGTGTCTGTACGCGTGTGTAATGTAAAAAAGAAAATTCTCCCGTATTATCCCAGCCTCTGCAGCATATCCAATGCAATTAGGTTGAGTGGACCGGCAGCCGATCGAGAGAGCGATCGCCCGTCGCTATGAAAGTGTAATAAGGATATACGCGCGGGGAATAGTGTGTTCTAATAAATCTTCCTCCTCCTCCGCGCTATCCCGCAATAAATATGTTAACGGCTCATTAATAAATGCAGATTTCATTAGAAGTCGCGTTTCAGCGATAGCGCATTAGCCGAGGGAGACAGGCAGATAGTAGGCAAGTATCTGGATGCATATGTATCGATCTATAGATACGAAATAAGTACTTTTTTTGCTAGAATAGTAGAGCAAATGCTTTACTACAATACACAGAGGAAAATTAGAATGTTTGTGTAAGAGTCGTCGTTATCTTCAGGATATATACATTAAAGAAACAAAATAAATGTGTGTCTTAAAAATATGTATTTAGATACTTGCG
Organism: Philotrypesis tridentata; assembly: GCA_018906965.1. NCBI lineage: Eukaryota > Metazoa > Arthropoda > Insecta > Hymenoptera > Pteromalidae > Philotrypesis > Philotrypesis tridentata. The sequence goes on along the minus strand of JACCIB010000017.1, from coordinate 1,130,894 downwards.
TATCTAGATGCTAAAAGTATCTAGATTATGTATCTAGATTATGCTGTTAGAATGAGTATTTAGGTTTTTAAATATCCAGGTATAATACTTTGCTTTAGATAAAATATTTATGTTTACATATAAATATTTAGCTTCATCGAGATGTGTACATCCAAAGCAATGTGTATATGCCCGCGACGGAGAGGGGCTGCCGGTGTAAAAATTATGTCTTGGAATGCAATTCCGATGTTGCCTCGAGTGAGAGGGCGAGAGTTCTCTCTTGGCTGAAAGGGGATTTTCCGTGGCGGTAAAAAGGGAGCAGCGGCTCTTGCTCTCAGCAGTAGCGCAGAAAAAGTGCGCGCGCGCGACAGAAAGAAGCAAACGAGACGGGAGAGGAAGAGCAGAAAGATGGCGCGGATAATGAAAGACTCGGGGCCGCCGAGAGTGAAAACAAAAAAGGGGAGCGAAGCTACTTCAAATGTGTTTATGTACGCATATATATAAGAAAAGCGTATAAACGTAAGAGTATAAATGCGTATACGGGAGGGGAGGGGTCATTGCATAGAGCGCGCGGGTGTGCGATTGCGGCAACGCGTGAAATTACGAGTAGGTGGTAGGTGTCTTTCTCCTCCTCACCCTCCTCCTCCTCCTCCTCCAGAAACTTATATGCGAAATTAGATTTTAAATTCCATTGCGTCTTCTCTCGCCCTGCGGGGGCTCGCTATATGCGCAAAAGTTGGATCTTGGAAAAAAGGCGCGCAATGATGAAAACGCGTATACCATCGGCTCTTTTTTCCTTTTCTCTATTCTTTTTTTTTCATTTTTCGAGCGCGCGCTCGCGGATTATGCGGCAAAGTTCTCCGCTGCAGCGTCGGAACTTTTGCGCGCGGGCGCTTTAATTCACCGGTAAATACAGCGAGCGAGCACTTTTTTTCTCGTCGATTTCGGGAAACTAGAGAGAGAGAGAGAGAGAGAGAGAGAGAGAGAGAGAGAGAGAGAGAGCGAGAGAGAGGAGAAACGTCGCGGCAATTACCTGCGAGCACTTTTTATCGGGGTGGAAAAAAAAGAGGACGAGTTGCGAGCGGGTGTTTACGTATAGCGAATGGAGTGTGTGTATTATACACTGTGTACATGGCTGACGGAAGGAATACGACTGCCGCTGGAATAATTTGACACACGACAGGTTCCAACTGCCGTCGCGCCCCGTTGTCACCGAAATCGTTTGCCTGTCGTTTGCATAATGCGTGTGGCCAGTTGCTTGTTTGATTTATACTGCACTTTCGCTTGCGATACAGCCCCGTCAGAAGGACGCGCGTAGATATACATGCGCGCTTGTCTTTTAATTTCTATACGCCGATTGGAATTTTAATGAACCGACGACTTTTACGATACACGCTATATATCGTGCAGTAAAAGCTTCGTGCGATTTTGGGAGGTTTCAATAGAGATGTTGTTCCGCGCTGTCTTTTTATTTTTAATTTACAACGGTAATTGTCGATAGCTCGCGAAAACCTGAGTTCTCACATATTTCAAGTCGAAATGTGGTGTTGTCAAAAAATGTGAGTAGAATTTTCATGGATATTTTTAGGTTAGAATAGAATACACTGTTTAAAAATGTAATTGCAACATTGGAGTTTACAACTGCTTAGTGGCATGTGGTCACGACGAAAAGTTGTAAATTAAACAACTTACCTATTTACTTAAGTATTCGCCAAAAAAAAGGGCAGATTCTGGTCAGAAAATTCCAATTGGCTGCCAGCATTTCACCCTGAAAATCAGAGCAGGGTAGTGTAGTCGTTGAAGCAGCCACAAATTCTGTTTCATTTTTTTTTTACCAAGGTGTTTTATAAATCATAAATCCTCCGAGAAAGAAATAAAAAACTGAATAAAAAGTAATAATAAAATAAAAAAATAAAAACTGTAGCATAAAAAGACTCTTTTACGTCCCACTGCAACGCAGTCCACATCTTCGGGTTACTCCATAGGTTCATTATACCTTGAAATGCGCGAGATTTAATTTTTTCTAAAAAGAATTCCATAAAAATATTGCAACTCAATATTTTTCTCCTTTCGCGGGCGAAGCGCATCGAGAGAAACGCGAAAACAAAAAAAAACGCGTACTTACTTACCGGATATATGAATATTCCGGCTCGCGCAGCTCCCATCGAAGAATCATAAATAACGTCATAAAACACGTGGGCACGCGAGCTCTCAACAATAAGCAGAAGGCTTTACGATTTTCCAGCCGCCCGCGCGTCACATCAACGGCTGCCGTAGAGAGAAGAAGAGAGTATCTCCGTCCGACAGGGGGGAGGGGGGTCGAAGTAAATGTTTAAGTGGCTCTTTCGTCCCCATGTATTTTTCAAGCTCGCATCACAATCCATCAAAGGCACTGTATACTTTACAACTTCGTTATACATTCAAGACAAAACAAGCGACTCTGCCGAGGATAATATACGTATAGTCGCTCGGGGATGATGCGCGTTTTCAATAGATAATCGATGCGCGAGAGGATTTTGCATTCAAATCGAGAGGGAGAGAGGGGGGGGGGAGGGGAGCAGAAAGCTAGTGAAGCGGGAATCGAGTGGATACAGAAATCGCTCATGTCGAGTGCATAATGTGATCAACGTTATGCTGAGAGGGATTGGAAAATTGTTACAAATAGCTTTGCCTGCCAATGTGCGTATGTGTGTGTATGTGCAGAGCGTATTGGAAGTTATTACCATAAATGGCTCGGGCTATACACATGTGGAATCTCGAATGATTCAAGGATTTTGCGCGGCCGATTTGCGATTGATGATAGAGATTTGAAGTGATTCCCCTGCGCAGCCGAGTGTGCGAGAATTGAAGGATGCTCCGCATGCCTGTTAGCGATCATTATAGTCTTCTGATACGGGCGAAATTACGGTAATAGACTGCACAAGTCCAGAAGAAATGACACAAAGCATCGACCAGTATATGCGAGTCGATCGACGTATCCTGTTTGGGTGCTTCGAATGGAGGTTTATTGTTGTAAAATGATGTCCTTTTTTTATCGAACAGTCACTGAGCTGTAGAAAAGAGAATAGATACAGCTTTTAATTGTTAGAAATTTATTAGCTGAATGATTAATTATTTTCTCTCGTGTACTTGAAACTTACATAGTATTTGAGTGTGGTCCCACCCAACTTTTAACATAGTTAATAATTAATTATTCCAAATAATATCTCTATGACTTTATTTGATTTTGTAAAATTTCAAGGTCATTTTTACACCATGGCGTTTTGGAAAATTAGTGGATAAGCCTCCGCATGGACAGATTATGATATTCCACTCGGGTTTCGATGTATACTAATAATTCAATGCTCAAATCTGGAATGCATGAGTGATGGACAATTACACTCAGCATAATAACTACAAGTACATGAAAGCGTAATTATTCGTATATCATAATTTTGACACACCTCTCTCTCTCTCTCTCTCTCTTCCTCTTCACGTCAAAACGCACCTGACAGTCCTCTCGAAAAATAAATTTGAATCCTCGCGTGCGCGTAACCCAAAATAAATCCGGCATGTTATAATCGTAAAAAAGGAAGTATGAAGAAGAAAAGAAAGAAGGCCAGGTTTCTTACGCACGAAAACGAATGATGCCATAAAATTTTGAAAGCGCCGTCGGCGGCGACCTTGCCGGGAATCCCGTGTCGGCGACAGTAGTCCACTCTGTGTCTCCTCAATCTTCCTCCTCAATTTTTTTTCCCTTTTTTTTTATTTCTGCAACTCTTGAGATGCGCGCGCGACTGACCCGTTCGCGAAATTCGCACCTCGTAAATCCGTCTATGCTCTTCTCTTCGTTCTCTCCCTTCCCCCGACTGCCATCCGTTTTTACGAGTCCCAGCGGGATGTAATATACGAACCGGCTCATGCCCTCGACTGATTTCGACCGATCGATCGTTTGCCGATTTTTCGATTTCCGAGGATGTATGTGTCCGCGTCGAGTCGTAAATCTGTAGGTTAACGAGCTGGATGTTTTAATTCAGGGGAGGAGGGGGGGAGATTGGTTGTTTGTTTTGAGAGACTTTTTACGTTTTCAGAGCAGTGCGAAAATTATCATAGTAAAAAAGACTGTATATTGAGTACTAAAAATGACTGGATTAATTGTGTAGTAAAAATGATATGTTGTTAGAATAATGACTTTAATTGACTTAGTACGTATTCATATGCGTCTACTACTATTTACTGATAATTGTTTATCAATTAATAACTAATGATTAACTAACTGCAACAATAAAAAATCAAATTCTTTGTTATGCACAAAACAGGATAACGGAGGGCAACTATTATGTAATTTTAATTAATTCTTTTTGTTTTGCATATTATAAATTACTTGATACAGTGAAGAGGTTCAATTATCGTGAGGATTTCGATTAGCGAGTGCGAGCGTCGTTGGTTATTACAATATTTCTGTCGAGAGATTTCATTCGACGATAGGGAATAACTAGCCGACAAGTGCACCGCGAGTAAATAATAATCCAAATTAATTAATTGCACTCAAGAGATATGCATCCAATTTTCTGATAAGTAATTTGATTTTCATTGGCGGATATCAATTCCCGATGGGCTTCCAAGTCATTCATTTCGGCTTCCATTAAACGCGTATAACTCGCTGATTAATGTTTCAAAAGAAAATTGGGCCGATTGTGCGCGCAGCAAATCTATATTCAAATCTGAATATTAGTAATGCGAATGACGGAAGATCGATGTATGAATAGAGGAAGGATTAGCCTCTCGGCTCATTAATTATACCAAATACAAACCATATAATAATTACGATTTACATTTTGATTAAAAGCACTCACACGAATTTCTTTCTCGAAAATTTCATCGTCGGGAAAACAAAACACAAAAGCTCGAAACGACTGTAAAAAAGGAGAAAAAAGCGCTCCAGCGCGGGAGATAAAAGTTGCAGGAAAATAACCGAAATTTCAATCAATGCACCGAGCCAGCAGCACGCCACCGACAAAGAAATCAAAATCTTTTCGCGTGTACGAGTCGTATAAGAAAAAAAGCAACAGTATATGTGTATACGTATATATGTACATAGCGCCGATGTGTGTATACACTGCGGCAAACATTGACCCAGTGCGCGCAGAGCAATTTTATTTATCCCGCAGAGAATCATCGCAACATCTGCTCCGGGGGATACAACAAGTGCGCATTCGGGAACCATCGCGACGATAGCGCGCTACTTCCAAACGCTTCCCTCTTATTCCGGATGCAATTCTCCGATATACGCCGCAGTCAAATTTAATCTCCAAACTTTTCACCCCGCGTGCGCATACGAGAACCGTTGAATAAATCGAAGACGTTCGTTAGACCGCCCTTCCCCCCTCCCGTATAATCGAGGCTGCTCCAACGCAGAACAGCGTATTTTATTAGCGTTTATACTTACCTCCGTTCCCGACCCGCCCCCAATCACACTCAGCCATTTGCAATTTTTCTGCATTCGGCATAGTAGTCATTTACCGGGAAATCAGCATAAGCCAAAATAAAAGTGAAAAAAGTAGACCGCACGTCTCTCGGGATCGTTTAAAATCTAGAGGGATGCTGTGCGCGCGACCCGGAGAAAGTACACACGCAAACATACACACACACACACACATACCTATGTATATATGTATACATATAGCTCTGGATCGGGCAACAAAACTAAGAAGAAGAAAAAACAGTATATATAGAGATGAAGCGAAACTCGCGGAGGCAAAGTACTGCAAAGAGCTCTCGGCTGGCGAGAAATGAAAAATAGGAAAACTTGCGCGCGCGTTGCTCTAGGAAAAGAGCGATAGGCAACGAGAGTGTATATACAGCCGGTAGTAGTATGTATAGTTATATACATGTGGATAGACCGAGAGAGAGAGAGAGTCTGGTGTGCCCGAGGCCTCGTGTCATGAATGCTAAGGCTCGCGAGTCGAGTTATGGGCGTTAGCTCCGTCATATTTTCCATGGAAGCGAGAGAGAGAGAGAGAGAGAGAGAGAGAGAGAGACGTGCGGAAGGACGCGCAAGATGCTGACAAAGAAGTCCGTCCGTCCTCCTCGCGATTTGCATGCCGCGGCGTTGACCCGAGAGCCGTGTCTTTTGTTTTTCCGGAAATTTTGAGGAAGGAAGGCGGGGGTGAGGGAGGAGGGAACGGCGGATGATTCCTCTCTCCTTTCCATTATGTCGCCCGTGATAAATGCCGCTCTTGAGCGCATTGATAAATCATCGCGTTTCTAGCCGGGCTGTACGAATATAGGTCGTCAAGTTATTTATCTCTCTATGTACAATTGTACGCGTTATAGGCTATTTGTATTTACATATAAATATTGAGTCACGCAAAGCTAACGGCGAAACGATCGAGATGTTGGCAACAACACGTGTATAGGGAGGGCGCTATTATTGAATTTTAGGAATGTCTCCTCATGCAACGCTCGGCAGTATCGTCGCCGCCTTTGTGAGAGGAGAGAAAGAGAGAGAGAGAGAGAGACGTAGCCGTTGGCGTCTTCCCTTATCGTGAAAACTAATGGGGCATCATGGCCATTGTAAGGGAGAGAGAAAGAGAGAGAAAGAGGCAAACGCAGGAACGTCGGCGCGAGCGAAAATTGAGCCCCGTATAGCCGAGCTTCAATGGCTCCGGGGCGAAAATGGAAAACACTTGGCGCCTTCAGAGCGTCTACTTCTCTCTCTCTATCTCTCTCTCTCTCAACTATTTTATAAATAACTGGCCGCATTCAATTTGCGCGGCTCGCCGCGCTTAGGTATTTAAACTGTTTGCGAGGAAACCGGATTTTTTTTCGCTCAAAGGCTAATATGCGTGTAGTGTTGCATTTAAAGAGCTTGTATTTAAATGTTGAAAAAGTTTTTTTTATATATTAAGCAATTGAGTTTATAATGCATGGTTGTGTGCATGGTTGATTTAGTGACAAATCAAAACAACATTCCATCTGTTCGATAAGATAAGTAAATTTTGCCAAACAGCTGATTTACAGTAAAAATGTATTTAACTAATTTTTCAAGCTGCCTCTTCAAATTAGACGTGAAATTCATATTTTTATTAAAGAAACAAGCCCTTAGTAAAATTAACATAAAGACATAACTAAAATAAGCTTTTTTCGCTTTTAACTTCTAGACTGGCTTTATTTTCCAAACAGTCATAGCATCAGCGTAATAAACGGAAAAAGTTGAATAAAAACAAGCTTTTATAACATTGTAAAAAATCGGCAGTGGCTCCCGTAAATGCTAAGAATATAAAGCCTCTCCGACTAATCACATCCTTGTGATCCTCGAGCGAGACTGAAGGTGTCGGCCGGAATAAAGCATAATAAAGCGACGGATATTCTCTCCCCTGATGCGCACGCGGAAAGAAAGCTCTCACGGAACAGAAAAGACGAGCAACTGTACTCAGCCGCGGTGTATATACACTTCTCTTCCGAAGAATACAGCGGTGTATAGCGCGCAAGTGTCGCGGCAGTTTCTCGGGCCAGTGAGCCGAAATTTAGAACGCTAACGTGGGCTGCCCCCCGTCGAGCTACGCTTTTTATTTGCACTGTTATTATCTTTGGCCACCTCCGAGAGAAAGAGAGAGAAGCTTGCGTGCAATCTCTTAGAGGAGCGCTGTGTGTGTGCTTTTTTTATTATCCTTCGCTCTGTTGAGCTTCTTTATTTCGCGGCAATTAATGGCCGACAGCAGAAAGCGAGAGAGAGGCAGAGAGAGCTGGAATGAGATTATTTTTTATGGCGTACACACTGCGCCTTGGTATTAACTTCTTAGGGCTGTTACTGCATGCCGCGTGCTATGGTTGTTAAGAAAAATTGTTTTTTCCTTTAGTTGTTAAGGTATATATATACGATAAGGTCTGGTGTATTAACATTTTTTATTATATTTAAGGTGGCGTGGCGTTATGTCGCGAATTTTGTAACTTTTTTATTTCGCAGTAGAATATTTTCTTGAACTTTGCTGTCAAAGTTTGGTTCAAGAAAGAGAGGAAGGTTTGTGAATTTCGTATTATGGAAAGAGTTTTATTCTCGAGTAAACAATATCAGAGGTTTATTTTATTTTATTGTATTTTTTTGGAACAGAAAATATTTGTTTTTCACTTTGACTCTTTTAAATTACATCGTTTAATGTTATATCTCGTTAAGAAAATTTAAAAAGTTTTAGTGTACGATATAGTTACCGTGTTCAATTTTGAATTATTTTTTGCGATACTTCGACTAATCTACAATATAAATATTATCCGAATTTTGTAATAATCTTTTCCCCTTTTTTTGAAGTATGTATGAGTGCGTAATTTGAGAAAATATTGCTGCAGAAATGGTATAAGAAATTAAAAAATTTGATATAAATCTGTCTCAAGGTGCCATTATGATATATTTATGTGAGATTTCAATGGGATCAGATATAAATCTTGATTTCCAATTTTGAAACGGGTAAATTGACATTAGGAGGAAGCTATTCTTTTGGCCCGAGAGGGAGGAAGCAACTCTCTCGAAAAATCGATGACACAGATCGGGACATAAATTTTCTTTACGCGCGTACCATTGTATTTTTCTCTGCATTGGGCTAGTATAAAGTATAATTAACGTTTTCGAATCCAGGCTACGGTATAAACAGTCTATTACAAAGCGAGTACGGCTGCACAAAAAACGAAAGCACAGCCCTTTGTGTCTTCTTAATTACACTGAGCATAAAGCTTGTTTATTCCGTAAATACACGTTCCACCCGTTTAAGGGGTATTAGTTAAACAGTCTAAAAATAAAAAATTAAAATTTTTTTTGTTTTCATTAATTTTGTAAATAATGATACAAATTTTAAAACAACGCAAGGAAGAAAACACAATTTTCAATGAGCACAATAATAATTTCTGTTTCCACAAGTAATGGTCGTGTAGACTAATTTTAAATTTGAGTTTAAAAAAATGCTTCTATATAATTAAAGTATATAGATATATACGTACAAGAATAGTCTCAGAATGTAGAAATTAGATCATTTATAAATATCATTTAATTTACATATTCTCTATATATCTCATTCCTAAATTTCCATCACTTTTTAATAAACCATTTTGGCAAAGTAAAGTTCACCTTTTGACCTCTCAACTTTTTTTTCGCTATAATAACATCCGGTCGATCCCCCCCCCCCCCCTAAAAAATCCGCACACCTGTTCCACACGCAAGAAGCAGAAATCAGAAAAGAAACCCGCGCGCCCGAGACTGGTAATGTGTGTCGTCCAGAACAATAAGAGCCCTCGAAATCGTGCTCGTAAATTGCGTCGGCGGCCGGCTGCATTAAACCGCACCTCAAACTTATATTTATATATACACAATACACATATATATATAAACGCACATATGCCGTGAATAGAGACACACACATCTATAACGCTCATAATTTCTCGTTGCCGGGCAATTCATAATCTATCGGTCTTCCGCGTGGTCGCGGCCGTAAAACGCCCGTAAAGCAGTACCGCGCGCGTCACGGTATGTATATACAGTCTCCAGCGTACGTGCGCGGAAGTAACTTTTATGCGTTTTTCGATGTCTGATGCCTATATACCGATGCGCTACACACCGTGTTTGCATTGTCGCGGGCGCGCGCGCGCGCGCGTAAAGGGGCGCAAGAGAGGTGCGAAAAAAAAAATAAAGTTCGCTGTCGACGCGCGTCGAGCAGATCGTTCCCGGAGGCCGAACGTGCGCGTTTGGAGGAAGGTCGCGAGAGCCGCGCGGATCGAGCTCTCGCTGGAATTTCGCGATGTTTGCATGACAACGAGGACTCGCGGTTTATGACACGGGAGTTTCGATGGGCGCGTGTTCTCTTTTCAACCGCGAGAGTTTGATTGGCTTTCCTTCCTTTACCCGGGTGGGGGAGGAGGGGGGGAGGGCGTTGAATCGCACGTTTTGATGGTTGAATTGTGTTATACGTGAATTGGATTCGATTATGCGATAAAGGTTAATTTAGTGGGGACTTGGAAGCGCGAATCGACGAGTTTTCAATTTTTGAAAAATTGTCGATATTTGTTTGGAAGATTTATTTGTATGTATGGATAAATTTGATATATCATTCACATAGTGCAATCAAGATGCATAGGACTTTACATTTAAACTACAGTGCATTGTGTTTATACGCCACGTTAGTTTGGAAAAAGCCGCGTGTCCCAACGAATCGGCGGAAACTTTTTACCGTACAGTTTCTATTATTCTCCGCGGAATATAATAGAAAACAATCGTAAAGCCTCGGACAACAATCGCGACGACACGTTCTCCCCAACCAACTTTTTCAGTAATGCGCAACTTTCAGCACAACCGAAACTACAACTATAACTGCACACGCACAGAGAGAGAGAGAGAGAGAGAGAGAAATAATGGTCTGATACTTGAGTGTTGCTATAATTCAATTTACATAATACCTGCTGCCTTTCAATATAGCCGCGCACGGAAACTCTGGGGCGCACTTCATACAGGCGAACGCGCTTATACGTATAGCTATACACAGCGCGTGTCTCTCCTCTGTCTCTCGGGCGAGTTCGCGCACAGCAGCAGCATGCGCGCATGAATATTTCGTGCGAGCTCTTGCGCACAGTAGCCTGGATTTTCCGTTTGTACCGTCGCCGCGCGCGCGAGCCTAGAGAGCGAATTTCGTATGCATGGAGGGGAAATCGCTGATTACCTTCCTGATATACCAGCGGGAGTAACGGGCTATTCTTAATTTTCCTTTGCGGTTGCGCGAGTGTTTGCAAATAGGCGGGATGATTTAAGGCGGGGAGTTTAATATTTTTAGAGGATGCTTCAAGATTTTCAAGCAAGAAATTCTGCTGCTTCTGCTCTGCGGCATCGTTCCTCGGAAATTTTATACCTATGGCAGAGGGGAACTGCTTAAGTTTTAATTAAAAAGAGTCGAGATTGCGATTAAATTTGGTGGAATGTTAATTGTGATTCTCGTCAACGACGACTCGCTGATCTGGATGGAACCGCTTGGCGGTTGTATAATGATATTGGTTTAAATAAATGGGACACTGCTTTTGGAATCTTATCCAATGAAATCTTGCACAACTAAGATATTTATCTAATGATATGCAAGTAGACGATGTGTACGTATAGCTATATCGAGATTATATCTTAACCCAGACTTTAGCGTCGTGCAATCCAGTAAACAAACTTCTATAAATAATCTACGATCTCTGCAGCTATTGCATTTATTAAGCTTACGTCAGAGTACAACGATGAAATTTCAATGTAATGTGATTGCTAAAAGTACGTGGAGCGCTGAAGAAACAAGAATCGTAATTGCCAAAAATAATGACTCTAACTCGCCGCAAGATAAAGCTTGAATTGAAAGTTACGTCTGTATCGTTAAGCTCGTCACGCAGTATACAAGCTTTTCGTGCACGTAATATTATAATAAACTGTAACTGCTCGTTATTTAGACCGCCATTACACAGCATTCGCCGCGGCATATCGCGAAAGAGAGATGTACATAATGAAGTCAAATGAATCCGGCAAGCTTGCAAGCTCCGAGAGATAATGATAATACGCGGCGCGTTGTATATAATTTGTCTCGACGCAGCAATGCGGGTGTGATGCTCCGTTTACCCGCGATAATCGAAATATCAAATCACTAATCAAAATAATGGCGTATATAGCTGCCAGTGTATAACGATAATCGGCGCTCATCGCTTCGTGCATATATCGCTATATATGTACGTACGGTAGTATTAATAGCCACGACGGAAGGATTAATTCAATTCCGAGGTTAATAAATTGTTAAATCTAAAATATTCGCGGTAATTAGAATGATGAACTGCGGTTGCGGTGGCAGAGGGGGGGGGGGCGGAGGAGGAGGAGGGTACTATACCCCGTGACGATTCATTATTTCTAACTGTCGAACTAGTGCGGCAATGGCGGGCAGGGGCGTGGAGAGGGGGGGAGGCTCTTCGAATTTCGGCCTGTACAAGCGCAATTTCAAAATCGCATTTGCGAGGCTAATTTTACGCCCAGCCGACTGTAAACGTGCTGACGCGAAATTTCCCTCCCTCGGTGTGTATATATATATATATATATAATATGGATATATGTGTATGTACGTACGCTTGCATAGGTATAGATACACGCGAATTGACCCTCTGCCGCTAATGACCTCTTATTTATTTTCCCGGGACAAAACGAATGCTGCGTAGACTGCCATTGCACCTCCGAATATAAACGGATCGGGAAATTCAAGCTCAAGAGGTCGGGAACACTTATCAAACTACTGTAAGCTCGCACCGTTTCCGCACTACACGTACGCAGACGCACACACACACACTCACACGTACACATATATATGTATACGTATACAGCTGTATAGTCATCGAAGCGAATCTATCGGGCGCGCAAATTGCCTCGCGTCAGCATATCGCTCGTCGCTAATGCAGCGCGATGTGGAATCGGATTATGTGGAACGGAGCTTTATGAAAATTCAAGTGCCGCGCGCGCTACAGCTGAATTAAGGTCAACAGGTGCGCGACACCGCGGCGACGTCGCTTTAGTGCGCCTTTCTCCCCCGTCAAGCGCGACGAAGAATCGCTGATCTGGAGCAAGAGAGAAAGAGAGAAAGAGAGCGCTTACCTACATGTATGTATTGTATATACGTATATATATATATATATATATACGTAGTCAATGTAATAAATTCCGTATTTATATCGGTTCTTTCTGCGTATATAGGATATCTCTCGCTCCGTCATCCTCTCTGCGCGAAGACATCTGGAGCGGTTGTATAAAAGGCAGTCGTAATCTTTCCATTCCTCGCGCGAAGAGCCGCCGAAACACGCGTGTTACCCCCGGCTAGAATTGAACAATCTCTCGAGATGTGTGTGTGTGTGTGTGTGTGTATATATATATATATAAAGGGGTGGAGTTGGCTCGACGAAGCCGCGGGCGCTAAATTCCCGGGGCGGCGATAAAATCGGCCGAATTTATGGCCAGCCGGAGGATAAAGCTCTGCGCGATTGCAGTTCTGCGGAGGAGGAAGAGGAGGAGGAGGAGGAGGAGGAGGAGAGAGAGAGAGAGAGAGAGTATACTGCACGCGCGCTCGCGCGGGCGGCGACGAAAACAACCTGCGCCGTTGGATTATCGAGACCCCGTGAATTTATATGCGAGTCTCGAGGCGTTTGCGAAAAGATCCCTGTGCATCCTAATCCCGGAGATGGGGGGGGGGGGGATATCTCGCTGGGATTTTCTTCGCTCTGGGTCAATCGGCTGATTCGAATTTGAAAAATTTATCGTGGGGTTGAATTTGTTTAGCCTCTGGTAGGTAGATACGCGTATGATTCCTTTGGTTGGAGAGAAATCGAATATTTATTGCGATAAGGTCGTTGGAGGGTTAACGGTTTCGTGAACTCCGAGTCAAACACAAAGCGCTGAAGGCAAATGTTGCACGTGAATTCAGATTCGTGTCCATGTTTATTGTTAATTTATTGCAATCGGTATATAAAATAAAATTTTCACGTAAATATATTAACGTAATTTATTATGAAACAATTACAACGTAAATTAAATGTAATGTGAAGTGTTCACTTGAAAAGCGTATTGAAGTTAAGGGTAAATTTTGATTGAGCTTTACAATGTACGTAAATGTTTGGAATTTTGCTTTGAATTTTCATGTAATTACAATCGAAGTGAATTTCATTTTCATGCGATTGCTGGAAGCAGTTTTAGCAAGGTTCTTTTTCTCATAAGCATGTGCATATATAAGCAAATTGTAGTGATAAAAAAAGTATAAATAAAAAATCTTTTGCAATGCAGTGCAAAGGAACACATGTATATTATACCTTAATTGGAAGGCACACACCATAATAATCCAGCGATTTCACGCTCATAAAAGCTCGAGATAAAAAATTACCATCAATGCACACACCGCGCGGATACAATCCAACCCGTGTATGCATAAACCTCGAAGAAGAAAAAAATCCCTGACACACTGAGCTCTTTCTAAAAACAACGGTTTATCAATGCCGACACAGCAGTAAAAAAAACTCGTTCATCCCCGCAGCCGCGGCGCTCGCGCTGCGCATAACGAACTGCAAGAGCGCACACAGGACGTTGTACGTATACGACAGATAAAATCGCCCCGACGCGAAAAGTGCATTCCCGTGTGCGCGCATGCAGTAGAGCGCCGAAGGATTAAGCCGGTCGCGCGCGATGGCTCTCAGTAGTCGAGCTCGACGCTCGGCCCGGCGTTATCCACTTTGCGCCGCGCTTCCCAGCCGAATCGAAGTTTCGAATTAAAACGGACGCGGCGGGCGCTGCTCCCTGCGGCTGGATCAGAAGGGTCAACCTGGTTTTTTCGCTATATACAGCGATGGATCATTTTGTGTGTGTGTGTGTTGGGGGGAGGGGGGGCTTTCCGATCGTTATAGGGGCCGCTGGCAATGGCTGCGCTCGCGAGAGAGGTTGGTCGAATTACGGGTCGCGGCGGCTCGTTCTGTATAATGCGGCCGGCGTAATTTGTTCGCGTCAGCCTTTTCCGCGCTCGATTTTTCATGCGAAATCGAATAGCCCCCGCACTGACTCTTTTTCGGCCCAACGGCGACGAGGCAACCCTAATAATCGCATTTCTCCCCCCCCCGCCGCCTCCCTCCTTCCTCCAAAACTACGCGATAAGACGAAAATATTTTATCAATAGCCTCGATTCGTCTCTGTCGCGAGAATAAATTGCGTTACTCCATTCGCTGCCTCGTTGAAGTATACAAAATCGTCCCCCTATTTCATGCTCTGGTATTATGAGCTCCACGGAAAATTTAACACCTTCCCAATATACCCCGAGCGCATATTTATTCAGCGTCGAAAGCTAATTGTGCGAATTAATTAATACTTTTGTGCGCCACTGTTACAAATTTTGCTTGATGTATAAGTGCTGGATGAAAATTTCTATTATTCTCTTACGTAATTGCGCGTTAGATTAAAATTACAACGTGCATGATTAATTCACGTTGCGGTGTACACGGATATTTATTACGATGGTGTGAAATTTCATGAAAACTATTTATGCAAAGTACACATTAAGTCAGTTTTAATAATGTGTGTACTTGACGAAAGAATAAAGCGCGTACCGTGTAGGACAGCTTTACGCGCGACCAGTGTAATGCGGAAGGTTGAAATTAAATAAACTAACTAATTTAACGGATGATTTAATCGGTGTCCCGCTGCGAATTTCAATTCCCCTCTAGCGACGAGTCCCATTAATCCGCGGCTAAATTGAAAAGAAAAGCCTAATTGCAGCGCACACGCCACCGCCAGCTCGCCGCGGGCATTATATTTTTCTCGTCCCCGCGCGAAAGCTCGTCGGGAATGCTAACGCCGTGCGCAAAAAATATTTCTCCCCGCTATCAAGATGCGCATGCAAACTCGAAAATTTTCGCGATACACGCTATTCCCAAACACGTACAATATACATCGCATACACAGCCGTTCGGTTCGTTCTTCCAAGCCACTTGCTTCTCGCGCGTGCTTTTCAATTTCGGCGCGCATAACCAACTTCCTTCTACGCGTTCTACCTCTCTCTCTCTCTCAGCTGTTTTTTTACCGTCTCGCGGAGAATGCCTTAGGATAGGAGTATATGAGTATTCGGCTCACGTAGGGGGCGCAAGTTTATCCGGACGAAGGTGGCGCCACCTAGCAGTGGGATCATTCTTGTAGCTTGACTTTTTCTTCGGTGTATATACAAATGTAGTTTAGTTGTCTGCGGTTTCGTATTGGCCTCCGAAGTTTGCTGCTGTCTTTGTAGGAGGCCGTTTTTCTTCCTTGCTACAACGGCTTTAGCTTCGGGGATTCCAACGGGTTATTCGCTTTTATTGGAGTTTTGAGAGGGACGTTTCGGAGAATCGTACTGGCGAATGGTTTAACACGATTTTTATGCTTTCGATTCTGTATATGTCGATGATAAAAATATTTTATTCTTTTTGCGGATTTTATTGTTACGAGAAATTTTTAAGACGCCTTCCGTGATATTTTCGGTTTTTGATTTTATACCAACTATTTGAGGTTAGAAATTAGTACTTACGCGTTTGTGACACGCGTAAGAAAGAATCTTTTAGATATTAAGAATTTTACACAGTCACTCATTGAAAATTGATTGAAAAATTATCAATTTGTGTTAAAATAATATTTATCTATTTAATTCTAAAAGGATACATCGGGAAATTTTAGCAAAGCAAAAATAATTTTATTTCAAATATAAAAAGTAAATTCATCGTAAACGACATAAACAGATGTAGAATTCAAATTGTGGAAAGATCAAAGTACCAAATGTATGAATTAAATTTCTAATGAATCATTAAATTCATACAAAGTGTAGATAAGATATTTCATTGATTTAAAGTAAATTAAGATAAACAATTATTGATCGCTATTTATTAATACTTCTTATTAATAGAAATCTATATCATTTGAAAACTATTAAAGATCTTCTTTTACTGGAAAAATTCGATAAATTGAGAAAAATATATGAATATCTTTGTGACTCGTATAAGTATAAAATTACCGCTTGAAAACTGATTGAAATAATTAATATTATTTTTCATTAGTTTTCAACAGAAAAGTTGAAATTAACATATTAATTTAACAGTCTACTTCATGAAATGCTCGGTCTCATGGTCGAAGAAGCATTTTAACAAAAGCCGTAAGGTTTTAAGTAATTCTTACTGCCATATTCTAATTCCCAAACCACTTCAGTTCATTTTGAATACAATAATTTTAATTTAAATAAATATTGTATTACTTCTTAATATGCGAACGGAATAATTACCTTAGACCATTTAGTATTTGCAGAATGTGCAGAATATATATGAGTATATCCAGAAAATTTCGGAAACAACTCGGATGGAAAAGTTTCAAAAAAATTTCTTAAAGGCACACCTACCAGACCTGTTTTTTCTCATTCCTTAGGCCATTCTAAAAGAGAAAAAGCTCGCATACACGGAAAATCTTAGGGTATATTTTTTTCCGGAGCAAAAACAACTCGAAAAAACGAGAAATAATTAAGAAAAAGAGAATTGATAGATTTTTTTCTCAAAAACTATGGACTTTTAAAAAAATTTCATTAAAACGAAAATGTCTTAAAATTCATGAAAGAATGCTCTGAAATTTTTTCAGATTGATTTGGTACAATTTTCGACTTCTCGATAATCCAAAAAAATCGAAATTTTGGAAAACGTCGTAAAAGATCTGAAAAAATTTCCAAGCATTCCTTGATACATATTAAGACATTTTTGTTGTAATGAAATATTTTTAAAAGTCCATAGTTTTCGAGAAAAAAATCTATGAATTCTTGTTTTTTAATTATTTCTCGATTTCGAGTCATTTTTGCTCCGTAAAAAAATATACCCTAAGATTTTCCGTACACGCGAGCTTTTTCTCTTTTAGAATGACCTAAGAAATAAGAAGAAAGAGGTCTGATAGGTGTGCCTTCAAGAAAATTTCTTACAACTTTTCCGTCCGAGTTGTTTCCGAAATTTTCTGGATATACTCATATATTAAAGTTTCCACCTGCAGAGATCATATTTAATCAAGTTTTCTTGATATTTATAGCGATGAACCGGGTTCGCAGTAGAAAATTTTCTCAACTAACTAGTGAATGAAGCACGTTATTATTTTACCTCATCTCCTAATTATATATATAAAACTAAAATACAATGCAAATATGCATTCACTACAATAAAACGCACCGAAAGAAAACCGAATACGATTTCAAGAATCACATCAGATATTGCTAAAAAATGTTGGAAAGTAAACTATACTAGAGCATTTCTATCAGATTAATTCAACATCGATTTTCTCAGCTCACGGCAATCGTCATTCACAAAAAATTGAACAAAGCAACGATAATACGGTAGAATCAGAAACAACGACTCGTGCAAAGCCCACTCTCGTAGCATCGCTCAACGTGCTGACGCGTGCGATGGTCTTACGACCACATAGCTATAAGTATAATTAGAATTGCGATTACCAGCGGTTCCCATTTCATAGTCGCGTGATTTGCAATTACAACGACAAATCCCCTTGTGTAATGTGCGCGACGTGTCGCTTAACGGCCATTGCCGCAGCCCCGACGAGAAATCGCATCCAATTTCTGCGCTCGAAGCCACCCTTCTGCCTCCTCTTGATATAAGCGCGTTAATGCGGATTGCGATGACGCGCGCGCGGATGCGACGACTCTTCTCTTTTGTCGCTTTCATCTTCGTCTTGATGAACAGTCGCTTCTATCCACCCGGTGCGCGGAGGGGGGGGGGCGAATTTTATGAGAACATTTTTTTAATTACAACAAGAAAGAAAGAAAGAAAGAAAGAAAGAGAAGAGGGAACGCGTGGAAGAGAAACGTTTTCAATTAATAAACGACGTTCACTCGGAAGCTATCGAGCAGCGCTAATGATGACGTGTTCTAATTATTATTTCAGGTGCAGGCTGAAGCAGTGGAGGCAGGATCTTCCACCCACATCAGTAATTATCACTTTTCATAATGAGGCTCGCTCGACTCTCCTGCGAACCGTTGTCAGGTAATTGCTACACAACTTGCTATATATACCGAACCTATACATATCCATTTACTCAGCCGAGATCCCACGACGCACATATTCGACCCAATTTATTATCCCCTGGTTTTCCACGTATAAACACACGGTACAGACGTTGTATCTCTGCGCGGAAAACGGAGAATAACCGAAATGCGCTGCGAATGGACGTTTTTTCACGATCGAATATAGTCTGTGTGTGTGCGTGCGTGCGTGTGTGTGTGGGAGAGAGAGAGAGAGAGAGAGAGAGCAACAATCGTATACGCTATTTTCGATTCAGTTGCAGTGCGCGCGGGTTCGATTTTCTTTGCCGGCGGAATAACTGCCAAGTCCGTTACACCAGTTTATCGCGAGGGTATATCTGCAGGCGCGCTGCGGTCTTTGATACTTTTCGATTCCCCCGCGATATACAGTACGCCTGTAGTGTCTATATACATATATATGTACCGCTGGGTTTGCGCTTTCAATTATTCCCTCCGTCTGTGAATGTATATTGAGTCGTTACACATGAATTTTTTTTAAATGCATGCAGCGTCGTTTCCAAGCTTATCCGACTTTTGCTTTTTACCCTTCGGGGAAGAGAAGCGCCCAATCTGGTGCGCCTTTAAGGCGAGGTTTTAAATAGTTAAAAATTGGAAAAGTTAGAAAAAATAAAATTTACAGAATTGCAGTAGAAAATCAATATGACTTCGTTTCAGTTCAGGAAAAGCCACTTTTAACATCCAAAAATTTTCAGTCTGAATTAATTGATACAAATGATACTTTCTATTATAATGGTATATATCTTGTACCAAAAGAGACACTATGAAGCTTCATTTAAAACTGGTAATATAATATTATAAGTTAATATTTGAACCTTTCATGTATTTTGATACCATATGTACATCATTCTTCGATAATTTTTCATTATTCGTAGGATTGATAATTTTTGATTATTCGCATTTTTTTTGTAAGAGGTTTTGAAAAACATTGTTTATTTTACATAAATATAAAAAATTGTATATAAGCAAAAATCTCAATTTTTTAGTTTGAATGAGTTATTTAACATTATGAAACAATTTGCATAAATTTTATTAGCTAAATAATTTTCTGAGAATTCTAATAAAAGAAACTGTAAATTCTTAAGATAAAGTAAAATCATCAATGAGTGGTACGCGTGCTACATATGTCATCAAAGGTTCAAATATAGGCTTAATATTATTGCGCCTTGTAATTATAAAAAAATTTTGTCATTGATCTATCGAAAGCTATTCATATTCAGACATTTTATTCACATTTAACTGTTAAGAATGGCTTGCGACTTAAATAAATTCAAATTCTAAACTCTATGCTATTTCTCGGCTCACTATCTACAGAAGCGCGAGTCAAAGCCGAAACATTCGAAAGAGTTACAAAGTAGCACTATTTGTTCTCTGCGCACAGGGAACGCATACTGAGAGGCTCTCCCCTATTTTTTTTTTCTTGTTTTTTCTTTCGAAAACGTGTCTTCGAAACCGAAGAAAAATACAAAGGACCGATAGCGAAAAAGAGAGAAAAAGCAAAACTGTCGAAGAAGCAGAGCGTTCCGAATAAGTATACGTGTAACTAGACGAAGAAACGATGCGCAGAGCCTAGGGGAGCGCAGGGGGGATGGGAGGGGGAAGAAGAAGCATAGCCGCGCGCGAGAGCTTGCGGCAAGCATTGCACGTCCTCGTCGGTAACCAGTGGAATTTTCTAATCGCCATTCCTTCGTCCCGACGGCGATGGCATCCAATTTCACGACTACTGCCCTGGCGCTTAGCGCCTAAGCGCCGACATAAATCGCCGATCATTTTCTCACGCTCTTCGTCTATCTCTCTCTTTCTCTCTTCTCGCGCGAGAGGGCTTTGTTACATAGCTATACACGCGCATAATATCCACGCGCGAGCCAAATGCAAATTGGAGCGGGACTCGTTGGCTTTTAATAGCTGCAGAACAGCCGCGCGATCCTTAATGAGTTCTTTTGCCTGATGACGAGAGAGAAAGAGAGAGAGAGAGAGAGAGAGAGGGAGTCGCCGAGCCTATTGCGCGCAGCTCTCGTTGAATCGCTATAGTGCAGTTGGTAGTGCTTTCACTTTGCCTGTACGAGAGGCTGAGAGCTTGGAAATGTCGCTTTAATTTCACATAAATGTTTTTTTTATTTTACCGTCAGTTCTAATCGAGCTTGTACGCCTTCGTTCCGAGAGCTAATAAAACTTTTTTTTTCTTCGAGGAGAAGGTCTGCACCGATTTTCGGCTAAGCGAATGGTTATATGTTCTATTCGGTTTACTATAACAAAATATTTTGAATTATTTGTGAAATTCTTATAAAAATATTTGCTTAAATTTCCAAACTTGTTATGGTTACTTTAAATTTTTTTTAAAGAAAAATGTCGCTAATTGAGAACAAATTTTTCATTAAACTATTTTTATATTGAAGAAAATAATTTCTTATGAGTACAAAAATGTAAAGGTATAGTCACTAATTTTCATTATTACAAAAACCAACAATTTATACGAAAATTTTCATTAAAAACAGATTTCCGAATCAGACCTTGGAGAATTAAGAAATTAAAAATTTTCATAAAGCTCGACTTTCATAGAGTAAAGACGTAAACGAGGACCGGTTAAATTTTTCTATTAAAATATTTACGCACTCTTTTGCGGGAATTCCGAGAGAATCTAGCAAGAAACGTTTCCCGCAGCTGCAATGTGGAAGTAAAAAAAAAGAAAAAAAACAAATACCGAAAAAAATGCAAACAACTTCTACCCAGTGACTCGAGAGTACATATCAAAGACACTTCACTTTGACTTCCTCGAGCTCGACTTCTCCAGCTGCAAGCAACTCATTAACGCAGTGCTACGTCTCGTCTGTTTTCAGCGTACTGAACAGAAGCCCGGAGCACCTAATCAAAGAGATCATCTTGGTCGACGACTTTAGCGACCATCGTAAGTACCGAAAGCTATATATCTCCTTCTCTCATCTTCCATTCCCTCGGCGCACTTTGCAAGATTAATAATTCTCTCTTCGGCAAAATTTCCCGATCGAAATATACACATCTCTTGAAAATTCCACTCTCCTTGATAAATTTCCGGAAAAGCGTGTGCCACACATGTTATACATATATTTTGCGCTCTCGCGTGAAAATAAAAAAAAACGAAGCATTCGACTCTGATCCTCTCGACAAATTAGCGCACTGCGCGTTAACGACAGCTCTTTCCTGGCACTGAAGTAAATTGTTGTGCATACGCGAGTAAATCTTTTTAAAGTTCACACTCAAGGGATTTTTCACAAAGCCACGTATAAATTAATATTTTACCTTTGCGTTTGTGAATATCATGAAAAAAGTTCTAAATAGAAAAGCGTATTTGCAACTTAACACACGACACTTTTCCACTTCAATTTTTCCAACAGTTTACAACTGAACTGTACTATTTAATCGAGCATATTTTGACGCCTGGTGCAGCGATATTTTAAAAAGATTTACTCGTATATACATTCGCGTCCGAAAATCGGGTATGCAACGCGCGTTTTGTCCTCGCTTGTCAAAGTAAACAAGAAAATTTGCATGTAAAGTAACGAGCCCTCGGCTCGCATTTCCGCAATCAACTATACGCGCGCGCTCGAATTCGACTTTTTCGCGCAACACGTCAGTGCGCTGATCAGTATATAGATTCAGCATAACTATAATCGAGCCGTGTGTAATCCTCTCGAAATTTCGTCCTCAGCCGAGGACGGCGAGGAGCTGTCGAGGATCCACAAAGTGCGGGTGATCAGGAACGAGAAGCGCGAGGGCCTGATGAGGTCGAGGGTGAGAGGAGCCGACGCCGCGACGGCGAACGTCCTCACCTTTCTCGACTCGCACTGCGAGTGCAACGCCGACTGGCTCGAGCCGTTGCTCGAGAGGGTCGCCGAGGATCCGACCAGAGTCGTCTGTCCCGTCATCGATGTCATCAGCATGGACAACTTTCAGTACATAGGTGAGACAGGCTTATACCTCGACTGATTGACAGCTTATTTCCTCGCCGACAGGCGACGTCGACAGTCTATTTATTCCGTCGACTATTTTTTTTTTTTTAATTTTCATACTTCTCCGCGCGGCGGTGATGGACTTGCATTATTAATAATGAAATTCGAATGAGTTACGAGAAAACTGATTAAGCTGATGTATTTATGTATTTGTAAGGAAGTTGGTGCAGGGCTTTGTAAATTGTTTAATTCATTAGTATTCGAGTCGGCATTGCCAACGGTGTGCTGAAGTCGAGTAAAATGTGTAATTTCATCTTTAAAGAGTATAA
Source organism: Philotrypesis tridentata (assembly GCA_018906965.1). Taxonomy (NCBI): domain Eukaryota; kingdom Metazoa; phylum Arthropoda; class Insecta; order Hymenoptera; family Pteromalidae; genus Philotrypesis; species Philotrypesis tridentata. Next base: position 1,108,061 of record JACCIB010000017.1, on the reverse strand, counting down.
ATTTTCGATGTATACTAGCTACATTAATAATTCTATCTTATACATTTTTTATGTAATTTTGTGACTTTTATTTAAAAAATTGTATAATTTTTAATTAAAAAATAAGCCTGTTTTTCGCTGCAATTGCTTAAATAAACATAATGATTATTTATTAGTGACCGTTTAGTTGATGTCGCAGACTACTAACCTCTTCACCCTAAACAATATCAATATAATCATTAATATGAAAATATCAATAGTCCAATGCTCCATATTAATAATCCGAGTACACGATATATTCAACATACATATATACCAGAGATGAGTGGACAATGTACACATATAGTGATCAGCGCGTTCTTCCCCCTCTCCCCGGTATTTAGAGCTTCATACAGCTGTAGCATAGTGATTCAGACTATCAGCCGCCAGGTGGCGCATCGCCGATCGACCCATGTTGTAGGCATAGGCGCTCGACTGTCCCGCTAGAGAAGTAGCTCACTCGTATGGTTAAGTAGAGGAGTCGAAGCGGCGAAAAGCATACTTACCTGGCGCAGAGGTTACCGTGATCAACAAGGCGGTTCCTCCAGGGCGAGGCTCTTCCATTGCACTTCGGTCGAGCTGACCCTTGCGAATATCCCTAATGTGGATATCTCGGGCGTATAATTTTTGTTAGCCGGGACTGCGTTCGCGCTATCCCGAATAAATAATTCAAACATAAGGCGGTGCTCCACTATTGCAGTGGCATCTGGGGAGTCTTGCGAGATTTAGTCTTGCCAGTATAGAATCGGCGTTTTCGTCAAATATATTCATCAAGCTTTTCGATTCTTTAAATAAAAGCTATCATGTAATAAATTCTGTTCAGCCCATTATATAACTTTTGTATAACCTAACCATTTCTTCTAACCACGTACATCTCGAAGCCTGAGCGTCAGAACGCCGTACTATCCCGCGCACGGCTTGAAGAGCCACGTATATCGCGAGTAGTTTATATTTCCTATTTTCTTAAGATTTTTATCCAAGATATGGATCGATTATTCCAAATTTCTCCGCAAATAAAAACATCAGTTTACAAATTAGTACACTTTGTACAACATAGCAGTCAAGTAAGAAAAATCTGTATATGTGCAAGTCTACGGTCGAAACAATTCTAGATTTCTAAGTTGAAAAATGTTTTTGAAGGTACACCTACTGAACCAATTTTTTTGCTATTGTTTAGGTTATTTTAACAGACAAAAGTCGCGTGTACACGGCTGATCCCAAGGTAAACTATTTTAGGACAAATAACGTAAAAAACTTAAAAGGAATTTCCATTCCCTTTTTCTGTATTGTCGAAATATTCTGGATTTTTTCGAACGCGACGCGTGCGCGCGCGTAAAATAAAAGCTCGTTTACAATCGCATGCTTTCGTAAGAGCCTAAAAAAAGTAAATCAAAGTTCCTTGTTTTCAAACTTATACGTAGCTTATCAGTGCATCCAATCTGGAGAAATTTTTTTGGAAATGAAATTTTTTAAGCGTATACGTAAAAATTAAAAAGAAATAAAAATCTTAAGTTTTGACGTTATTTGGCCCAGAAAAAAATTTACCCTGAGTATACACGCAACTTATCTATCAAATAACCTAATCAAAAAGAAAAAATTTATCCGGTAGGCGTGCCTTGAAAAAATTTTAAACTTCCAAATTCGAGTTGTTTCCCGCGTTGTACCGTGAATTTGCGCATACAAGAACGTTAAACCCAACGAAACTAGCCGCAATCCATGAAAAATTCAAATTCTCCTGATTACAACTCCCGTGTAATCAGGATCCTCGATGCTCAAATCAATTCGTCTCGCTTGTTTCCCGAGTATAATAACGCATGCATAACCACAGGTGCCTCGGCGGACTTGAGGGGCGGCTTCGACTGGAGTCTGGTGTTCAAGTGGGAGTATCTCAGCCAGTCGGAGCGTCAAGCGCGCCAGAAGGATCCGACTCAGGCCATCAGGACACCAATGATCGCCGGAGGGCTCTTCGTCATAAACAAGGCGTACTTTGAAAAATTAGGAAAGTACGACACGCAGATGGACGTCTGGGGCGGCGAAAATTTAGGTGAGACTTTTCTTTAATGTTTCACGAGGGTCGTATCGCGCGAGAAAGCTCGCCTGAATATTTTAAGAGAATGAGAGGGGGCACTTTCGAAAGCTGAAAAATAAAACCAAGGATAAATACCGTTGTGAATAATTTCGGATAAAATTGTAATTTGTATGCTTGAAACGAATAGTTTTGTAATTTTTAATTAAAGTTTGCTGAGGGTCACGTTGAAACTTCTTAACTGTAACTACTGAGCTTAATTTTATTTAAGCACTTTTTGCACTTGTGAATATTGTAATAGAATCATTTGAGTATGTAGCTATTTCGATTTGAACAATCAAAACGTTTCTTAGAATAAAAGAAAATCAATTTTCAGTTTAACGAACATCTCGATTCTGGGTGAGAAGGCTCGATCAAGTGCAGCTTCATCAGAGCTTAAACTAAAAATAATATTGTTCGTTTTGATTTTTCGATTTGAAAAGTGTCGTCTCGCACCCTAATATATATTCCAACTTCTATCCTTTGAAAAATGTCAAGGTAAAAGCTGGGGCTTTTCTGCGCATACACAACCAAAAAAAAGCTCCGCAGCCGGTGCCGCATCGACAAGAAGCAAAATCAGTTCAGCCTCCGAGCATTGTATTATACATATTACATTCACAACATACATGTATCTGATTTTGGTCCCTATCTCTCTATCTCTCTCTCTCTCTCTCTCTTGCAGAAATCTCGTTCCGCGTGTGGCAGTGCGGCGGCAGCCTGGAAATCATTCCGTGCTCGAGGGTCGGTCACGTATTCCGCAAGCGTCATCCGTATTCCTTCCCCGGCGGAAGCGGAAACGTATTCGCGCGCAATACCCGACGCGCCGCCGAGGTCTGGATGGACGACTACAAACAGTTCTACTACAATGCCGTGCCCCTGGCTCGCAACATTCCATACGGAAAGTCAGTACACACAATATAGATTCGTATCGATCGCTCGCTCGCACGCTCCCTCATTATATATATATATATAATATATGTGTCATGCACGCTTGCTTTTCCGCTTTTCTTTCGCAATTTTCGCAATTGCGTCGAGAGCGATTATTAAGAATTACAATAACGACGAACTTGTGTTCGCGCTTCGCAGCATTCAAGACAGGATGGAGCTGAAGCGCAAACTGCATTGCAAGCCGTTTAGTTGGTACCTGAAGCACGTTTATCCGGAATTGATAATCCCGACGAGCGAAGGCGGCCCGGGCGGCTCCTTGAAGCAGGGCACCGCCTGCCTCGATAGCATGGGTCATCTACTTGACGGCAATGTCGGCCTTTATCCTTGTCACGACACGGGCGGTAATCAAGTAAGTTTCACCTTCGTTGCTCGTTACAAGCGCCTGGAGAAATTAAAAACCTCGTTATTAATGCGAGATGGTGGTGCGTTTAAAAAAAAAAAGTATTGAATTTCTACCCCCGGGTCTCGGGAAGATTAAATTGAAGGAGTCTCGCTACAGTCAATTAAAAATTCTAATTTAACCATTGAGCGGACGACGAAGTAACTAATTTACTTGTAACGAAATGTGTAAACGAAATTGCGATAAACCGCAATACTGACGGAGTTACGCTATAGCAGTTTCCATGAAGTTTCAAGTTTACGTAGCAATAGGAGGACAAAATTGTTTTATAAATGCGATTTAGAGCTATGATTTTAGTAATTTGATATTTATATCGTAAAATTGGAACTATTTGAACAAGCAATTACTCGGAGAATTTTTCGCAGGAGTGGGGAATGACGAAGGACGGCCTGATAAAGCATCACGACCTCTGCCTGACGCTGCCGGTGTACGCGAAGGGCACCTCGTTGTTGATGCAGATCTGCGACGGCAGCGAGAACCAGAAGTGGCGTCATCTCGAGGGTGGCTTGATTCGGCACGCGAGGATACCGGTCTGCATCGACTCGCGATATCACGCCCAGCGCGGCGTCACCGCCGAAAAATGCGACTCCAACGCCGAGAGTCAGAGATGGCACCTTTACAACCACAGCCATTAGCCCTGGATGATGGCACTCGTCAACGCCACCCTCGCTCACTACTGAGTGTATACACACATCGCATGTGATATAGGCATATACGGACATTCCGAGTGCGAGCCAGACTTACGGACAATGAGAATACAATACTGATGTGTGCTATGTGTGCATGTTTGCGTACGCGTTTGCCTGTCTACGGCTATAATAATAATTATCCTCGGTATACGCATCTTATTACGTCTGGCATGTGCAGCGTTTTACTTGACATTTTTGCGAACTCGCGCGTTAGCTTTATAATTATTATCTAGTGTGGCGTTATTTATTTATAAGAGATCAGATACGACGTGTAAATATTTTGCTATTGAGTAGAGTTCGGAAAGTCTCGTTTAGATTTTGGTCTCGTGCGTTCACTGCCGACGATGAGAATCCAAATTACCGTATCTTCCGTTCTTGGAGATGATGAGTGCGTGCGGATGTGCGATAGAGCTCCATTAAATTTGAAAGAGCTGAGAAAAATTGATTATTTTCTGTAACTTTCTAAAGATGATTAGATTTTTTAAAATAGTCAATATATCGACGGACGAACTATCAAAACCAAAATAATATGTGCATCGAACTGTAACTCGGTTAGATCTTTCGGAATAGTCTCTTTCGTGCTTGTACACACGCTGACTTGTTAAATGTTTAAATGAGAGGACGATGTACTTTTTATATTTTGAAAGAATTATATTTTTTTATTTTGCTTTACTAATAAGTTCATTACTGCATAGTGACTTACATACATTAATTATCATGAAAACAAGATCTGTAAATACTTAACAATGATTTAGTTTTGCTAGTTGTGGTGTTCATACAATCGATCATGGAAGTCGCACTTTACACTGAGTTTCTGAAAATATTCATAACACAAATGTTCCAAAAATTCCTTGAAATTCTTGTGATAACTCGACAACATAAAAGCAGAGCGAACGAAATGAAAAACTTAATTACCACCACAATTAACCAAAGTAAAGATTATTGTATGTTATTTTTTTTATTTATAAGATTGATTTGTTTTTTTTCTTTAATAGTATATTAAAGAACATGAATTCTCGATTTTATCGAGTAAACTTAAGAGTATCGATCTCTGTAATAAAAAGTTAAAATATCCATACCAGTTACTGGAGACTAAAGTATTCTTATATCCAAACGAAATTTAAAAAATCAACATGTTTGATGCCAAACAATGTGATGAATAAACATACACGGATATCAAATGTAGTGAAAAAGAAATTTTGATGAAGGCATTAAAGAGCCAAAACCAAAATGTAAAGACCAGTCCTACTCGTAAATGATGAAGTTAAAGATATGATGTACAACACATATATTCATAGTTGTAAATTACAGCTGCTTAGTAATTTACATTGCAGGGTGAGGAGTCATAAAATCTGTTCTGCAACTGAATAATACACCAAATGCTCCGTAAATGTCATAACCACTTTTGCAAGTGAGAATCGACCATTACTATTTCAATTTATCCTTTAGGTGTAATTTTTATAAAATTATATTTACAAAGTTTTGATACATAACGACGAATGAGAAAATGACAAAATGAGTGCTTGGAATTGAAAACTGTAGCAAAGAAATGTACTAAAATTTATCTTGACAACTTCTGATCTTTAAACTATTCTAACTGGAAAATTCTGTTGAAAATAAAGTTAGCGACACTTTTTTCACCATGATTTAAAATAATTTTACGTTCACTCAGTATCACAACCCTCACTTGAAGGTTTTTCAACAGAATATCCTACACTAGGATTATTATGAATTAATTTTGGTTATAAACTAAAAGAATAAGAAATATTAATTACAGGCTGTTAAAAAAATGTGGTACTAAGACAGAAAGTGCGCATCAAAAACACTATAAATGTTAAAGTATAATTATCCATTTTATTTAAACAAAATCAAATCGATTAAAATTTTATTGACTTGTAAATAACTGCAAATAGTTCATAAAACATAAAAGATTACTTTTAAAAATTCATTGACTGCCGTATTGTGTAAAATATTATAAACAATAAATACTTTCACTGGCATTGATTCATTAACAAGAATACAAGGATTTCATTTAACGAAATGAAACAGCTTTGAATAAAATCTAATGATCCTTCGCTAGCTATTCTAAATGTATGAATCAACGTGCAACCAACTAACGTATACTTATTTTTGTAAAAATAAAGTATATTGGTTGTGTACAAAAACGTGCATGACTTTTATTAAGCATAAAAATCACAAATTATGTTAAAAAATGTCAAATGCTTTCGAGAATGTTACTTACTTTTCGGCAAATAACATTTGACTCTGCGCATTTTAAAATCAAATTATATTTACAAAATATTTCGATCAAAAATTATATTGACCAATTAAGCAAATGATTAAAAAATAAGCAAAATATACAGTTTCTCCGTTCGAAAATGTTTAAAACTGCGTTTTCTTCCTTTTAACAACAGAACTGCTCTAAAATATTACTTGTAAATGATATATTTAAGTAAAATGTAAATTTTTGTATGATAAAATTTAAAGGTACGAATATCTGTTAAAAGTTGATTTATTTTAGAAAACAAAAGACCGTTTATTGTCAAAAATAATGATTTTGATAATCATGTAATACACGAAAATAATCGCATAGATAAAAATAATTGATAGTTTTTACCGTTATCTATGCTACGATAAGTTGTACTAAAAACTTTAAGAATAGAAACATCACATATGAAAATAGAAAGAGAATTCTATACAGAATCGAAGTTTTACTAATTGAGTTACTGTGTTTTACATGTTTATTACTTAAATTGTTTTGATGTATTCTTCCAATCACGACATTAGAATGTATTTCAAAAACTGTAAATAATAATTAAAAAATATTTTATTTTCAGCTAAGAATGTATTTTGAAAAACCACAGATTACTGCAATATTTCAAAAATATTATTATTTTAAACAATCTATGGTTTTTAATCCCGTAGTTATTCTACAATGATGCGAATTGCAAATCATAATTAATGAATCTCTTTTATTAAATGAAGCAAATACTTATATTTGAAATGCTTCAAACAGTGGAATGGTACATAATTAATAATTAATAATTATAACCCATAAAACATTGAAGAATGCTTGATTTTCATTTTCATACAATGATTTGCAAATGTATAATAATAATTATATACATAATAAATGACCTAAGTAAGGAAATGGTATTAAACATTAATTATAAGATAAAGTTTTTTAATAAAACAAGGATCTTTCCAAAAAAACTCTGTACAAATTATTATTTACTTTGTTACATCATTAAGCTATAACGTTCACGTTTTTTTATCTTTCTTTTTCAGTCCCTTCTTAACTTTCTTTTTCAACTCATTTATGTCAATGTCACTTTTTGATTCACTAACTTTCGTTTTCTTCTCTTCCGGTGGTACAAATGCTTGAGCCCTACGCTCTTCTCGTTTCTTAGTAGCTTCTTCATGTCTTGCCTCTTGTTCTTTGCGCTTCTTAGCTCTTTTCTGTTCATCCTTAAGGAAGTACTCACCAGTAGCCAATTGTTTATCGAGTTTGCTTTCTTGTTGTGCTGGTGGGAAGGGTGTATATGGTTTCTTCTCTTTTTTATTTTTGGGCTGCTTTCGTTTGCTGATATTCTTGCTGTTGAATTTAGGCAAGAATCTTTCCCAGTTTTCATTTTTCAACTTAGGATCTTTGGCTAACTCCCTCTTGATCATCAATGCTTTGATATTATAGATAGGGTGAATATTTTTCATAGTGTCTTCTATGATGCGACGTACTTGTTGTAAACCTTTGTAGGGACCTAATGATGCTACAGTTTGACCTTGTACCAAAATATAACAGTTTGTTAACAGTTCGATAGACTTTAATGTACAACCATTAGGTCCGATTAACCTCTGTCTTCTTTTTACAAACTTATCCTTATTTCTAACAAATGATGAAATCTTAATAATGTCAGCACCAACATCGTCTTGAAGCACTCTTACTGCTTGTTCAAATGGCACTGATCGAGACATTAATTTTATCATATCACGAGCTTTCATAATAATATACGGATCCCACGTTTTTCTCGTAGTTTTCACTGTCATGCTACCTTCAATGAGGTCAAGCTCTGCTGTTATGTGATGTTCGCTTAAGGCTCTATGCACAAGAGGCCAACATTCCCTCAAATACTTTTCTCTGTACTTGGGGAAAAGTGTGGCAAAAGAACTTTCTTCTAAAAGACGATGTGGATTATCTTCTGGTTTAAATTTTGGAATTTTCAGTGCCCAGGCATTGTCTACTGGCCCTGTTACTTTCAAATCTCCGTCTTCTGAGTCACTCATTTTCACAAATAATTGATAACACTGATGTAAAGATATTTCTGAAATTTAAAAAATGATATTAATTTAAAGAGATAGGATAAAATCATTATTATAAACAAATAGTTTCAGAGGTTAGAATTTTTCAAACATACTTATTTCAACTCTATCATTGTCAAAATAAAAACTACAAATTTTCATGTACTAAAATTTTACCTAAGTTTCTTTCATTTTAACTCTGGTATATTGTTCACATAAACTAACGTTAATTACTGTTAATATTGAACTTTATCATTTTTATATATTTTAATAAAAAGGATAACTCCTTATTTCTTCCGACGTTGATATATAAGCACATGTGGATGTGTGCAATGATGACTAAATATTTCCGCCAGATGTCCTTGTTGAAGGCGCTAAATTTGAAATATATACCGACGTGTGTAAGTACTTTCAACTTGAAACGATTATCGCACGGAAATTAATGGAGGAAATTTGTTTTCAAAGTGAGACTCGCTAAGTAGTGCTGAACCTCATAAATGTACATCGTAAGTGGCAAAACATGTACATAATAGTTGATTAAACATCATAAACACCTGTTTAAATTTTAGTGCCTTTAGGGAATGTGATATCAAAGTTAAAGCAAATTATTTTCAATAACAATTTCACTCTGTACAGATAAAGATGAATTGATCTACTTGATAGATGTATGAGGAGTCAAAAAAAAAAAGAGAGATCATTAATTAGTAATACAGCACAAATTTTATTACTTGCTATAATATAGGTACAGTAACAAGAAATGCCAATAACCGATACAAAAATTATCCATCTCACCATGTTATATGAAGAAGTAACTTATACTTTTGAAGGATCAGTCATAGGTGGATGCAGAGGTGCTCAGAGTTCAAACATAATTGTTAGCACAGCAAACACACTGTTATTACAATCCACAGAGGCATGGAACATATAAACTGTGCAATGACATCTTAGAATCAAATGTAGAAGACTGATAATCTTCTTACCCATTATTGAAAATAATTCAAGTGGCAAGTGTAGATTTTTTCTATAATTCAATAAAAACTTACTAATTAATTTTAAAATAATAGAAACACTTTAAAAATAACTGTTTTATTTTACTTTTTAAATCTACAAATTATTAAATTATTTTACAATTGTCATCCTTTTCTTACAAACTTTGTACATTAATATTGACTTTGGTTTGAAGAAACTTAACTATATACAACGAAAATTAAAACTTTCTTCTGTAATTCATTATTAAGTTATCTTTTATAATCAATTATTATTTAAAATTTTAGAACAAATTAATTGATTAATTTATAGTTTTCAAATTCTGACTGAAACCTAAGTAATCGCATACATTAAAGTATCATTAAAGTAGTAAGCGTTAATGCCAAATTCATTTTAGATTGGTCCACTTTTGAATTTTTTTGTCAGACTTTTATTGCGTAGTACATAATCCATGTGATATATAGAATCTTTTGCTTTTGCTATTTCCAATTTTACTAACTTCATTTTTTCCTTGTGAATTTCTTTTTTCTGTTGCAATAGCAATTCATAGTATTCTATTTTCTTTTGAGTCTCTTCACGTTTCATTTGTAACCCTTCTGCAGTTTCTTTTTGCATAAGCTCTAAAGACAATTGTTTGTAATTTCCCATCACATCTAGTGATCGTTTTCCACTCATAAGAAACTCTTTATCTTCATTGCATATATCCTTTAATGCTTCTGGATTAGTTGAGCACTGTGTGTCGATGTCTATCAAATCTACGTTTTGCAATTCCTCTAGGTGTTCACTAGATTCTATCCAAAGTTGTACATCTGATTCATCTGGTATCAATACTCTTTCCTACAAAATAAATAAAAATTACTATTTAATGCTATATTTATGATGTTAAGAAAATTCAAAGATGTACAGGCATAGCATATTTACCCATTTGTATGTACATACTTTTTCTAATAGACCAAAGTAAACAAAAAAATAAATATACACACCATCAGCTCCTGCCCCTGCTTCAGAACTGCAGCGAAGGCTTCAGCAATAACTTGTTCATCTTCCTCGATCTTTGGATAAGCTTCGCGAATCTCTTGCCAATCGCGATTCATCTCCTTGGCCAACTCTTTCCACATCTCGTCATCGATTGTCACTTTGTCTCTCGAATTCTCCTTGACGTACGACAATATACGGCATTTTTCCTCGTATGAAAACGACATTTTTTTTATACTTATCGATGAGGTACAAAAAAGAGTGCATCCGTGTATACTCCGGAAGATGCGAATGATGTGGATGTAGAAAAGTGTGGGAGGAGCATGTTGCACATACTTATAACGGATGAAAAGCAAATGATTTTGTTCAATTCCAAACGGTTTTTTTTAGTAATGCGATTCTTTAAAAATTCGAAATATCGCACTGTCCATTCAATTGGACTATTATATTCTCTGAATTGTTAGTGATACTCTTCTCATTTGCAATTAATTGAAAAATCACTTTAGTATTCATAAATACATTATTTATTAGGAATTTCTGCTTTTTTCTCAGTGCGAAGCCGCGCAGAACGCGGGAACGAAAATTTCAAATTAGCAAAACAGTTTGAGTTTCAACCGCGAGACGGTGCTACATTCGATGGAATTTTCATACGGCAGTAATCAGTATATATATATATGTGATATCATAGACACGCGTCTATGATAGTCGATATAGATATAGGTATACAGCGCTACTGTGTTGCTACTGTCAACTTCGTTGCTACTGTTCTGTGAGTTACACAGCGATAGATTAGTAAGTATAGATTCTCGCCTTTTCGGTACCGCCGTTTTGGTCGTTAGTCGTTACGTTATATCAACGTTTCCTCCTTATTCGCAAATATATACTTGTAGGTATATAATACACACACACACACACAAAATAAATATCCAGCAAAAGTGCAGATGCGCGTGATGACTGATGGAGGAATTAGGAAAAACAACAGCCCACTGTAATCCGATCTTCCACCGCTGACCGCAGTGTTTATCAACACATTATATTGTTATAATATATATGTGTCAGATGGTCGCGCGCGCGCGCGCGTGAGATGTTTGCGCACATCAGGATTCGCTTATTATCGTATATAAGTAGCTATATCTATTGCTGCAACGGTACGACATAATCGGATTAAGCATTAGTCCCGCAGTGTATAATATATATTATATACTTTTCAAGAAAAAACAAATCTCCGCTAATTAAATAAAGAGCCGACACAGTGAATGTCAAGCCCAGTGAATAATCTGAAACGGTCAGTTCTCGCACTCCTCACCTGTCGTGCATACCTCTACTGGAAAAGGAGGACGTAAACAAAAACACTGCATCGAAAGGGGGAGACAAATTGCATGCGCGCGAGAGAGAGAGAGAAAGAGAAACGGACACTTAACGGCCGTGACGTACGAGTGAGTTGTGCTTCAGACGAGGATTTATCAATCACTATAGTTATTGACTCGTGTTTTTTCGCAAACTTCATTTTGAAACCTTTCTCCTCGCTCCTTTCCCACCTACACACTCGTCGTTGGGTGCGTTGCCACACACTCCGTTCCCCGCGGAGACGTGTCGTGCGTGCGGAGGAGTGAAAGATATATCCTGCGTGTGTTGCTGGCTGTACTCGGACGTCGAGACGTCAGCTGTCGTACTTCCCTTCAGATTCAACGTCGAGGACTTCCTGGGGAAAAGAGTGCGATAGAGAGGAGTTCCGAATCAGAGGTGAATGGGGTGAGAAATTCTTCCATAGAGTGGGTGTCACAGTTATTGACTGGCAAGAGGTTACTTCTGTTGCTAACCATATGCATGCAGCTATTGAGGAAGAGAAATCCTGGTACGGCTGCTAGTGTTTCGATGTGCTGAGCCTTTATTGCATTTTGGGTTTAAAAGCCTCACATGGGGAGACACGAGAGGTACGCTGTTGTCACGGTTGAACTCAGCAGTCTGTTTCATACTTTCCTTTTGGTTTATCGTTGTTTCTTTTATCCTGTTTTAGAGACCTGACTGATGTACTGAAATAGATATTCATAGCAAGCAGTTAGAAATTGTGAGAATGCATTTCTCTGTGCCAGATACCCAGGAGCTTATTGATGAGGCTGGCAATGCATACTTGGTAATTTGCTTTTTACTTATTAATTGTCGCTTATTCAAGCAATGTGTATATTAATTGTGAAAATTTTTAGGGATACAACGTCCATATTAATGGCTTATTCCATTGCACAGTGAGATACAAGCAGCTTCATAATCTACATGAACAGTTAGTTAAAGATTTGGAAGTACCTTTGCCATCCTTTCCCCCAAAGAAATTCTTCCCTTTAACAGTGAATCAACAGGAGGATCGACGACTTTCACTAGATAAATATATTCAAACTATTGGTCAAAATACTAGTATTAATAATTCTGAACTGTTAAATGGATTTTTATTAAGTGCACAGCTGGAAAGTGCAGTAGGTTTAGTGGAAGATGAGAATGTTGATGTCTTCCTCATGAATGGCTCAAAAGTGAATCTTGATGTTACAGTAGCTGAAAATTCTGGTCAAATTCTGAAGGTGCTTATTTTTTTTTTTATCTTTTACTACCATATTTATTTATTATATTTTCTACTGATTAATTTTTTCAGAAAGTATGTAAACAAATAAAGTTGGACGAGAAATTTTGTCCATACTTTTCTTTATTTATTGTTTATCAAGATGAAGATAATTTTGTTGGTAAATATTTTGTGTTCCGATGTATGCACTATTTTACATTGAATAATATTTAAGGAATATTTTTTCTTATTTTAGTTCTGCGAAAATTGCAAGACTTTGAATCTCCAATTATTACTCAAAGAAATATACATAAGATAGGTACCAGGATAGTGATAGGAAAGTGGTATTGGGATGTAGCATTTGATTTTGAATTACTCCATGATCCAATAGCTTTAAATTTACTGTATATTCAAGCTAGTGCTGAAGTACAAAGAAATTGGATTCCTGTCACAGAAGAAATACAACATCATTTAAATACTTTAAAAGATCGCAATGCAAAGGAAGAAGTAATTTTTTTTTATGAATATATTCTTGTTTGGTATTAAAAAGTATTATTTCATCTATAATCACTCATTTAAATAGATTAACAGTATTTTTCTATACCATCTGTAATGACAAATTTTTTAATAGTACTTACATGAAATTTTAATTTCAGTATTTAGAAACTGTTCAATCACTGAAGTACTATGGTTACATACAATTTGCACCTTGTCTGTGTGATTATCCTAAAGCTGGTTCAAAAGTTTTAGTATCGATAGGGAAAAATGAATTAAATATAAGAATTTTTTCAAATGAAAGTGATCAAGAAGAAATAGGATTTAAAGTTACTAGAATGCGTTGTTGGCGTATTACAACTCTACAAGAGGTATATATTTATATACTTGAATTTTTTGTTTGACAACTTCTGATGCACGTCTTCTTTTTAACACTGTATATTTATGTATAGGGAAATGAAAAATATGAAGAAACTCCTGAATGCAGCCTTGAATTATCCTTTGAATATCTGATGGCAAAAGACCATTTACAATGGATAACCATTTCTTCTGAACAAGCCATTCTAATGTCTGTATGCTTACAGTCAATGATTGATGAACTTTTGTTAAAAAACGTAGGAGGTATTAAAAATCAAGAAGTGACAGGGAAAGCATGGACATATATTACTAGAGATGGATATAGTCGAACAGTCATGGGTTCTCCTTCTCCTGAAAGTTTTAATAAAAATACAAAAGTTAGTAAATTTATTAGGAGCATCGAAATAATTTAATACTTAAAAATTGTATGTAAATTATTTTCTTTTTGTATTCTAGGAAAACGACATCAATGCTCGTACAAAAACCGAGCCCATTATTAAAAAAATCACTGAAAGATTTTCTTCCGTTAAAGTTAAAAAGCCAAATGCAGTCAAAACACCCATTCCAAGTCAAGAAAGAAGATGTAATACTGATGGTGATTTACTAGAAAATAATGCATTTTGTATGATAGGTGATGATGACTTGTAAGAATTAATACAGTTTTTATTGTATGTTGCCATGATCATTCGTATACAGTTATTCATAAGTATTAATTGTAAAATGAGAAAGCAAAATTCATTGATTACTTAACGTATAATGTTATTAATGAAACTTGCTTTTATCAATAACTAAATTAAAAAAATAATTGTAATGAACTTTTATTAGATCTGATTTGAGAAAGCCGCATTTTAAGTAAGACTGAAATTTTCGGTCACTTATTTTGTAAATTTCCACTTTTTACATGCTGATATTTGAAAGTTTAAAAAAAAATTAATAAATTAAAAAAATAATTTTAATCAACTTCCAGTAGATCTAAAAATATATGTATACAAAAAACAGTACTTATACACGAAAATATCTCACTCAAATTATAAATGACATGTTATGGAATGATAAAACGATCATTCAATTTTATAATAGTATACTTATACGCAAGTATCAGTAATTAGATTGCATCTTTTTTAATTTTATATAATGTAGATGAAAATATTTTTTCATATATCAGTATTTTAATGACTAATAAAATTATTGCAATATGTTAAAGTTAACTAAAACAACCAGTGGCCAAATGATTTATAATATATAATCGAATTGTATTTCAAAGTATTGAGAATAGAAACGTTCTATATTTTTAGTAATTTGCGGTTTGTACATAACAGTACCTGAAATTAGATTTCAGAATGAAGATTTTTTTTATATATTTAATTGTAGAAATTGAAAAGAAATTGTACATTTTTAAATACTATTTCATATTTATCTCCAATTAATATAATCTAATTTTAAGACTTTAGAGTTTTCAATTAGAAAGTTTAAAAAAATGTTTAAGATTCAATGGAAGTATTTCATGTAAGCTACCTCGCTTGTAAATAAAACATACATTTTTGTGAATAAAATTACGTAAATAAAAATGTATGACTTTGTGAAATTATAAACAATATTCTTGAATATAAGAGAAAAATTAAGAAACATAATTTCGACGTACATACATATCATGACAATTTCAATTGAAATTGTTAATTGTAATGTAATATTGTTAATGATATTGTAAAATATTTATTACGAGAAAGCAATGAATTTTAAAAATTAAATTGAATTTTAGAATCTCTAATGTAAATGTTATAATGTAGCGCACAATCGTGTTATTTACAAGTGTATCTGTGTGCTGTGTAAGTAAACACTGTAATAGGTATAGGTATATACTATATATAATACATGTCATATTGTAAACTGCCGCTTGGATAAATCAAAGGTCAATAAATTTATACATTTTCATTTGTAAATTGCATTCGCATTTATTTTAACATCTCTTATAATTAATTATTATGATAAGGTATTGTAAGAAAAGGCCAGTTATCTGCATAAAATGCACTCTATTTTCTTATCTTTCATCTTTTTTTTAACCAAAAAGTTTCACAACATTCTATAATTAATTAATGCTTGGTTTTTAGATAAAAGCAAAACGGTAATACAATATTTGTTGCACTGACGTTACATCTACGGTTCTTTGAAAGTCATTTAACGTGACCTTCGTAATATTTTATTTTATGGGTCTTATATCAGAACCTTATATTGGTTGAGAAGGCGCATGGTTTATTAATTTCTATATCAAAAATATGTAGCCATTTTATTACGATTGTTTTCCAAACGAATGCATTATGGTAAAGATTCAGTTTTTACTATAGTTTTTTTATATGGATACATTGTATTTCTCTCTACAGTCACATAGTATAAAGATCAACGAAGAATCTTTTCATTTTTGTTTATATTTGTTAATAATTCATTCAATTCGTAAATCAAGAAAAGTCAAATAAATCTTTCAATAATTAATGATAACATAAACAATACAATATAATAAGTCTGTCACTGCGACTCTTTTGTTAAAAAAATTCATAATCATATATACAACTAATGTTGTAACAATTTTTCAAAAAATTCTGACCAAGTGATCTCACGTCGCAGTATTATATAAATACAAAATTCATCGTTGTATTTTTTACTACATGATGTTAAAAATTTTTTTTCTCAGCGCATCGATTCAACAATACATTTAATCTCATGATTCGATTACAATTGTAACAGGGAAGACTAATACTAAAAAATCTATATGCTTCATTTTCCGTAAAATTTGTTGCACGCGGTTTTTTCTTATGAAAGAATACACTGTTTGTTTTCTTAATTTCCCTCGAAAAAATGAGGCAATATATTAATACACATTTATCAGAGAAAACGTTCACACAGGGTTTACTCGCATAAAATATTACATAGAAACAGAAAATAAGTTAAGTGCATAACTGTCATTATCAGGCAAATCTCTGTATTCTATATGGCAGTAGGAAGCGAATCATGCTCAATGTGGTACTTCGTATTTGTTGACTAAGCTAAATTGAGATAAAATTCTTCCAACTGCTATGTCAAAAATACTTGCAAACGAACGGTCTAGAGTTTAACACCGACTTTTGATTATAGCACCGATAGATAAAAAAAATTTATAATTAACTAAAAAGTCTTTTAAAATTGTTGTGTGAAAATTGCAAAGACAATGAATGGCATTCGTAAAATTATACCTGCAATTCATCCAGCAAATAACAAATACATAAACGCATATTATACAATAATACTACGGTTTTCACTCATTAGTCGACATTAACTCAAAACGGTTCAATCATTTAGGCTTATAGATAGTTTTACACCCGACATGAACGTGATCGCAGCATCGCAGCATTAAAAAAAAATGTTATTGTTCAGGGAGACGTAGAATATATACGTCAACAAAATGCTCTAATGAAAAATTCATCTAAATTATTGCTATAAAAAAGGCAATCTGACAAGAACCTAACGGCAACAGCATCGACGTATGTTTAGACGTATAAAATCTAGCCTGATCTTAAGACATTTTATTCTTTTTTTTACATTAGGATCTTTCTTTCCGTCTCTAATACACTACAAATATCGTAAAAAATTTTCCAGTGCAAAATTAGCAGTCTAGCTGACATATATACATACGCGTCGATGTGCATCATTGCGCTCTTATTTTCTTTTCTAATCCGCTAAACGGTTCTATCAAGTATTATATTTCTATAAGAATAGTATATTTAACAATAACTACGTTCAAGTAATAAAAAATTAAGTATTATCGTAGTTCTTCTTATTTTTATCATGAAAAACAATTTACACTGGTGACGTGAGGCTATTGGCTAGTTTTTTTCCTTCCTTTCTTTGAAATTTATAATTTTACAAGGAAAATTAATTAAATATTATCGAAATTATTTCCCTTGTAAAATCACAGTCTTGATTATAGAATATCTATTTATTTATACATCTGTACATCCTTGCATCTATCACACACGTTTCTTGTATGTTTAAAAAGTACCTAACCGTTAAAAGTTCTGTTGGCGCTTTCGTTTTGTATCCATGGCATCGAGGATTGGTTGACGTTTAGTTTGATACCTTTTCTTCAATTCATTTATTTCTTTTTCCAACTCGTCATCCAAATTTTCCATTCTTTGCTGCAACTCTTCGAATGAAAGGAACTTCAACTGTAAGTAATATCACTTGCATTATTATGATTTTTTTTAAATACATTAACTAAGTAATGAATCGCGATAACTGAAGTTCTTACGAAATCGAATTCACGTTCATTAAAGACGTTTTGCATCTTCGATATGTTGTTGAGTGGTGGTTCAGGCATTGGATGTGAAATTTGATTGAGTTGCAGCTGTAAATGACTTTGAAACCTCTGAGATTCCAATTGGTTTTGCACTTCTGGTTTAGTTTCTATTTCAGGATTCTGAACCAATTGAATTTGTCCATTTCCCTGCTGCAAACAAAAATGAGTTTCCATCAGTAAAATTTCTCACGAGATTTTTTGGTCTTTTACACTTTGAAAATTTTTAAAAAAATATATACCTTTTCAACTTCAGGCGATTCTTTTTTATCAAAATGATCGAGAAATAGCGGTCTGTATTTCTTTCCCGATTCAACGGATCCAGTGTTGTGCCCTGTTAATTATTTTTTTTTATTACAGTTGTACAAAATTTCACAAGCATACAAAAAGTTGTAAATAAATGCATACTTTTCATTGTAGCTTCAGTATCGGTATCACTATTTATAACCATTGTTCCTAAATCTAACATTGCTGAAGTTAGCGTCCCTGTATCAGGAAGGTCATGACTTGGGACCAAAGTTCCTTGATCTTCTGGTAAAGGCTTCATAGTTCCAGTACAGTCATCGTCGTCCTTTAAAAAATAGGTAAATGATATTATTTAAATAAATTCTATTAGTCAGTAATAAAATAAGTTATTAATTTACCGAATCGTCAGCATTATTTTGTCCCTTAATCGCTACGTTATTTATTACATGCGCGCGATTGGCACTTTGTTTTTCTCGAATTTCATGGGCATCAGCAATCATTTGACTAAGGATACTTGGTTGCTTTGCATTACCTGAAACATGAATACAAAGTTAATAATTTGTCATAATTTTAAAACAATACAAATACTTAATGATTTAAACACCTATAAATTCATGATTTAGCAGTTCACTAGCTGTTGCTCTTTCTTCTGGATTTTTGACAAGGCACACGCTGACAAAATCAATAAATTCTGGACTCCATTGGTCAGGCTCTCTAAAACTAGGTGGTGGTTTTGTTGGAATCATGAATATTGCTCTCATTGGGTGGATATCTCCATAAGGTGGTTTTCCTTCTGCCATTTCAAGTGCTGTTATACCCAAAGACCAAATATCAGCCACGCAGTCGTATCCAATCTCTTGAATAACTTCTGGAGCCATCCAGAACGGAGTACCAATAACTGTATTACGCTTAGCCATTGTATCCTGCATACAATTAGTTTATGAGAAAAAAGTTATTTTGCAATAGTAATGGTTACAATTGCAACAAAATGAAAGTCTATACTTGCACTTTCACTTACCGTTAATTGACCTGCAACACCAAAGTCAGCTAATTTAGCATGTCCTTCATTATTTAACAATATATTTCCTGCTTTAATATCTCTGTGTATCTTTCTTCTTAGGTGTAAATATTCTAACCCTTTCAATGTATCGCTTAATATCGTAGCAATTTCATCCTCTTGCAGTGTTTTCTTTCTTAACCTCATTATGTCACTGACTGATCCAGCACCGCAATATTCCATTACAATCTGTTGATTAAAAAACCAGAAAATTATCAAATTGTATTTCCAAAAGTGTCAAGATACCAAGGTATAAATGTAAATCTACTGCAAAACTTACCCATAGATCAGTATTTTTAAAATAACTTCCATAATATTTGACTACAAATGGTGAATCACACTGTTGCATTATAGAAATTTCCTTGATTATTTCTTGAAGATCTGTGTCGACAGGTACTTGCTTGATTGCAAGTACCTGTCCACTTTCTTTGTGCAATGCCTTATATACAGAGCCATAGGACCTGAAATATTACATTGTTTCAAATTGTCGTTTGTTTTGTTTTTTCAAGATTTTACTATGCATTTTCAAAATCCTCACCCTTCTCCCAATTTACATATTATATCAAATACTTCTTCTGGTTGTCTGGTTAAGCTCTCTTCTGATAACTTCTTGAGTTCACTGTGAATAATTGAAAGAGGTGCTTGTGAATTATTCAAACAGAAATAGGTATTAATAAGTCTACATCTAACTCTAAGTACAAAACAATTTGCATGTTTCTTGCATCATTGCCCTAAATTGTCCGGTATCAATGCTCAACACAAACGGAGCAGATAAAATATAGAAAATCAATCGATCAGATGCATTTTTTTAACAATTTCATCGACTGCAACAACGGCAGCAACAGCAGTGAAACCTAGTATTTACAAAATAAATCATCCGCTTCCAAAAACAGAGTGCGATGAATCAATAAGATCAATGCCCATCTAGAGTGACCGCATGACAGGCATAAGACATTCATAATTATTTTTCATTGTAGGCATTTACAGGTTAACAAAGAATGGGAACTTGTCAGAGAAACAGAGACGGGGAGAGAGAGAGAGAGAGAGATCCACGAAAATTTCGCTACACTCGTCGCCAATGCGGATATTCGCGCACGAGTGCTCCGAAACAACGGAGATCGTCGGCGTCGAGAGAGACGTGAGCCTCCCCCGATGCCGGAGCCACACGCTTTTCCGTGGCTTTCCCGCATTGCAGGTCGGAGGTGAAGAAAAAAAAAGAAAAGGTGAGCTCTTGCGCGCGCGGCGAGGGGCAAGGGGGAAATTAAATACCTCTTAGAAGACATCTTCGCCTTTTACGTCAACACGTCGCCTCGCGCTCCAGAGCGGAGTGTGCGAAGGAGCGAGAGAGAGAGACACAGATGAACAGAGCACCGCTCGGATTTTCTCTCTCTCTCTCCTTCTCTCTCACGAACCGCACACACACACAATATTCGACGACGACGCGCGATCGGATTTTCTCTCGCGGCGCGGAAGGACTCGGCTCAATTCGACATGTTCGATCAAGACTACGAGCTCGGCTCTCTCGCGGTTATTAACATTACATTTTTCGCGGATACGGTGTCGCGCGCGAGTCCATCATGCATATGCACGTATGTACAACGTACGCGAGCGAGACAGCAGCACGGCAGTCGCGAGTCGCGCGAGGGTGTCCGTCGTCGTGCTGGTGTGTGGAAAGGAAACGTTCAATCGACCGTCGGTCATCGGCATAGGTGGCGGTTCGGTTCGGCCGCCCGCCGCGCTCGGCGACGACACGGGGCGGAAAAGCGAAGTTATACTTGCGCGTTCGCAAAGCCATCGGTCTCTGCGTGTGTGTGTGTGTGCCGTGTGTGCGTAGCATCTCTCGTTTTGGCTTGAAAATGCGTCGGCGTAAAATTAGACGAGCGCCCATTTCAGATGCAAATGAGAGGTGAAGAAATCGCTGAGCGATGAGCCGTTCGGACACGACGTGAGATGGCTTGCCGATGAGAGGCTAATTAACACCAGGAAATATTGTTGTGTCCGCGCTCGGGGAAAAGTCGCAACGCAGTAGCGCGATGTCTACCTTACCGGCTTCGCTGCGATTTTCTCGGCTGCGTTTGAATTTTTTTGCTTTTTATATACTTATAAACTTGTTACGAGTGCTTTGCTGAGTAGTAAATTCGAATTGTTTTTAAGGTAACTTTTGACGGTCGAAAAAAAAGAGGACAAAACTGAAAATTCATGTCGAAAAAAAAAGTCGTCGACCACTCGGAATTTCTCGGTCCGCCCTTGCATCGAGCGACACACATACGCGGAAGCAAGAGGTCTCTCTCAGCAGATCGCACCCACATTTCTGCATCAGCATAATATCTCCTCTCTGCGCTATAAGAGTTATAATCTCCACACATACTGGATCGAGGGAAGGAGGGGGGTCGGTCCCACTCTACTTTAGGAACGCATTCTTCCCCCGTCTAGACTTGGGCTGTTCGAGCAAGGCAGGCATGCACATTGCACAGTGCGCCAGCAACAAGCATCGAGTATAGAGCCGCACACAGCACACATCGGACTGGAGCACAGTGTGTATATATTATGCACACGTATATACGTACACACGTTGTAAGCTACAGTTTGTGCATCGGCATGCGGCTAGCTGCTGCAGCAGCAGCGGCCGCGGCGGCAGCGAGAAACCCGAGAGTTCAGGGCACTCCGCGGCACATCGCCGCTTGGAGCGGGCTCGTTGTGAATCGAGCCGCTGGGTCAATTTGCCCCTCTCCAATCCACTTGACTACTATATACTCTCCCTCTCTCTTCGGCTATTCGCTTTTATACCGCAGCTGCCTCTCTTGTTCGCCTTCCTTCTCTATAGTACCTGTCTTGCTCTCTTCTCACTCTCTTTTTCTACTCTCTCTCTCTCTCTCTCTCTCTCCCTCCTCGAGCTGCCCGGCCGTCTTTTCCTTTTTTTCTCGCGGCTGCTGCGCGCTGCGAAGCTCCGTCTCTCGTTCTCTCTTATTATAGAATATCCTTCTCTTCTCCCCCCTCCCCTTCTATTTATTTTTTTTCCCTCTGCGTCTTTACCTGCTCCTTTTTTACTCTCGCCCCGGCGTGTGTGTGGCTCTGCGGCTACTCCTTGGTATTTTTTTAATCGCTTATTTTTTGAGTCGCCCCTGCGCGTGTGCACTCCTTTCTGGAAAATTTTCTAGATATACTCATCGATGGATTTGCAGCTCTCTTGGACGACTCTCCGCTCGCGCGCAGGCAGATGCGAGCGAAGATTGCACGTTAATAAACTGATCCATATATAACGGCGTCGATAAGAGAACCGATGAGCTGCGTTCGATTGTCAATGATAATTTAAATTTGTAACGATCGTCGACTGTGAATGTTCGCGAGAGAGAGAGAGAGAGAGAGAGAGAGAGAGAGAGAGAGAGAGAGAGAATATAGCTCCAAGAAGAGAGCTCGGCAATTTTTTGCAAGACAATTTTTCATCCCTCTGTCCCGACACTCCCGACACGTTAATTGTTTCTCTCTTGGTTCGTTCCCTCGGCTTCTCGTTCGCTCAGTCTCTCTCTCTCTCTCTCCTTCTCATAACATTCATTGCCTCCTCCACCGCCGTCGTATACCCTACCACTTCTCGCACACAGAGTTCAGTCTCTCTCTCTCTCTCTCTCTCTCTCTCTCTCTCTCTCTCTCTCTCTCGACTATAGGTGTATCGGTATATATTTCATTCTCCCGGTTTATCCCCTCCCGCCATAGCTCGCGGCATGTTCTCGTCTCTTTTTATCGTCGTGTTGGGTCGCGGGACGCGGGGGAGAGCAAGGCGGGACGGCAGCGCTCGGATTTGAACGTCATATTTCGCTTTTTAAACAAAATCGCCGCCTTTTTCACGTGTACACTTTTATACAGACGTATAAGTATACGCATGCTCGATAATACCGACGCTTGAAAGAGTCGATCGTCCGCGCTTATACCTACTTGCCTATATACCAGATACCTCCACATTGCGCACAGCACGAGGCAACGAGTATTGAAACGATCGGTGCATACAGTGTACAGTGCACACGCAAGTAATAATGGCAGTGCTCGGTAGGATTTAAAAAGCGAACTTTCGAGGGGGAACCCGACACCTGCGGGAAAATACTAGGAAGTTGAAAGTTGAAAGGGCTCATTGAGCTTCAGCGGCGTGAGAGGACTGAATGGGCTTGTGGACTCATTGAAAAGTATAGGAGCACTAGGATCTCTATACTTACTCCACGGAGTGCGCAGCGCGCGCGCGTGCGCGGCCAACGTAATTCGATCTCGAAAATTTTACGACGCTGCGGCGAGAGCTGCCTTTTTTTTCTTTACGTTACCGATGCTGCGTAAGAGTAACTTGTGAATTTCACATTTCTACGACAGCATAATACAATACTCTTTTTTCCCTGGAAAGAGTCAATCCGGTCAATCGATGTATACTTTTCATTCATATCGGCCGATTGCTTGTGTATTATGAGAAAATTTTTCAAAGCGGCGCGACACCTCACAATTAAACGATGTCGCGCACGCAATCGTGAACAATAAAACAAGACGCGTCAGCCCAACACAGAATCTACCTATATACAAAGAGCACCGAAAATCCACCAGCCAAACATGTCCCAAAGGCTCGGAAGGTTCCTCGAAAAAAAAAAAATATATAATAAATAAAATCCGTCGTCATCCCGCCCCGTCTCTCAAAGCCACATTATAGTATTCCCCTCCGGTACCGCCTGGCGCTAGCCGCGCTCTCAGTCTCTCACACAGTCTAGTGTATATATGTATATTGTATACGTATATATGTAGGTTTACGTGTGTGTCCGGCACATAGAGCCCAGCGAGCGGTCGGAGGGGGGTATATACAGCCGAGCTCGAGGTGAGGTGGCGGGTGTCTCTCTTTCTCTCTCTCTCTCTCTCTCTCTTCTCCTCCATCGCCTCGCGCGATGGGAGTGGGGGAAGAGAGAGAGAGAGAGAGAGAACGAGTTGAGTTCCTTGGGTCTCTCGCAGCCGCACGAGTCTCCGCGAGTCGGCCAAGAAAGAGCAACAGGCCAGTGCACGCCTCTCCGCACCTCCTGGGATATCTCGGGTGCCGCGGCCGCGGTGTGTTCCTCCGTTCTCTCTCTCTCTCTCTTTCTCTTCCTCTCCCTTTCTCACTCTCTCTCTCTCCCTCGCGCGCTGCTCGCACACATCGCGAGAGAGAGATGTATATATTATATATAGGTATACGTATATAACCTATACTACACACACACACACAGATTCTCACGCAGCAGAGTAAATCTGCAGTGCGGTAGTGAGCGTTCTCTCGTCTGTCTATGTGTGTGTCGCACTTTTTTTCTGCATCGGCGGGCCTTTTCCACACTTTTTCAATCTAAAGATAGACGCGCTCTGGCAAAAAGGAGGAAGAAGCAGAAAGAGAGAGAGAGAGAGAAAAGACTGCGTATAGAAGAGTAGCGCAGCAGCCTACCGTGAGTGCACTCTATATCGCCTGTCAGCCTGTGTATA
The DNA here is from genome assembly GCA_018906965.1 of Philotrypesis tridentata. Classification (NCBI taxonomy): domain Eukaryota; kingdom Metazoa; phylum Arthropoda; class Insecta; order Hymenoptera; family Pteromalidae; genus Philotrypesis; species Philotrypesis tridentata. The sequence goes on along the minus strand of JACCIB010000017.1, from coordinate 1,083,184 downwards.
TGTATACATAATAATGCAATATACACCCAAACGACGAGCGTGAGAAGATATTGCGTATAACATATACTGTGCGAAAAGCGAGAGAGGCGCAGAGAGAAAAAAGTCGGCAGTGTCCACCCTGCGTATACGCGAGAAGCGCATAAAACGACCAGAGCGAGATATATATAATATATATACACACATACACGTGTGTTAATACATGCATTCTCGCAGTCGCCCGCCACTGTGTCCGTCGTCGTGTGTATATAAGCACGAAACTGTGTGTAAGTAACACACATACACATACAGAGCAGCAGTAGCAGAAGAGAGAGAGAGAGAGAGAACGACGTTCGGTTCTGGCTCGCGGATTCTCACGCGCTGGCAGAGGTGCAGACACACTCGCGAGAGCGGAGCGCATAAACACACTCGCACGCTGCGAGAGAGAGAGAGAGAGAGAGAGAGAGAGAGAGAGAGAGAGAGAGAGGAGGAAGAGCAGCGGCAGAGGAGAAGAAGAAGAAGAAGCGGCGGCACAGAGCAGCAAAGGAGAGAGAGACAAAAGTAAGCACTGCACGCACAGACATACAACACACACACACACGATCTTCGCGGAGTCGACGACTCCTCGTTCTCTCGCTCTCTCTCTTTCTCTTTCTCGACTCTCCTTCGCCTTATAAACCTCTCTCGTCGTCGTCGTCGTAGTCGACGGCGGCGGCGGCGGCGGCGCTCTCCTCTCCCCCACCTAGTGGATATTCTCTCTCTCTCGCGCTCGTTCTTTCTCCTACTCACTCTTAACCCCACACGGACACGTACACCAACGCGCGCGCAGCAGCGAGCGGCGGCGGCGGCGGCTCGGTTCTCCTCTCTCTCTTGCTCACTCTTCTTTACACTCGGCCGCGAGAGTTCCCCGAAGTGCCTTGTCGTATTCTCCTCTCCGCGGCGGGCCGCGCGCGTTTATAGTTATACGTACCGAACCTCGGGAGTCTATAGTTCTGCCGCGCGCGCGCGAGAGAGACGAACGAACGACGGCCGACACCTTCTCTCCTTCGTGTAGTATATAGCCGCGTTGTATATACTGGTGCGCAAGCGAGAGATAAAGAGAGAAAGAGTGAGACTGTGCGCGCGAGATTACTTATACACGAGTAATTATAATCAAAAAATCAAGCTCGACAGCCAAAGCCTGTATAGTTATTTGGTCGTCTGTATACGTGTATACCAAGGCGATATACGTGTAGAGAAGAGAGAGAGAGAGAGAGAGAGAGAGAGAGAGAGCCGCAGTAGAGTATAGACGCACGTAATAGAGCGTAATACACTAATCTCATATATGTACATGTGTGCCTTGCGATAGGAGGAGAAGAAGAAGACTGCAGCAGCACTCGACGGAGAAGAGATTTCGCGGAAGCTGCGCAGCCGGAGAGCGGGAGAGACGAGAGAGAAGAGAGAACGGATGTGCCGCTCGAATGAATGAAAGAAGCTGGCCGCTGGAGCTTGGCTGCTGCTGCCGCTGCCGCTCTGCTGCAAGGTGCCAGCAGGGCTCTCTCGATTGTTCGGCCTCGGCGCGTATAATACCGAAGAGGCCTGCGCCAGCGCTGCTGCTCTGTCGTCAGGTGTATACGTAGCTCCCGAGAGCCGAGAGAGGAGCAGGTAGCGCACTCGCGGCACACGAAGCAGCGAGAGCGAGCCACCGAGGAGAGCGGAGGAGAGGAGAATACCTGCTGCAGGTAGAACGCGCGGAGAGCGAGAGAGAGAGAGAGAGAGAGAGAAAGACGGAGCCGCGATAAACATGCGCCCAATGAGATCTACGATCCCGTAGTCGCCTGTGCCTGCATCCAGTCGCCGGAGAGCGAGAGAGAGAAAGAAGAAGCAGCAGCAGCAGCAGTAGTCGTCTTGTTGTCTTTCTGCGCGCGCCAGAGAGAGAGAGAGAGAGAGAGAGAGAGAAAGAGAGAACGACGATTGTAAAAAAGACGGAGGAAGGGAGCTGCTCGTGGAGAGTAGACGAGTCAGCAGCACACGGAAGCCGAGCCGAGGCGAAGAAGAAGAAGAAGAGCCAGCGGAGAGAGAAGAGGAGTCCCTTCGCGAGTGTGTCAGTGCGTTCGTTGTTTAAGAGACCGAGAGAGAGAGAGAGAGAGAGAGAGACTGAGGAGATAAGATGGCGCTGAACCAGGACGTAGCCGAGCCGGGCAGCGGGGCGGCCGGCGCCAAGAGCAACCTCGTCGTCCGCATCGACCAGAACAGCGAGTCGGACCTGCAGGCCCTCTTCGACAGCGTCCTCAAGCCGGACTCGAAGCGACCGCTGCAGGTGCCGCTGCGCATGCGCAAGCTGCCCGACTCCTTCTTCAATCCGCCCTCGACCGGCAGCAAGTCGCCCTCGATCTCGCACTCGCGGGAGAACTCCGCGGACTCGGCCTTCGGCGCCGGCGGCGGCGGTCTCGCCAACGGCGGCGGCGGCGCGGGAGGAGGCGCCGCGACTCCCGGCAACGGCAGCGGCGGCACCACCAGCCCCGGGGCCCAGCCCAGCGGCGCGGCCCAGGTGCCCCAGGGCCTCACCGTCGCCCATCCCCGGGCCCACAGCAGCCCCGCCTCGCTCCAGCAGACCTACGCCTCGGCCCAGCAGCAGAGCCAGCACGCGCCACAGCCCCACTCGGCCAGGCACCATCACCACCAGAAGCAGCGCAGTTACGACGTCATCAGCACCGTCGACGACCTCGGACCGCTGCCCCACGGCTGGGAACAGGCTCGCACGCCCGAGGGACAGATCTACTTTCTCAAGTGAGTATTACATACACACAAATCCCCTGCCTATTGATCGTCTCTGCGCCCAATGTACGTGTATCTCTCTGTACACTGTACGTACAGTGTACACGTCATGTGGATCCACGAACGTATAATTAGCTTATTTATGGGCTACTCTACGAAATTTCTTTTTAACGTTTCTCATTGACGTTTAGGCTAACGACTGCGATGCGCGCACTCTCTCCTCGATATTAGTGTGCAACGAAGAAATTCAGCGAGTCTGCGTGTGTGCGCTGCCGCCTCAATTAGCCCTGGCTGTTCATTAACTGCCGCGCTCGTCAAGTCCCGGCGCTTTGCCACGACCAAATTTATCCACGGGGATTACGGGCCGAATAAGAAGCATATCGTTAAATTACGATTTATGCTAGAGAGAGAAAGAGCGAGCAGAGCATTAGATATACGTGCATGTGTATAATCAGTCGCTTGTCTTTTCCTTCGAATTTATCAAGGAAAGAAATTAATTAGATTTATCATTCGCTTTGGTTTATTGAGAGGTGCCTCGACACTTTTTTTTTACATTTATCATCGTGTTTACATGTATAGAAAACATATTAAGCAGCTAACGATCCGTGAATAGATAACGCGGTGATTGTTTGTTTTTGACCGATAAACTCCTCTCTACGAAGACGCTTCCAACCGCGCCACCGACTTCTAATTTGATCATTTATTTTTCTTCTCGGGTGTGTACATGTATAGCATCGGCGTTATAATTTTGCAGACACACACAATGGTGCACCGTGCGCTCGGATTTTTCAAATCGAGAAATATTGTTTCGCGCGCGTGCGCGTCACCGCCGATTTCGAAACGAGCGCTGTGCGCGCGCAGTGTACATGATTGTTTCTTTTTATGCTTGACGCTTCTTTGCTTACCGTTCTCCAACAATTACGTGATTGTGGTCGGTTCGAGTTTTTCCAAACCGCTGCTAGGCCTGATATAATAACGCTTTTCGATAACTGTCTGTTTCGTTATCAGGAAAAAAGTACAAACATTTCTCGAAACCAATATTTCATTGAACTACACTCGTGAGTCAATTATACTGAAAGTGTGTATACGCATACGATTCGGTTAAAAAACAGTTATAAACTGATATACCTGCGACATGATTGCTTTACAAATGCATTACTCAACTTGTCGCGCGCGCACTAACGATTGTTCGGATTAAGAATGATGATGATGATTTTAATTGTTGTTGACGTTCGGAGGAAAAAATTATGCATGCGCTTGAAACGAAGCGCGAATCGTCTTCGAGTTATTCAATCATCGGCGCCACATACATAAAATCGAATAAATATGGCTCGGTTCAACATCTCGAATAATTGTGTATACGGCTTCTGCGCTTTCACAGTTGAACGTCTCTCAGATCTTTTTTATCAACTTCTCAAAACAATTATGCACACTTGCGCATTATGTAAATTCGAAAATTACTGCACGGCATCGCTCTGTCTATTTTTCACTTTTACATCACAACATTCGTTCTTCAATATAGCCGCATAGCGTAGTGAGCTTGTTCGAAGAGTCGAGTCGAAAATCACACTTCCGATTTCAACATCGATTTTCTTCCCATCGGACTCAGCCACGGCTCTCCTTGCCGATTACAATGGGAAGGATATTTACAAACATCATCTAATAAAGATACGGAGACAGATAGCCGGCCGGAAGTTTATGCGTCTTGAAACTGTATACGATCGTACGATTGATAAAGAAAAAAAGCGTGACGCCTTGGAAATAGCCTCCGGTCGGTGTGGCGTCGAAGAAATTGGACTGTTCTTGCATCATTGTACAGGCTCTTATCATCGAATTTATTTTCCAAACACACTTCCGACTGCATTTTAAAATTTTTCGATTCACATAATAATGAACCCTCGGCCCCACTACACAAACTTACAGCGTACATACATCGACTCGCTGCTTCGCGTGCGAATAAAAAGTTTTCTTTGCACGCGCGCTCGAAAAAAAAAGAGGAGCGAGGAAAATCCATCGAGAAATTGATTCGGAACAATGACCCCCTCTGCGCGCGAGCGATGCGTCAGCTCGTGTGTGTATGTGTAAAGCGTGTGTAAGGCCCGTAACCGCGTCTCCTACGTCAATCACGTACGCGAAGTTTTTCGGCGCTCGATCGTCTACAGTGTGTATACATACGCACGTCGAGGCTCGTGTCCGACTGTGTGTATATAAGACACCGTCTCTCCGATGCTTGCTTCATCGTTCCTGTCCGGCCCCACCATTGCGCGGCTGCCTGCTTCTTCTTCTCTTTCGGGCTTACTTTGATAAACGCTCGCCGTCCTTCGTTGTACATGTAACCCCCTCCTCCCTACCGTTATCGTACGATTTCAATTATATCGGTCGGATTCGAGAGAGGCCGTGTGTCGTCTGTGTCTCGCTCTATATACGCGTGTGTAATGGGACAAAATCGTGATTACGAATTTTTCTCCTCGGTCCCTCTTTCTCCCAGAGGCGTAAAACGAGACGATAGAAATTTCCACCCGATCGGTGTTTACGAGGCTCCTCGAGTCCCAAGAATCATAGCCGTCGTTGTCGTCGTCGTCGTCGTCGTCGTCGGGCGGCGAGGCACTATGCCCCATGCGACAGTTTTTAAATGACAGTTAAACACAATTTTCTGCTGATTTCAGGTAAAACGAACGCTTTGGAAGTGAACAGAGTAGTGTTATATCTCTCGAGGAAACGGCTTCCTCACGTGCCGTGTGTGTGATGTGCGCGCGCGCGAGTCGCGACGACTCCAGTCGCGCTTCTCCTGTTGCGTTCGCGCGCGGTGAGACGCTCGTTTACCTTGGCAGACCACCTTCGACGCTTTTCGTCTGATATTTCGTCGCTGGAAGACGAAGGAGAAGAAGAAGAAAAAAAATTTCTGTCTTCCTCCTTCGTTATACTGCACTAGCGCATGCTTTTTATCTTCCCTCAAATACGTAATTGCATGCGCCATTATATTGTTCTCAATTTTTCACTAAGCATATTTTTATTTACATTGTAGATCTTGATTCCCCCGTCGATCGAGTGCGTTGTGCGTCTGCGCGTATAGATAATATATATCGTCGGGAATCTCAAGTCCTTGTTGTGTATACGACTATACGTATCATCGGCGTCGTCGTGAACCAATGACAAGAGTCGAGAGAGATGCGCGTGCGCGCGACCCCCGACGGTATACAGGAGTGCGTTGTATATATATATGTATACGAAATCCACCTGCGGCAGCGGCGCTTCTATACACACGTCCCTGGGATTCCCACGTGTCACCTGTCGTGGGAAACTCCACGAGTGTGTCGTCGCGCAGACATATACGCCTCCTCTAAGCCAACCCCTCTCTCTCAGTTTCTCTCGGTCCTTCCCCTTCTCTCTCTCTCTCTCTCTCTCTCTCTCTCTCTCTCTCTCTCTCTCTGTTCAGTCCTCTATATACACCCACTCGTCTTACCTGTTGCTTCTCTCGCTGCCGTCGTCCTTTATGTATGCGTTACACACGCTGCTCTGCTGTTCCTTCGCTCTCCGGCGTATGGCTCTGGGGCGTACTTCCTCCTTTGTGATTTTGCCTTTTTTATGAGCCGCGCGCGCGATATTGCGTGCGCACCCTCATTGCGCCGCCTCGCATTATACAATGCCTATGGGAATCAAGATGGGCTTTTTAGGGGCTACTGTTTCTTATTCGCTCTCTCCCTCTCTCTTTCTCTCTCGTTTGCTCGTTTCAACCTCGGTGAGGATTCCTTTTGGCGCAGAGGTTCGAGCTGCGCTTTTTATTGGGACAAACGCGAGGTGATTGTTCCGATGCCGGGATTTTTGTGTGCGCTGCTGGCGCGATGTATTGTGCCTCTAACGAATTTGCTTTGAATTGCGCGGTAGTTGATTTCTTCTGTTCCTTTTTGAAAAATCCTTTTCTTTTTCGCGATGGCTGCGCAGTGCGAGCGCAAAGGGGTATAACGACTGACGAAATGTTGTTCGTTTTCTTTAATGCACACAGGCAGACAGACGCACGCACACACACACACTCACTCACTGCACACACGCGTGGTTTCCGCGAACTGGCGTACAGCTGCCATAACAAAGTGGGTAACTCATTCGCTGAGAGATAAGTGTATACAAACTGTGTATTTAAAAGGTTAAGACATAAATCACGTATCGAGACATGCAAAACTCGTTGCACACGGTTTATTATATAGGTACAACTTCTCGGAGACTGTCGAGGGTAATAACGTCGGATTTCGAAATGCGCGCAAGCCTGTCGCTTCTTCTTCTTCTTCTGCTGCTGCTGCTGCTGCTGTTGCTGCTGTTTCTCTTCTCGGCCGATGTGCGGCTGCGACGTCTCATTGTCTTGCGATTTTTACGAAGTCTCCTTCTCTGCGATATATATGTATATTGTATACGCATATTACGGAGAAAGTGAAAGAGGTATCGAGTTTATATTGAACAATCGCTCATGCGATGCGTCCGACGTTCTGCTTCTCTCCTTTTTTCCGTCAACTCATCGTCTAATCAATGCCTGTGTTTATTTTAGATTTAGCGTTTGTTTGTCGTTAATTCGGCGCGCACTTGTGAAAAAAGGCGACCGCAATCGAACGAGCTGACTCCACGAGCCGCTGGATTTACATCATCGACATATCCATCACGCTCCAATTTGCTCGGCGAATATAGCCCCCTAACGGCGAGGAACGAGTCGATCGGCTCCAAAAATCGGACGGCGGCTTATCTCTAACGACATTCCCCGCGTGCGACACACAAACGAGAGAGAAAGGCAGCCCAAACTTCACGCAGCAATATAGAGTGAGAGAGAGAGAGAGAGAATGAAATTTCGAGCCACACAGCCGTTATAAAGAAAGATGTAGAAAAAAAAGAGCAGCAGCCATAAGGGACTTATAAATATCGCTTCGAATAATGGGTAATTCAGAGCGCCCACGGATCTGCGATCCAATCACACCTGGCACCTTCGCGGAAAACTTATCGCCGCAGTCTCGCTTTACGTATATACAGTACACACAATGCGAGTACACAGAGAGTCTGTCGAGGTGTACAACGTACAGCATACGTATATGTACGTGTATGTGTATTGTATAGCTATATATACGCAAGCGTGCGCGCTGCAGCAGCAGCCCTTTCTCCTGTATATGCGCGCATAGCACATGGCAAATGGCGGCCGTTGTGTATCGGGCCCCGCCGTGAGCGACCGATTGTCTAACCACGCGCGCATGTATATATATATATACAGTACATATATACACGCACGTGTGTGATAGAAGTTTAGCGTCTTTGTCCTGCATCGCGCTCGGCTCTCTCGACGTTATAGGCGCATTATACGAGCGCGCAGCGCGAAAGCGAGCGAAATCCTCATTATTCGACTTTTGTATTCTCGAGTTTGCTGAAGCGGCGTCGAAAGAGCTCTCTTCGGTCGCTTGGAAATATAATGAGTTGTTGCGCGGTGTGCCGCCGCCGCCGCCGCGGCTCTCGAGGGAGTTACATAATGCGAGTTGTGTTGTGTTCGGCTTTAATGGTTTCACTGGCGCACGATTGAAAAGGGTGACGGAGGAATGTTGTTTGTTTATTGGGTTATGCTGCGGTGTCCCGGGCTCTCTTTTGCGCGGAGCGCGCTTCTTGTCACGTTTTTCGCTTATAGGAGGAAGACTCTCTCGGCGTCTCTCTCTCTCTCTCTCTCTCTCTCGCACTCTTGTAAATCTCTCGGCTGCAGGTTCTTTTCTATTGTTAGAGTCGCGCACGCGGAAAAATGTCTTGAAAGTGTTTAGCGCTGATTTATGGCTATATTGAATTTTAATCTGTTCATCTAATTGGTTCACGGATAATTCAATCTTGCGCGCGCGCGCGCGTGTGTGTGTACTTGCGCAGCGTGTTTTTCATTTATCTATGAACTGAGAGACTGGACTTATCTGCGCCTTTGTATCTTCTATTATTTTCATCCGCTCCATGTGATTCATTCCAGCAACTTCCCCTAAAGGCAAGAGTAGAGAAACTTTTACTGGTAGTTTCGCATTTTTTCTTTTAATTCGAAACAATAGACTCGAGATTTCGTAGGTTGTTTTCTATACCGCTCGCAAAAATGCTCGCGAGCGCACGTGGGCATCATAATGCGCGATTGCAAAACTGCCCCCCCCCCCCACCTGAAGTATTCAGAACTAATTACAGCTCTACAAAACGCGATTTAATAGCCTTGGAATTAAATCGATTAAGCGTATATTAACAAAATAATTCTGCAATGTATCGCCCGACGTCTATATATCGAGCGCAAGATCCTGGTGTATAACTAATTCTCACGAGTCTCTCTTCTTCTCCACAAAAGCCGGAGCTAACCGGGGGATAATCGTTCGATAACGGGCATTGAATGCCATTTTTATTTGTGGGGATCAGGGCGCTTTTTCAAAGGCTTGAAATTCAAGAAAGAGTGCCGCTTTAATTCGAGCACTGAGAACCCAAACACTCGAGTTTTCCCGCAGAAAGTCCTCCCCCCACCTCGGTTTTCGGGCTTTATACTCCTCGAGGCCGTGTCCTCGCTGTATATATACCTTTTTCACGACTGCTCCCCACCCCACCCTTAACGTTGCACTTCCGCGAGGCTCCTGGTTTCACGAATCATTTCGAAAAAAGCAAAACATCAATCTCCATTGTCGGTCAAAGCTAGACTGACTCTCTCTCTCTCTCTCTCTCTCTCTCTCTCTCTTTCTCTTTTGGTTCCAAACACGTTCAAATCTACGGTCGTTCTCTTCTTCCTCCTACTCTCACGATGCTTACAGCACTTTTTTTGTCGCATCTCTCAAGGCTGCGCTCTCTATACGACTCGCTTTCCCACCCCCGAAGATTAAAGATCTTTATTTTTGTGGGAAATATTCTCTTTTCTTTATGCGTGCACTCAAGTTGTTTTATTTAGCCATATAAACTCTCGTGCAGTCTCTCTCTCTCTCTCTCTCTCTCTCTCTCTCGGGACGGGAGCAAAAAGTTCGAATATAGCGAGAGAAAGCTCTCTCTTTCTCTGTCTCTCTCTCTCTCGTTCTAGAGATAAATGCACTGGTCAGAGCAAGAGAATGTCGTTGACGACTTTCGCTACAGAGTATAAATTCGAGACTTTTTTTGCAAAACAAGCAGCATTTCTTCCCATAAACTTCAAAATAGAGGTCTGCTACTCTGTATATTAGGGTCGCGCAAGATCCGGGACTTCCTGGTCAAAAGGGAGAGAGAGAGAGAGAGAGAGAGTGGAGCCCTCCTGGGTTTTCTACCTGGCGCTCGTAGAAAAATCGGTGAGAGCCGAGAGAAGAGAAAAGGAGGAGTCCGAGACAAGTTCCATGGAAATCCGGTCTACTGCAGTCCGATATCGCAAAGAAACGCCGACACTCCTTTTTGTTTTTCTGAGTAGAGACGTTTTCTTCCTTCTCTCTCTCGTCATATACCTTCTCTAGCCTCAAATATATATGGGGTAGTGCCCGCGAGATTTCCCAAGGTCTTTTGAAGAGTAGGTAATTTTCGGTCGAGTTTTGAAGGTTGCTTTCTAAAAGCCCGTTATTAATGCGTCGGAGGGCATCCCCTCGAACGGAACACATTATAGAATCTTCGCTCGAGAGGATGAGAGAACCTCCGATTGGAGAGATATCGATTGAATCGGCTCTCGATCGAGCATACGGATGGATTTTTGTAGATAAGGAATCGAGGCTTCGATTCGCCGACTCGTTCGCCGACTATATATACGAGTACTACAGACGGACCAAATAGAAACGTTGTTATAGGGAAATATCTGTATTGGATCTGCGGCATGTGTAACGAACGAAATTGAATTAGCGCGAGGCGCTCATGTGCGCGTGGCGGCTGCGCTCAGACAGCGCACGGAGCGGAGAGCGAAAAAAAAGGAGCGATAAACGCATTAAAAACCTTGCGGTTTCTCAGTAATAAAATGTGTAGCGCAACTACGTGGTTTCTAAGTAATAACAATTACGTAACTAATCTCAGGCACTTTATCTATCTTAGTTTAAGCACTCGCGGCTATGAGATAGAGAAATTAAAAAGAGCGCTCGATTCGATCGTCGTTAACGAAGTAATAGCATTGTTTCAATTTTCGTGTGTGCGCGGATACTATGCAGTGCGTCTCCTCTGATATGCGTGTCGAACGACAAAGACGCGGCGAGAGAGAGAATAATGAGAGACAGAGGGAGAGAGAGAGAGAGAGAGAAAGTGAAAAGGTGTAATGCGACTCATCGTCGAAGTATGCAAAATAATTATATTCCGCCGTTTCGTCGAGAAATTAAGGCAATACGAAAACGAGGAGAAAATCAACGCCTTTTTTAGACATCGCAGTCTCGGGCCTCGCGCGATAAGCGCAAGTTCCTATGATTCACACGTCATAAAGACGTCGACGAAAACAGGTTGATCGAAGAGTTGTGCACACTTTTTTTTTTATCTCGAGCGCTTATTTACCGTATTGTCACGCACCGTATAAAGGCTCCTCGATAAAGATTCGCATCCTTGAGTCGGTATATACCACGTTATACTAGAGCGGATTGATAAGAACCACCAATGTACACGTAAATTGTGTCACCACCTGTCTTACTAAATTCCGATGTATAGTCATTATTTTTCTTGTTTGTTCGTATGTATAACTTTCATCCGCTGCTTTATATATGTAGCCTCGGAAGAGACGTCTCTCCCGATGCTCTTGCGGAATATACGTCTTTTCCCAAAGTGAAATTCTGCTCCGGCACACGTGCGCGAATTATCACCTACTGCAGAGCCGTGACATCATATCTACCGAGTCACGAGATCCATTCTTCAAACAGACTGTTGACAGGTTCCATGCGCGCGCGCGCGCGCGGATCTTGGTCAAACAGCCGCCCTCGACTCCGACGAGGCTCGAATCGATATTTTAAAACGCGTCTTAGGGATCGCGTTATTATATAGATACAACAATGTGTGCGGCTACACAGCGTCATTATTTGCGGACGTCAATTCCGGCAAAATGTAACACAGTTCACACCGCTCCGCGCGACGAGAGACGCGCGCACATGTATATATATAAGTGTACACGACACAAATAAAACGTGAATTTCGCGTTATGTTAATGTGAGAACTGGGCGACGTAGGAACAAGGTTAAGCCTACCCTGGAACAATGCAATGTATATTACTTGGCGTTATGTCTGTATACACACGTACATATCCTTCGCTGTACTTGGCACAGTGTCTACGAACTCTGCTGCGCGAGCGATTGAAAATTCGCTGTCTAAATCCATAACGGTGATTACGAGTCCATACGTGAATGTGTGTGTGTCTGTGTACGCTCTCGACACGGTAACGGATGTGCCAGTCAAAAAGGAAAAAAAGAACCGATAGAAATCGACCATGATATAACCGCGACGAGGCCGCGCTCGCGCGCGCGCGAGGAACACGTAACATCGTCGTCGCTGCGCACACATGCACACGCGACGAGAGATCCGTTCCTTTTGATTCAGGAAAACAATATTTTTCCAGATAACGACTTTTGCGCACACACGTAACGAGAGATCGTCTTTATAATCGAAAATTTATATCCAAGCTATGTAATGCGTGCTCGTTAAGTCCTCGTTGCCGCGTGCGCTGTGTCTGCGCGTTTGTCTCTACATGTAGGAAGGGAATTTAAACAGCTGTGAGGGATCCTACGAGCGTACTTTGCAGCGCGTACGCGGATGTTTACGATTGCCCAGTGTCGAGATGCGAGTGTTTTCGGCGGATTATTATTCAGCCATTGTATAAAGCGAGAGGAATACAAATGGTGTGTAGCTCGTCAAGGTTGAATACTGCAGGCAGGTCTTTTTTTTGCGCAGTTCCTCGTCTTTTTTTTCCAATGCGATCTTGTGGATGTATATTGTGTATCTATATGTATAGAAGCGTTCGCGTACAGGTGTAATAAAGTCATCTTTACATACACGAGTAATTACTAGCGATTATTCGGCGACTGGACACGCGGTTTACCATACTGTATAACAGAGAACACACAAAGTTCAAGATTCAATCAAGTACAGGACGTTTGTGTTTCTATAACTATATACGACGACTTTTATGTGTCATTAATCAAAATCGACTAGCGCCACAACAGCACGACTCCTACTTATACACATGTGTGTCTGCGCGTGCATGTATACGGCGATTAATTTTTCTCTTTTTACCTGCGACACGTGTACGCGCACACCTTATAAATGCAAGTCGAAATCGCAGCTGTCACGAGGCCTCTATGGGGGATTTTACGTACACACTCGTACGTACGGATGCGTATAATACACTTACAGTGCGAGCGCATGTGTGTGCCTGTGCATATAGAAACTCGCGGTCGGACGTGTAGGCCGGAAGCGCTGTGTACGAGAATGGAAGGAAGGAAGTCGGGGCGCCCATCGTGTGCTCAACGAACCGCTGCTCTCCTCGCTCACGTGATTATACTGATTAACATTAGCACATATATGCGCCGTTCTCTCTATATATGTATATGGATAGGATATATATATGTGTGTGTGTGTGTGTGGATATAATGCACGCACAGCGAGGAGAGACAGAGCGAGAGCGCGTACAGTTGTAGCCGATGACGCAAGTTTCCGCGAGATCTGCGGCCGCGTTTATGTATATATGCGGCATATCTATCGCGGTCTCTCAATCGTGCGCGCATATATATATATACATATATCTGTACATACATGTATACCTGTGATCGGAGCAAATAACAGATTTTTTTTCTCTTTCAAAACTGCGGCTGCCGCTGCCCGTGTCGCTGTTCCGCGGATAAGGTCGCGTTTCTGCTATTGCAGTTATATAGATGCGTTTCCTGATTTCTGACGCACTCGCGCGATCGCTCGGCGGCGAGCGTGACTTATTTTTCAATTTTTCTCACTGACGCACGTGCGCGTGTAACCGTATTCACGCGCTCTCTCTCGCTCTCCATAACTTATTAACGCGGAAAATCAAACGTTGGATATAGTTCCCTCCGTCTGTCTCTCTCGCTCTCTCTCTCTCTCTCTCTCTCTCTCTCTCTCTCTCTCTCTCTCTCTTTCTCTTTGTTGAGCGAACGCTTTCGTCAATACACTATGTATAACGTATATTGTATATATTTTTTATAAACGGCCAAATTATATCGAGTACACATCACACGTCTTGCGCTGTTCTCTCTCTTTCCTATATGCCGCGTGTGCGCGTCTTAAATATATATTTCGAATAGCGCGCTCGTACAGAAACGAATTTATTGCTTTACAAATTATTCGGCGCGATGTGCGCGCTCGTGTGAGCCCCGCGCGCGCATTATATTATATAGCGTTATAAAGGTTACAGAGGCAGCATGTATATAGTCGACGTCCGCGCGCGCGAGGTGGTATATATAACTGGACACACACGAATCGGCGACTTTCGGAACCTGTCTCCGCCACGCCGCGCGCGGCCTAGGAATCTTATATTAAAAGCTAATTAACATAATTAAAATGTAACCCGAGAGAGTGAACGGTGACCGCCGAGAGTGCTGTCGCAGCCTTTGAGAGTCTATAATATAATATGCACACACGCATGCGCTGGAATCCCGGGAATGCGATTTTTTTTCTCTCTCTCTCTCTCTCTCTCTCGATCCTGAGAGCCCCGTACGTTTCGCAGATAACGAGGAGAGGCTGTAAAAATTGGGCTAGAGACTCTACATAACTCTTCCATGCGGTGACTATATATGTACGAGTTGGGCGACGTCGCTCGAAAATTAGCCGCTATTTTAATATGATATATAGGTATAACACGGCGCACACGTGCGAAAACGCGAGAATACATTACGCTCTCTCGGCGTCGAGGAAGAAGGTGCGCGCGCCACGCGAATGAAGAAATAAATATACGAATGCGTGTACCCGCTGGATTTGACTTTAAAAGCGGCCGTGTACTATATATGCATGGCGTAAACAATCGTGTATATCGACTCGTGCCCGCGCGCGCTCGCGTTATGCAGGAACTGTGATACTCTGTTTGTAATGTACTAATAGCGCGAATTAAAACGCGCGGAGAACAATGCGTGCGCGTGCACGCGCTGTATATAAGCGCTGCGCGAAACGTTGTATAAATCAGCGGTCTCGGATTTAAAAATTGTTGGCTGCGTGATGAGCCGTAAATCACTCTCTGATACTCGATCGCACGTGAATTCGCCGGTATATAAAGCCATCGCTCGCTATCGTTCGCTATACTTTAACATACCAGCGCGTATATCGCACGCATTTGCCAGGATAACGTTTAAACGATATTTATAGCCTATATTATAGCTCGCAATTATCCGATTTCATTGTACAACGTTCGCCATGGACGCGTTAAGGATATGTATATATACTTGCGCGTATCAATCTCCCCATGCATATATATTCGCAACAAAGAAATTTAAACAATATAATCGCACACGTATACACACATACACCGATTGCAGAGTCGAGCCGCAGATCACGCGGAGAATCAGTGGTGCGTAGACCTCTTTGACTTTTCTCGGCGCGCAATAGAATATTATACACACTCACACACTTGTATACACCCGGGTGAAAGTTGCGCGCTCGCTGCTCGCGACACCGCCGGCATTATGTATCTCCGTCTCTCTCTCTCTCTCACTCTCTCACTTGTGTATATATATTTCTGCCAGACGGCAACGGCTCTCCAGGGTCGCAAACGCCGATATACAGCATTATACGTATATATACCACACGTACACATGCGTGTCAACGCGCCCGGATCGGCTGCTGCCGCCGCTGCAGCTCTCTCGATGTGTATCCGCGACGTGGCACGTGATTCAGGCGGCGCGTTTCGCGGAACTTTCGCAAAATACCCTCAGGGTCGACCGGTCGCAAGAGTAAGTAACGTTTACGCGCGCGGTACACGCGCGCACGCCGTGCGGCCGCGCGGAGAGCCCGCGCCGCCGCGCTGTTGCTCTCCGCGCGTCGAGAGAGCGGCTTTTTTCTTTACGAGAGAGTATAGTGTAAGTAGCAACGCGCAGGCCGAAGGAGAGAGAGAGAGAGAGAGAAGCTCGTAGCCTCGCGCTCTCCGGTGTACAGAGAGCTACTCTGCGAGAGAGCTTTAGTGCTCGGGGAATATTGGTAGCGCTAAAAAAGGGAGGGAGGGGTGGGGGCTTTCACGAGAGAGAGAGAGAGAGAGAGAGAGAGAGAGAGAGAGAGAGAAGAGAGAGACTGTATTATTGAAAGTGTATGTGGAGAGGATGGGTGGTGTTTTTTTTTCGTTCGGATTTTTTCCAGTTTTTTGCATTTTGAGAGCGCGCGTATGCAGGAGCTTGAGCAACACGGCGAATAGTTCAGTGCACGCAACGCACGCGATGTACTTCCAATGGAATATTGTGCAGTGCATCGCTCGGCGGAGCTGCGGGCAACTTTATCGCTCTATTGTATTGATAAATTGCTGGATTTATTAAAAGCGAGCCCCGAGGAGAGCGCGACTCCGAAAGAAAGCGCGAGGTGCATATCGGTTTCTGTGTATTGTTACACACGCGCGCACGAGCGCGAACTCGAACGCTACCGTGAAATGTTTCCTGGCTATATCAGCGTTATTTTTCGCGAGAAGCAACTCGCAGTACATGATTCTCGATGTAAATATAAATGAATTAAAAGACTTACATAAAACCGCACACGGGGGCTTACGTAATAATCTGATTATGCAGCTTCACCGCGAGTGTACGTACGTTCGTACGTATACGTACAGTCAGAGAGCCAATACATATATATATAAAAGCCCGCGCGAACACCTGCGAAATGTGTAATTGCGATTCTCTCTATGCGTTGAAGAAGAAGAGGTGAGGCGAGAGATAAAAAAAAAATTCATTCGATGACTGTACTCCGCGCTGCTGCGCGCGAGTGTCGTCAGTCCTCTCGATATTTCCTTTTCCCGCATCTCGTGACTCCTCCCGGTGTAGGTTACTTCCGACGCCGCGCGCGAGACTGTCACTATACGGACGGCCCACGACGACGGAGTTTCGTCACTTCCTTCCTCGTTCTGCTGACACTCTGTATAATGTAATGGGATGCGCATGACGAGTCAGGGCCAATCGAGTGTGTATATATGTCATTAATCTCGAAGGAGATAGCGATTGTCAGCGGGTGCATATGACGTCTTAGAGATCCGCGCGCGCGCGAGCGAATTGTTATATTCTCACGTATGTGTCGCCGAGTCAGCGGGATAACGACGTGAGAGAGAGAGAGAGAGAGAGAATGAGAGAAAGAGCGAGAGAGAGAACGGAACAGCTGCGCGCTATTTTCGAGTTGGGCTCGAGCTTTTTTATCCGCTGCGCTAATATTAGTGTCGCAAGAGCTACACACACACACACACAGTCGAATTCGCGCTTGTACAAAAGTTTTCGTATTTGGGTGTAAAATTAGAAGCGATTCTGGCTTTACGTAATTGCGTCGTTTGATAATAATCCAAAGGTGAATTACAGCTGAATGTTTGAGGCAATGTTTCTGCGGTGTAGAGCGTGTGCATATGTATACAGGTGGGAGATCGACCTTGCTTTGCGTGTTACAAGATTTAGCGCGAAGATTATGTAGTTTTATATAGATTTACTATTTGTTATTTATTATCTATTTTATATCGTAGATTTACGAGCGAAGGTGTCAAGATAACGCACGAATTCATTGTCATACACGACGAAATTTTTATTGGCCCTGAGGTTACTGTATGATACCGATTATCGCCCGATAATCGCGAGTACGTGTATTGGCTCGAGCCGATCGCTTTCAATTAGTCACATGATTAAACGCGAAAAACAAACGTCACGAAAAGGTGTCGATCGAAAATTTTCCAAAGCGTCTCGAAATCGTTGATTTTCCTGCTGCGCTTGTAAGGCGAGTTTCGTGTTGTAATGTAGTCAAATAAAAATTCAAATTTCGCGCCGTAATCTACTTAGCAGACGACGAGATAAGTAATTTTCTTATAAAAGAGATATAAATGAGAGATTGTGGACAACAAAGACATTGTTGCTCTCCGTATTATATAATTGAATGGCGTGTAACAAAGTTTCGTGTTTGCATTACAATAGCTTGCAAAGAAAATGTTTAATGTTTAAAAAAATGACAATAAACCAACCTGTCTATAATATAATAATATAAATAACATAAACTTGAAATGCATAACAATATTTTTACTCACTTTCGTCTGCTCATCCACGGCGCAACATGAACTTTAAATCGATCACTTCTCCTGCAATAGTAATACTGTCAATCACCGTTGTAAAAAACAAATGCGATTCGTCAGTCGCACATACGACTCCTTTCTCTCCCTCTCTCTCTCCCTCTCTTTCCAAAACACGTGCGCTGTAAACATGGTCTCTTTTAACGGAGCGCGCTTTCTTGTGAGTAAACGTATTATACAGCGGCTGTAAACAAGCGTAGGTAGCATCAGCAGGGACAACAGCTCCTCGAAAGAGTCGCGCCAAGGGGAAACCGAAAAAGGCCGAGGCCCTGCGCAGTGAAGAAGCGCCGCTATATACGTACACAGAAACAAAAATATCGAGTTTACTAGAAATCTCATTGTGGACAATCGACTCTACTACAACTATATGTAATATGTATACTACTCGTGCTGCACAACTGCTGTACACATATAACGTTGAACGTACCTATATGTATATTCGCCGATTACATTACATATATATACAGCAAAGTAGCAGCAGTATAGCGGCGGCGAGTGCGCTCTATATAGATCTCGTAAACAGAGAGCGGCCGCTACACGTCGATCGATACAAAATTCCACGATGCAAAATTAAAGCGGAAAAAAGGCTACGAGCGTATTATGGACGCGCTAGAGGAGCAATTTATGTAGACGACGCGCGGCCTCGCGCCGCGTGTCTTCGATGAAGACGATGAGGCTAAAGACCTCGCGCGCTCGCGACACACCTGTGTGTATCGCTATATACTGTACTCACGGACGAGAGAGTGGCAACGCTCGCGGCTCTCTCTCTCTCTCTCTCTCTCTTTCGCTCTCTCGTGTACACGCCGCGAGAGAGGATAGTCGAGTGCAGGGGAGAGCAGTCAACTGCTTCTATGAATCCGCGCGCGATCTCTCTCTCTCTCTCTCTCTCTCTCTCTCTCTCTCTGGATGTGCGGCTAATGTACTTACCGACTGCAGCAGCACCGCGGCAGCTCTCTTTATTGTAATCAGACTTGCGCTCTCTGTGTATTTTATATTATATGTGTGCACACGAGAGTTTCTGCAATGCTCGCGGAGGTGCGTTTATTTTTAAAAACCGTATTTATTGTATGTAGGTAGAGAGAAGAGCGGCCGCTTTTTTTGCAACGCAAAGATCACACACACACACACACACACACACACACACACACACACACACACACACACACAAGAGTTAATTAATATATGGCGGCCTTTTCTCGCTTTCTTTCTCTCGAGCTTCCGATACACATGCGCGGGCACATGCACACACACACACACATACACGCACACGCGATGTTACAACGAGAGCTGATTCAAGCAAAAGTTCTAGGTCACTTCACGCCAGCGTTTTCTCGTAGGCGGCTATACTGCGTTATTTTTGGGGCCGCGATCGCGCGTCCGCTTCTCTGCATGCATGCGTACATGTGTTTATGTGTGTGGCTTTTCTCTCTCTCGAGCCGAAAAGTTTTATAAGCACCGCTCTGTTTGGCTTCCTATTCTAAATGCAACTATTTCTACGGGCCGATATATCCTCGTGTAATTTTTATATGTACAACAGCGTATATTTACGCTGCCTGTATGAGCGGTGTGGTGTATGTGTATGTGTGTCTGTTGGGTGTGGGGGGGGGGGAGGGGGGTGTGCGCACGCGCGCGTGTGTATGGCCACACGAGCATAGTATAAAAGTGACGCGAAAAAAGAAAATGGGTCGATGTTTTCATTTTTCCACTCTATTAATAAGCGTTTACATTGTTATTTTCTCCCCCATGGTGCGCGCGCGCGCGTTACACTGCCGGGCGCTGCTCTCTTTTTTTCGTGGTGATTTTGGCGCCACTTTTCCTGGCGCCAAGTGTCGCTTTTTTTTAAAACGCCGTTTTCTGTGTGTGCGCGCGAGCGCGTTCAACTTCAATACTCCGTGTCCCTCTCTATCTCGCAGTAAGTGTGCGTGTATATAACCGCTCTCTATAATTACAGTGTCAAATCGAGATCTCGAGCGAGCGGCGATCGGCTCTCCACGTGTACGCCGAGCGTATATATATATATATATATATACACAACACACAACTAATACGCGCTTATTACAGCCGGCCTTCAGCGTCTCTCTTTCTCTCTCTTACTCGTTGCGAAAAGCTCGTTACGGCTTAACTGTGTGCACTTTTCCATTTCGTCATAATTCCGATGATGGCCGTGACTCGAGCTTTTTTCGAGTAAATCTTGCGAATCGTCGCGCTGTGTGTATGAGATTGTGTCGGACAGTGCTGTAATCGATTAATCAAAATTAAGGAATGTGTATAGGAGAAAGTGGCGAGAAAAAAAAACACTATACTTTCTTGATTGGCGTCGAGCTGGGAGGTCTTGTAGGTTATATAGCAAACAAATCTTTCACAAAGCTAAAAGTATCACTGTAACATATTCGCTATATTTTATTGAAAATAGGCATTTAAACATTTTTCGTAAAAACATATCCGGTAGCTAATATATAACGATATTTTATATCGTTAATTTGTTCAAAATAAAAACATCATTATGTCCAATTTTTTACGGTTTTCAAATTAATTACATTATTATAATAATAAAAGCAATCATTTGCATATATGGTTACATAATATTATGATTTTAATTTTGTCGAATCATGGTACATTTATTATCATAATATTACGGTTATTTAACGAGAAAATCCAGCTGTTTTCCTAATTAAGTACTTCCATTAAGGTTTCAACATTGATTTTCGGCTGATGAAAATACGTCCATTCGATTAACACATTACTCAAGAGGATCATGGTAAACTGGTTCTGTCGAGGAAAACGACGATTTATATAGAAACTACCTCTGGGTAAAATAATAAATAATTGCACAATAAACGATAAGCATCTCGCGATTCATCGTCAAATTCGATTCCAAATATTTATAGCCATCGCAACGTAAGCTAATGGCAATATTGCTTTTTACATATAACACTCCAAAAAAGAAACCAACGCTATTAACGGCGCGAAATTTGAATTTCGAACGGGGTGGGAGCCGGCCGCGGAGTTTTCCCGCGGCCCGAAAAACTGGATATATAAACAAAATCGAGCCACATCGCCGCGTACAGAGCGTACAGTGTACACACGTTATTGCTCCGAAAGCCGCGGCGGCGAGTTTTGCGCTCACACAGGGAAGTATAGTAGTCGTCTCGCTCTCTCTCTCTCTCTCTCTCTCTCTTTCGCGCGCTCGCGCACGGAAGCCGCCGATAGTCCGCTTATATGCACTCTCCTCTCCCATCGCATAGTATGCAGCGTTATAGAGAAAAGAGCCTCGTGTGTGCGCGGTGGCATGCGACTCGCGGCCGGAAGAGGAACGCCACGTACACCCATGTGTGCAGTGCGCTCTCTCGCACACGCGCGCACGCATACAAGCGCGTTTAGTCGAGAGCAGCTCTCCGCGTGCGCGCAGCAGCGCAAAGTCTCGGGAGAGGAAAAGAGCGCGTCTATTTACGAGTTGTCCGGCGCCGCGATGTCCGGTGTAAAAATACTCGGGCGCAGGCTCTCGCGCGTCTCTGTGTGCATGCTTCTGTATATATATATATATGAATGTGTGTATCGCGCGCACCGCACAAAGACTGCGTCGTCGGGCCTCTGACGTGGTGCCTCGTCGTCGTAGGCTCTCTGATGATGCTTGGAGCCTTGCCAGAGCCTCCAAAACATCGAGCCTTATACGCGGAGCGAGTGAGCGAGTGAGAGAGTGAGAGATTCTATGCTGTGTACGCGACGATGTTGTAGATAAAATCGGCTTTTTCGAGATGTGACGCCGGGATGCTGCTTCGATCGCGACGATGACGCCTACTTCAATGGGGAGCGCCTTGTCGAAAAATCAAAAGATGAAGTTTCGATTCTTTTATCGTCTATAAAAGCTTGTTTATGTAATGCATAATGGACAATGCCGTTGAGTGGAAAAATTTGAATTTGAGCATCGCAGAATGTGGATAGTAGGCTAGCTCTACTTTAAATGTAATATACAATTATATATCATATACAGGTAAGGAATGAATGTACGAGCATAAAAATAAATTTCATTCCTAACAGTTATCTGTAATGTTACCTAATAATTACAAATGATATATATTTAAATTATTATAATTAGTAACTTCTATGAGTTAAATTTATATTTTTAAATTCCTATATACGCTCATTCCTTAACTAAATATGCATTTAAAGTAGAACTAGCTTAATAAAAGTGCTATTCCCGATGTGCGGCATAAATAAACATTATTTCAAATTCTCGTAGGTATATCCTCGAATTTACACAAATGTTTAACACATTCTTCGAGCAAATGGAGATGAATAGAGCGTCAATTCTCGAGTCGATCCTTTAATTCTCGACTACATTCGAGGTGGTCAGGTTCTCCTCGGCTATATAACATACTTTTGGATAAGAAAAACCGCTATCGATCGGGAACGGAAATTTCCCGCAAGATGCGCGCGATTCTTTCCGGTTTTTCCATTAGTCTCCGCCGCTTATAAGCTGCCTTCTCTATCTAAAAATACACGAGTCCCCTTACAGTCCGCTGCAGTACACATTTTCGTGTGTTGCACTTGTTACTCCTCTTCCACTCGTCTGCAAGCCATTGTTTTACGTCTCTCTCTCTCTCTCTTTCTCTCTCTCTCTCTCTCTCTCTCGTCGATGCTGTGCAGACGAAGCGAGAGGAACAAAAAATCGTCGGCGACGTTATGATATTTTTAAGTCAGGGGGCAGCTCTTCTTCGCTCTTCGTAAACAGAGTGAAGAGAGAGGGGGGGGGGGGAGAAAGAGAGGGAGAAAGGCCTGCGAGTCGATTTCTGCATTCCTCGAGCGAGCGGACGGTGTATATACGCGGCTCTCCTCGACTTTCATTCATAATTGTTCATTCACTTTTATGACGCTCCCTATAACTTGGAGAATTATATTCCTTAATAAGTCGCCTCGTCCCAACGACGGACTGCCAACTGTCTTCGCCCGAGCCTCGACATTGCATGCAGGGGCGACGATGTTCTTCTTCTTCTTTTTTTATCTCGTATCTCTCGGATATAATTAGGAATATACTTTCACACCCCGTAAGTACAGTATGTGCGCTATACGCGAGATTAACTGCGTACACTGCGCAGTCGGTTGCAGATATCCATCTTATTGTAGGAACACGTACGTATACGGGCTGGTATTGTGTGCAGTGTACATAACTACACATAATATACAGAGACGTTTTATATTAAACGCATTTGAGAGATAAGTCCGGTGGACGTGTTTCCATTATTGTAGAGACATCGGCGATAAATCTTTGAGTTCGTTTCCCGCCGTTACGTACATACATACATGAATCAGCGCGATCGATGCAGTACACACCCGCTGGCGTTAATATTAACGAGCTCGGGTTTCGCAAGCATTATGCGATATACACTACATAGCGCATACGCGTGTTCTCCCCGGCGTGTATTTTTCCGAGTAAAATCGAAGCTGCGTTGACTGTTGCACGCACACAACGTGAAAAACTCGTGATTTCACGATCATGAATGATCCTCTCTCTCTCTCTCTCTCTCTCTCTCTCTTTCTCTCTCGTGTGTGTGCGAGTCGACTCGATCATTCCTAAATTTAGCAGCTCCTATACTCTCGACTCGCTTTTACACATGAAAAATCACTCGAGAGTCGCGTTTATAATCTCGAGGGAGGCGATCAGCTGGCGCCAGGCTCTCGAACTTGATCAATCAGTCCCGCGAAAATTTCGCCAGTAGCCGACTTATAAATAAATGCGCTCCCCCTCGCTCTATACATAGATTTCTCTCTCTCTCTCTCTCTCTCTCTCTCTCTCTCTCTCTCTCTCTCTCTCTCTCTCTCTCTCTTGGTGAAAAGAAAGGAGAGAGAGAGAGAGTGCGCGTGCGTGTGTGTGTCTGTGCGTGGAAGAGATGAAAGGGGGTGGAAATGTTTCTCTGACATCATGCGGCACACACCGTATGCACATCTTGTATTTGGCGACATAGGCTCTGTTGTACCGCGTGTATATATATAGACGTGTCGGGTCTTGCTCTGACGTCACGGCGCGCCCCGCCGTCGAGACTCTTTCTCTGCAAAACAGACTAGAGAGTATGTGCGCCTCTCTATTCCTGTCCTCGGAACAGACGAACGCGACGTTGTCTGCGTGCTTACACTTTTGGGAGCAGCTGATCCTTTTTTTTTGCCCCCGAGGAGGAGGGGATGGATATACACCTTGTATTGTTATTTTTGTATCTTTCGCTTGGATTTTGTTGAAGCGATGGTGCGAGCTTCTCGATAAACTGTTGTTGGAAAATTAGAATGAGTTTTATGGGCAGCGCGCTTTCAAAGGAGAACATCCGGGAAAATCATTTTTTCAGTCACTGCGCACATGCTTACTTTTAACTTGAGAACACTTGTTGCTAAGCTAAGTCTTCTTCGAAAACGTTCGAATTTCAAATGAGCAAGATTTTCAAAAGTCCTCTGCAATTTAATATGATCAGGTGTTGAGTACACAGAAAATGAGAATTTGTAATAAAAATTATTATTTTTGAATTAGAATCTATTAAAAATATTGAATAATAATAATATTATAATAAATATTGAAAAATAATCATATTCGTCTTGACTAAAAACAATTTTTCATAGTTTTTATAGTTTTTTTATAGTTTTCATAGATTAAAGTATGTGATAGCAAACATCTGCGATAACTGAAAACGAAAATTCATGAATTTTGGTTCTATAAGACATGTTGTACCATTATTTCATACAAATATTAATTCAGAATAAATAAAAAAAATTTTAACAATAAAAAAAATTTGTTAACATTTTTTTTAACAACTTAAAGCACACAATTACACATTTCTGAGAAAAGAAATACCGTAAACTATTGTTATTATCGTAAATATAATCGTACAATTTATATATTAAACAATTGAAAATTGATAATTATACTCAAAAGTTTAATATTTAAAATAATATAAAAGAGATATGTGCTAAAACGAGAATTTTTCTTTGAATTTGCAGCCACCTGACGAGGACGACGACATGGGAGGATCCGCGGAAAACAGCGGCGGCCGCGAGCGTCGCTGCCGTGGCAGCAGCCGTCGAGAGCGGCAAGACAGCAGCCACGCCTGGCCAGGCCGGTAGCAACGCCTTGGGCCCGTTACCCGACGGCTGGGAACAAGCTCGCACGCCCGAAGGCGAGATTTACTTCATCAACCATCAGGCGCGCACTACCTCCTGGTTCGACCCGAGAATCCGTGAGTTCTTCTGTTACGCCACGTGAATTTATCGTCGCATTCTCGGTTAAGACTAGCACAGCTCTGGAGTCCGTATAGCCAAGAATAATTTAGATCATTTTTTGTGGATGGATTCTGCTTTATGTCGAGGAAAACGGCTAGGAAGGACGAAAATGTCTTCTTGCAACTGTATAAAAGAAAACTACTAGTTTATGAATTCAGTGTTTTCTATTTTTTGTAAAGTATAGCTTAGATATGTGCAACAAAGATTTTTCATGGAGTTACTTGATCCAAGTGAATATTATTTCTATTAACTTAATAAATTTACAATATTTTTAGAAACCTTGTATACTTTTCCCGGAACATAAATTTTTATAGCACCGCGTACACCCATGCCACGCTTATCTGTGACCTAAGTATTTCATTATGGCACCGTAATAATCGCTAACCTCATGGTGCCAACACGAACTGCTTACGATAAGCCTGGCAGTGGACTTAGGGCAGCAAATGCCATAAAATATTGTACGGTGCTCGAGTCCTAAGTTGTCCTTTATAGCTCGGAATTTAGAGCCCTCGACAAGCTCGTAAATGGACTATCGAGAATTTAGAAATTTATTTGTAATTCATTAGTTTTTGCCGGATTTCTCTGTATTAAAGGAAAATCGTTAAAATAACTGGAAAATGTGAATAGTGCTGAGAAAATCTGAACTGCGCTAGTCTTGGAACGGGGCGAGCACATAATTATAATGCGTAATCGATGCAAGTGCAGATAAGCTAATGTCGAAACTTTTATTTTAGCGACACACCTGCAGAGAGCCCCGACATCCGGTGCCATGTTGCCGCAGAACTGGCAGATCCAGCAGCAAGGCGCTGCTGGCATACAGAGCAACCAGACGCTTCAAGCTTGTCAGCAAAAGTTGCGCCTTCAGTCGCTTCAGATGGAGCGCGAGCGCTTGAAGCAGAGGCAGCAGGAGATCATACGACAGGTCAGTTCGGTAAATATCTTTTGCATTGTTATTCTCTCGTCAGCTTGGTTACTTCGGTCTTCGACGAGCGATCGAGAAATTCGATGCTGAGGAAACTCGATGGAGTTTCGTTGGCGATTTTGGGGTGGTCAAAGTAGAGGCATTGCTCGAATTTCCACGGTCTCTTCTGGCTCGAAAAGAAAGTGATCAGACTTTTGTACACTCCTTGCCGATACGAGGTGTGACTATGATTTTTCTTTCATTGTAGCAAGAGCTGATGCTTCGACAAAGCACGACGGACGCCGCGATGGATCCATTCTTATCCGGAATCAACGAACAGCACGCTCGGCAAGAGAGTGCAGATAGCGGTCTGGGTCTTGGCTCTGCTTATTCCTTGCCCCACACTCCGGAGGACTTTTTAGCCAACATCGACGACAATATGGATGGCACAAGTGGTCAGAATCTATAACAGTTTTTTTAAAACATTACTTTTTAGTTAGCAAAGATTCTAATTGCAACTTTTGTATAGAAGGAGCCCCTATGGAAACGCCAGATTTATCAAGCCTAAGTGATAACATCGATTCAACTGACGATCTCGTGCCTCTTCAGGTATGTGTTCTTCCATGGTTATTATGCATTTTTCATGGTCTTATTTAATGAGTAATATCGAATCGTTTGATTTTAGCTCGGTGAAGAATTTAGCAGCGACATACTTGAAGATGTGCAGTCATTGATCGATCCTGTGGGCAATCCGACCAAGCCAGAAAATATTCTCACGTGGTTGTAGTGTCTTCAACAGTATCAAATTCGAGGATGTCATTAAAGCGTTGTAAGACAGCTCGATACATCTATTGAAGGACTCTACATTTAGCGAGAGAAAGTCAATACTCCGTACGGGACATAAGTGCATAAGAACTCATCGAATTTTTAGAGCCTACAAAGTCCGTTTACACATTTAAACTTTTAAAAGAATGTGTGCGTATATGAATCAAACTTTGTGTAAATAGCATCTCCGTTGCCTGAAACTCTGAGCGCAACGCTGCGGATGGGAAACAAGAAATTCTAACTTGAGCAATACACTACTTTAAGGTCATAAAGTTAGGTCTAAATGAACAGAGGCCAAAGTAGCTACTGGCGAGGCGAAATGACGTTCCTGTCCATATACATGCAACAATTTCATTACACCTTATCATAAAAATCACTGGAACAAACTCATTTCTGATATCATGACGTATCAGATAATCTGATTCTTAGTGTTTAACAAAATTTCTCAATTAATGCCATTTTTTATTTCTCTTCGCCCACTTTTTTAACGTTCTAAACTCAAATACGAGCTTTCAGTTTTTATTTTACTTTCATTTTAATTTACAAGTAACGACGGAAGAGTTTCTCTTTCATTTTAGATCTCAAAAGTTTTAAGTTTGACGAGAGGACAGTAACGTCAAGAAACAAAGCATTTTTTAGCAATATACAAGTTCAAATTTAGAGATTTTTAAAAAAAGGGGTGAGATATGTATAATATCGCAGAGTAAGGAAATGTATAACAGGTTGTGAGAGCGTATCACAGCCTATGAATGATGTTCGTTAGTTAACGAAGTGCCTTGACCTTGCAATCAATATACAAAACCCGGCGACAGGGATTTGTCGCTTTTTAAAGGTAATAACCGTCCATATCCAATTTGTTTATGCGAACAATTAGCAATTGTTGGAAAGCGTATATCATGTTTTTTAGATAAACTTTTAAATATTCGAAGATTAAGCAGTGTGAGAGCAAAATGAAAGTATATATATTTTTTTTATATATAAAGTCTATACTTGTTACGGATTACCAGTTATTGGAACGAAGGTAAAAGAAAAAAGACGAGAAAATTTGTTTGATTGTAAAATTCTCTTATATCTTAAAAATGCAATTGCGCAGCTATATACAACGAAAGTTATTAAGCAAGTGAAATTATATGATATCTACAGAATATCAAAATATTGTTTAGCTTTAAGGGCTTCTTCGCCTGTCTCCTATTTTGCGGAGATGTGAAACAGGAAGACAGACCGATTTGATGTACTTTCTTTTCTTTGAGTTTTTTTAGTAAGAAAATACAATGTATTAATTTCGTGTATCGACTGCTCGTTTTTTCTTTCATCATGTATTAAATAATGTCGGTAAATTTGATATTACAATTTTACATGTAATTAGGTTTATGGCAGCTTAGCATGTATTCGCGCGATATCTAGGGGTAACGATGCCAACGGTGACTACGTTTTCACTAAAAAATGCATTAACTAATTTTACGGAAATAGACAGGTCATTCGATTTACATGTGTCAATGTCCTAGATCGTTTGCGAGTACTAAATAAAACTAAACTTTGAAGGTATTGTTGTAACGAAGTATATGCGATTGTCATTTTACGATTAAGAAGATAAAGAGTGTTCGACAACATATAAAAGCGTTCTCTCGTCCTTTTCCACGTTTTGGAAAAGTTGCAGAGACGACGTTGCAATGTCGAAACTATTATAACGTATAAAACGAGTTTTTATTAAAGTCTACGTTTTTAAAGCGTTTCAGCGTCGAATGCCTTGAAAAAAGAATAATACTATAAACGTTGTCAATTCGCGACAACTGCCTTTTGTACTGTGCTTTCTCGATAAGTGTGTGAATTCAAACGGAATCGCCTGCGTGCGATTTATTTGCAATAATGAATGGCGCTCATCGATTTCCTGCGTTTTTTTTCTCCTGAAAATGATCGAATAAGCGAGTTATGCTGTAAAAAAGTCTGTGAAAGACTGCGTGCTATATCGTATGGTGGTGTTTCAAGAATTGAAATGCTGTATCATCGAATTTCTTGTCGGTTAGTTTTCCTCAATGTACGTTCATATCTTAAAAGAGTGCTAGCATTAATGTCAATAAATGATTGTGAACACGAAGAATTGCTCGTGCGGATCCTTCATTGAGACATTAACTATGTCGAAAAATACATTATTGCAATGTATTTAAGTATACATACTTTCTTCGTGAGACGTGTATTTGAGAAAAATTAATGAGATTACAAGAATTTTCACGGTGTTTCAGTTACCGACTTAATGATGCAGGTTGTTTGTCTTTCATGGCGCAACGATGCCTCACTGCAATTTCGATGACTTTCAGGAGGTCTTTTATTTTTATGAACTTGTATTATGTATGATTTCAACCATTTTTTTCTCTTAGCTGGTAATGATACTTTTTAATTGTAATATCCTTTTGCTTAGAGTCTAAACTGAACACTTAGATTTCGTCGAGGGAAGCTTTGTATTTTCTTTTTTCGTCCAGTCAGCGATGACGGTGATTTATTTGTGTAACGAATTTTGTCATGATTTTTGTGTCTCGCGAATTCTTATCCACAATCATTTATTACATTTTTTTAAAAAAAAGTGCAAACGCAGCAATACATACGTTTTTAATCATTGTCGAAATCGTGTTTTCAGGTGCCTCTGCGAAGATCAAAACGCTCCGAGTTTTGCATCGCCGCGAGATTACAAAAGAAAGCAGAACTTTTAGAATTTTTTTTAATTTTTTTTTAATATCAGTATTTAAATATGTTCATCGGCGATAATTTGTGAAGTACATTTTTATATCAGTAACAAGTGCCTTAGCAATAACTGTAACAGTAAATATATTGTTTACTTACTCATAGTATTGTGTGGATTATTTTCTTTCATCTATTCCGACACCATTATCTCCTACATTCACTAGTGCTCTTATTGTTTGTTTAAATTAAATATTATTATTCACATTCAAGGACTTATATAATCATAAAAATTACTATCATTAGCATTTCGGAACAATACGTTTTTGAGTAATAAGTGATGAAATCTATTTATTTCATATAATCATGAAAGTATATCATAAAGTTTTTGAGTAGAAATTGTTGATTAGATCTGATAATTAAAAAATCCGTTAACACGTATAAGTTTTACGAGTATAGTGCCGCAAACTTACTGTTGATTGAGCTATTATAAATTTTCCATTATCACTTTATCTTCAGTTCCAAGTTTCCATTTAAATAAATACATGTAATCTTTATGTCGGATGATAATAAAATTATATTCCGTTGACATATATAACCAGTTAAAGTCTAGAAAGCTTGTTTGTGTAATTTATATAATTATATGAGCTCTCCGGTATAAGAAAATAACCGTCGATTGTATATTGAGTTCTTATTTCGCTACGTATGCAAGTCCTAATTTTATTCGTCAGCGGTTATGAAAACAACACTTGCAAATTATTAATAATCTGAGAGTGCATTTATTTATTTTTCTTAATATTTTCTTCTACAAAAATTTCCATCAAAAAAATATTTAACGAATATCACTTTAGACAACTGAACTCCTCAAAAAGTCATCCCAGTATATACTTGTCGCATCCAATCATCCCTTTTCAAATCCACTCCACAAACAGCAGGCGCTGACAATACAAATAGCCTGCGATCGCGAGCGCATAGGGGGAGTTTTTTCGTCGATTAAAAAAAAGTAGGGGGGGGGGGGTAGACAAAAAACGCACCCTCCCTACAGCATTCAAGCGGGAGATTCGTGGCGCCAGTCAAAGGGGGATAAAATGGAGACCTAAAAAACTCCCCTTGGCTCGAATTCTCCATTGCTAACAAGGGGTTCGCCAGGTCTGTTTATGTGTAAAAAATGAAAACACCCCCCAGGAGGCTCCTCCTTTATCCGGCTAACAGGTTGAATTTCATTTTGTACTTGAAGGGCTGTATGCGCGCGCATAAAACGGGAGGATAAAGGGGCGGCGCGAAGCGGTTTTTTAGGTTTTGGGGGGATGTGGGCAAAGGGATGAATGGAGTCGGCTGACGAGTCAATTTTCTACGGCGATATAGAGGTGTATGAAGTTTCTTGTGATGGGAGTGATAATTTGTTAAAGTAATTTTTTGAAACTTTTTAAGCGAATTAAGGATTTTTTTGAATACTGCACGTGAAAAGTTTAAACTTGTATTTTTTAATTGGGCAAGTAAATAATTAATAAAGTAATAGTAGATTGCTGATTTTCCCGTAACAGGTATATGGGATTTAAGTATGATTGTATTGATCGCTTGCTGGATAGAAGAGCCCGACTGTATCGACTGAAAGCAATTATAGAAGACATTCGATACATAGCGTAGAGGGCATTTGAAAAATCAATGAGAAAGTTTTCCGAACACATATCGAGTCCTTCATTTGCGCTACAGTTGACTCACATGAAGCTTCAAATTTCTTCAATTAATAACAGTGATTATGATTATTATTTTTCATTAAAAATCAATCCGAAAAGTTTATTTCAGATTTTTTGGCATTCTCAACTTGTCAACGCTGGTAAAAGTATGCATTAAAATGAAATAGTATGCAGCACTTGAAGAAAAGATACCATTGAAATATAGTAGGATCCCAATTTTTACGGGGTGTTTCAAAATGCTTGGACATTACAGTAATCATCATAGGGTAGGAAGGAGAGGTCAAAGCCCCGCACTCGTATCCCTCGCGCGGACAACTGCCGAACACTATAATAATGGGGCTTCTATGCCGATCACCAAGGCCTCTGCATTATCATTTTCTTCGTCTTTACGTTTTTCTTAGCGTTATACGCTCGATCTCGTAAAGCTGCGCGTTTCCAAAATTAATGGGAAAAAAGAAAAAAATTCAAACTTCGCGCTACGATCGGTCAAGCTCACCAGCAACAATTTACTTAAAACATTGAACGCAATAGTTGTACTATTTACAATTCGCAGCTTCAACACATCTTGGATTATCTTCGTCAAATACGCTCTTATCCTCTCAACGAAAGCGAGCGAAAAAAAATACGCGTCCGCCGCGTCTAACACCCCCGCAGCGCAGCCCCAAAAGTTTCGTCGGCCACCATTTTCGTGAAAGCCAACGGGCGAAGAGCGCACGACGTATATATAGAAGCAAATTTAACCCAGCGCGCGCGCGTCAAGCTCGATAAAATATAACAGCCGCTGTGTAAGAGCCAAGAGCCGAGGCGAGGCGAAGCCAGTGAAATAAGCCCGAGGCTCAATCGTCCCGGGCTTCGAGAAAATAGGCTCAATCGCAAGCGCTATACCCGCCCGACGAAATAAAGAAGCTTATTCCCCTCCTGCACAGAAAGAGAAAGAGAGAGAGAGAGAGAGAGATCTCTCTCGAGTGCGCCCACACGTACACGCGGACGATAGAGAGAGAAAGAGAGAGAGAGAGAGTCCGGAGACAGAGCAGATTTGTGATTTGGCGGCTGCGCGCGAAGGGGTGTGGGCTCGAGATCGCGTGCAATAGGGGGAGAGTATTGGAGCTAACGGCATAATGCGAGGGTGTATGCGCGCGCGTTTTCACCCTAACACGTATACGCGCGCGCACACAGAGTATCGCCGCATGGGGTGGCTATACTGCCGGATTTTTACCGAAAAGTCCTAAAAATGCGTATGTATAGATATACGCGCGTTGGCTGGGCAGTATACATTATGCGCCGTGTATGTATGAGGACGCGACGACCCTCTCTCGTACGCGCACGGCCGATCGGACGCCCATCTCATTTTTCGCTCAAACAGAAATCGAAATTTCGCCTCGTGGCTCTGTGCGTATGTGTGTGCATATGGGTGTGGGTGAGTCCGAGGGGGAGGCCGTTTTAACGATCCGGAGTTTTTGTTGATGAATCGAGAGCGAGCGAAGCGAGAGCAATTATTTATTTCCGTAATGGGCTTTTTTGAAAGCTCGGGCGAGATGTGCGTTGCGCCGACGAGAAAAAGGTGTACGTGGGAGATGAATGTGCGTTGGGTATATACATCGTATATATACTAGGAAGTGATGGAAATTCAAATGCGTAGGACGTCATGAATGAGGCATTTGTTATGTTTGTTTACTTTGTCTATGGGCCAGTTATATTGATGCTTTCGTTTTAGAAAGAAAATCGTATTTCCACTTTTAATCCTTATATCAATTTTAGTTTTGCATTTTGTACGTGCAGTAATACGTTGCTTTACGATATTGCACATTTTTGGAGTTAATTATAGGTATAAAAATTTGAGTATGTAAAAATATAAAGATACACGCACTATGAATTTTTCCATCTCACTTTCCATTTTCATCGGAGGGCGCGTTGTAAAATCGATAATGCAATATCGCGTAAACAGTATTGGTGAATATCGTATACATAGCGCGTACGGCTGAAGCAATTAGGATATATTTTCATACTCGATAAACATTTCCGTCAAGACGACGAGTTTGATCGAGCACTGTTTATTCGCGCGTCGACTGCACGCAGGATTTCATCGAGCGTAACGCGCGGGAAATAGTCAAATGTATCGCCCTCGATACATATACGTAAATATACGACGTCGAAATTATGATTAATGTCCAGACGGACGAGGACGCATTGTTGAAATAAGCAAATATATAATAGATTGGTAGGAAAAAATGAACAATTTTCAGATAGCGCATTATATACCTTCCATGATTTATATTTTTATTTTTTATTATAATCATTAAATCTTGCAATACAGAATAGCCATTAAGCACATTTTTAAGCGCTTACAAATGAGAAATGACGGCAAAAAATTGCTATTGTTCGGTGGCATGTATTTTCAATACGTTTGTGGGCACAAAAGGAAAAGCGATATAACACTTGTAAAATTAAAGTGTGCAAAAGATCTTAAAACAAAGGAACTTAAACTTTGAATGGTCGTAAGCAGCTGCACTCGAGTTAAAAATCATGAGTATTTTACAAAATCAATAAGCTGATAATTTTTCCCTTTCTTCAGCGATGCCTCGTAATTTTCGTGTTCGAACCCCAAAGTTCCTTCGCAACGAAGTTTTACTCGGTTAAAAATCATTCGAACAGGTTCATTTTCACAAAAACTGTTTCATTTTAACTTATCTTTCAACTGAATCTTACAAAACAAGTACAGCCATCACAAAAGCTGATCCGAAAACGCACATCGATGTACCATTCAGCAGCTGCGACATTCCAAGGCTCCATCCTTTCACGGCAGCAACGTCCCGTTTTTTTCCCGTTCCATTCCACCGAGAGATTTTCTTCCATCCAACGGACCTTTACTCACCGGAAATCGCAGTGTCTCTCGCAATTGCGCGTACAGCCGAAAAATCGCCGCGAAACTATAGCACGCGATTTCGCATCGGTCATTTTTATTTTTATATACAGGCGCATCGCAACTCGCGCGCGCTATAAATCCCCAGTTCAACAAGTATAACGCGCTGCACTATTACTCACCCAACTGCGCGCAGATGTTCCGGTGATGAATGTCCTGCAGACGCCCTGAGCCCTCTCGAGCCCAGCGCCAGAAAAAAAATACTCCAACTTCTTATAATACACCCCAAAAGTCTACTTTTCCGTCTTTTTTCATTCTCAACTCTCTCTCTCTCTCTCTCTCTCTCTCTCTCTCTCTCTCTCTTTCTCTTTTCCCTCGTCCTTCGAACTTTATTACGTCTATGCGTACTTCGCTTCCGAAAACACATTTATAATATATTATAACGCGCCGAAAATCTACATAAGCTTTCCTCCGCTTCATTAAGATTTTCCGCATATTATATTATACATGTACCTCTGCGCATAGTCTCTCTCTCTCTTTCTCTTTCTCCCGTAATAATAATCCCACCCGAGAGTGGAAAGCCCGGCCGGCCATCTGCCGGCCATAAGACATTACGAGAATTACACTATAGCGGACAGTATACACAGCTATATAGGTATACGCACTGGCAGTTTTTACAACGGGGGGCAGGGGGGGATTAGCCTGTCTGCGCGCGTGCGCAGAAGGGTTGTATAACCGGCGCGACAGTTTTTACTCCACTTTCTCGCCCGGTGAGGCGACGAGGCGACGACCATCGTAAAGTACAGTGTATTCCAGGCGCTATTGCTTCCCCCCCCCCTCTCTCCGCTCACTATCCCTTGTAAAACGGCTCAACGCAAGCTCGTGGGCGCAGGTATACAGCTATGCGCGCGCCGAGGAAAAAAATCGTAAAAAGCCCGGCGCTGCACCTCCATAATCTCGGTGTGGGCTACCTGTGCGCCCGGCTCGTTCGCCACTGTGTTATTGAGACAAAAAGCGAACGCTCAACGAGCCGCGATTGTGTGCGGGTTTGTGCGCGCGCTTGTGGCGCGTGCGGTTTTCCGGATAGAGAGACCCGCTGTAAAAGTTTTTCCTTTCACGAGCGAGCGGGACGCGCACAGGACACTCGTCAACCCTTTTTCCCCGAGGCGGGGGGTGTTCCTGCCAGAGATTTCCGATAATCTCGGGGCTGCTGCACAGACAGATGACAATCTGCGCGGAGAGGTATACAAGTGCGCGTGCAAAAAATCGGGAAAAAATCGGACGCGGAGGGTATACGCTGTAGAAATAATCTATAAATACGGTGGGGGGTTGGATTAAAAGATTTTACAAATTTTTTTTACGGCGAAGACGGCGCTCGGGTTTTCCGGGGAGGGCAGCTTGGAAAAATTGCTTTATTGTTCTCGGCTCGTCTCCGTATACGACGGGTGTTTTTATCTTTACGATGCACTGGGTGTCGTATCGGTCGTTCGCAGAGATCGCTTCGAGACGATGAGGCGAAGATCGGAAGCGTCGGGAGCGATCGATCGAGAAGTGTCACAATAATTAGGGAACGCACGCGTTATGTGTGTACACGCACGCACACCCCTCGAATAATCGAGGCGGGATAAAAAAAAGTGTGAAGGAATTCACGGGGAAGGAGACCTGCGCACGCGACCCATTTTAATACACGAGGGGTTTTTTTCCTCGTCTCGTCGATTAGGAAGAAAAAAAAGCGAAAAAAGATGTTTGTATATGGATGTATTATGTGTACACATATTACCGAGGCAATAGAGATCAGGCGCGGAGAGAAAAAAAACTCCCCTTGTGCAGCGCGCTTACAAGGGGTTGTAACTCGAGAGCGAATGAGGAAGTAAAAAACGAGCCGCAGTGGAGCTCTCGCTCTCTCTTTCTCTCTCTCCCCTTCCTCGACAGGTTCCCATTGTGTGCGCGGCTGTGGTGTAATGTTATGACGGCGTGTGGTATTGGAGCTTGTGCAGCGATGTTAGGGCCTTTTTTAGTCTCGAGTGGCTTTTAAAAGGGGTGAGGTTGTGTAAAGTGACGAGTCAATTATGGCTGATGCGTCTGTCCCGCATCGGTGCGGGGAACAACTCTTTTAGGCGGGTTAATGGAGGGCCGACGTGCCGGTGATTTAACGCCTTGATTTTATCTAATTATCGAGTTCTATGGTGTAAGCGTTTTTGATTTTTAGTACAGGAGTCTACTATTAAATAATTGCCTGATTGTTATAATTAATTTTGAAATTAAAATTTGCTTTTAGTTTATCACATAAGCAACATGCTAACAAAATAGCTGAGCTTTCTTATGACATAGTATAGAATATTTTAAAAAACGAGTATTTAAAAATTAATGCAAAAATATTACAAATGTTATTAAAAATAAGATTCTAAGAGGTGCTTACACGCATTTAATTTTTTTTATAACGATTTTGTGGTAAACACATGAACAATATAATTATTATCCTATTAAAATTGTGTTTTATACAACATTTTATAAATTAACATTTTAAAGAGTATTTTAAAAAATGTTGATGCATAATTTTTAAGTATGATTAAAATAAAATTTAATTACAGTTGATCAAAATTTATAATACTGAACGTTTTCATAAAGTTTCATACAAATAATTGTTATAAAACATCATCGCGTCAACCACCATAATTTAATTCTGTATACTGTAAGTGTATATACAAAATATAATAAAGAATTTATACATAAAACGATCCGCACGTGCCCATACAAAAAGTATAACTCCAAGCTCAATTCTAATCCAAATCTACCAAGAAAATCTCATAAGAGTCTCCGAAACTCTCAACGAAACTCCATAATTCAGATAAATGACAAAATCTCCCATTCGAATCCCATCGAATCGGTCACGCGTCGCTAAATCTCTCTCTCTTTCTCTCTCTCCCAAAAACGATCGTAAAAAGCGCGTTTAAGAACCCCCCGAACAGAAAAAAAGTACTCGAAAACGCAGGCGTGCACGGGAAAACTCGGGGAAAATCGCGCGGATCACGCTCGAACATTCGATCATCGGCGAGCGCGATGAAAAAATCATCATACAGCTTGCCGATGACGCGGCGCACAGATCGATCACCTGACGACGCGTCTCTCGCTCTCTCTCTCTCTCTCTCATAGTCCCGAATTTTTTTTCTCGCCTCGATCCCCCCCCCCCCCTCCCCCGAGGAATTTTTCCGGGGTGTCCGCCTCATTGTCATGCACGCGTGCGCAGGGTATTAAAATACTTGCTATACTACTGTACACTCGTGGCACATAGGGAACGAACGAAAATTGCGTTGCGGGAAGACGATTTATTGTTTTTTTTTTTCCTCGCTCCCTACGACGCCGATCTCTTTTACTGTCACGTATGCAGATATATATACGTATACGCATATTTTTCGTGATTAACGATTTTTGGCAGCGCGGATGAAGCTAAGTCGCGAATGTGTGTACAATACACGACGACGACGTGTATAATGGGCGCAATGTGTACGCGAGTCTTTCTCGTGTTATTTTACGGCTCGATTATGAATATAATGAGGGAGACAGAGCGAGAGAGAGAGAGAGAGAGAGAAGGAGAGAGAGAGTCGACATCTGCTATAAAAAAAAGCAGAGACGCTCTCCCATAAATAACGTATGCAAGGAATAGCGCATCCCTAATGGCACACGCGCAGGCAGTAGGTCCATTGTCGGGGGCTTTTTTCCCCATTTGAGTGTCTGCGTGTGCGAGTGTGTCTCTGCAGCGTGTGTATGGCCGGTGTGGCGAGACTGAGGACGATGATCTGCGAGAAAACGCGCGGGTCTCTTTCAGAAGAGCAAGAGAGAGAGAGAGAGAGAGAGAGACAGAAAAAAAAGAGAGACGGAGAGGGAAAGGACGAGCCGTTTCCGGCCTCGAACCTTCACTTTTCAACCAAAAAAATAGAGGAGCCTGCGCGCTCGTGTGTACGTATAGTATACCTATATACAGTACGTGTGCTCTTCTCTCCTTTTTTGCGAGGCGTCCGGACGAGTTTCTCTCTCTCTCTCTCTCCCTCTCTTCTTCTTCTTCTTCTTCTTCTTCTCGTTTTGTGCGGAGATCAGGAGAGATGCTCCTGCGACAAATTCGTCGTAAATAGATTTTTTAATGGCGGTCCAGTTTTCTGGGCTTCTCGGAAAGTTTTGCGAGGCACTTTGGAAAACGTATACTGGCAGAGCGACAGATGACTTCGTTCTGCGGTGATTTGGGTCAGGAAGGAAAAAAAAGAGGGACTTTGGGTGACGGGTGCTTCGGTGAAACTGGAGCGTGACGTATTAATTTGTTTATTGTTACGCGTGAATCGGATGTACAGTGCACGTATACAGTTGCTGCGTAGTTTGGCGCGGCGGCAAAGAGTTGCTTTGAAAAAAGTGCATGTAAAAAGTTTTATTACAAAATTTGCCTGTTTGTGATGGGATACATTTAAATATTGGCAAAAATGTTCAATTGTAAAATTAATTTTATTTTGCGTGTAAATACTCATTCGCGCCAACTACACCGAAATTGCCTTTCTACTTCAGTATTCACAGCGAAATTCGTTAAATTGAAATAATTTCGCTTTCTCAACAATATAGCATACCATTGTATACTTACGCATTTAAATTTAAATTAAACAAAAAAGTACACTTTTTCTTTTGCAAAAGTTTGTATTGCACTTGGTTATCTCGGTAAAGAGGTATAAAGAGAGTGAACTACACGGCGTCAAGTCGAAATTCGGGAAATGAGCGACGCGACGTTGCCGTCTAACGGCTTAATAAACACTGCAGTCAAAGTATGACAACAGTGTCAAGGGTCAGCGTCTTACAAGCTGGTTTCGATAACGCTCCGTGATGCTGCTACACTCGCGCGCACGTCGCTTTGTATCGAAAAATCCGACAGAGAGAGAAACGGTGTTACAGTCCGATATTTGTACTGATCGGTTCTGCTCCAGAGTTTACAGCTGTCAATTCGCAGGCGACCGTTGCCGGACGCCCGAAAAAGCCAAGCTGTGTATATTATACCGGCTGCGGAGGTATTCCTGCACGACTGTAAGTACTCTCTCGCTCTCTCTTTTTCTATTGAATTTTAGCTCGACTGGTGGTGTGGCATTGTTGGGCTGTGTTGCTTGGAAATTAACGCACTTTATATCCTGGAGATTTAAATATACAAGCTGAAACGCGTGGCTTTTCTTCGGGTTGGGTTTGAGAGCAAAGTATTGGTCGTTGGGTGAAATTGAATTTTGATAAGTGCGACTACTGCGATACTTAGTTGATGGAAAAATAATAAATTGAAAATGTGTATTTAAATACGACCTAATTATTTTCTTATTTTTGTGACCAATCCGAATTGGAATATGAATAATGAATATTCATTAAAATTAAATTGTTTTTATTCAATGACGTATTAGTATTATGCTATCCTGATTTACAAAATTGCTATCGTAAATAATATATTATAGTAAACTTTATAGCTTCACATTTAATGCGATAATTATTTTAATATTTAGAAAGTGAAAATAAATAATTAAAAGCACTACATTTCCAAGACTGCATGTATTACATGTTCAATAATTAATTTTACACAGAATTTTCAAAGTACACTCACAATCAAATGCAAAATAAACGCTTGAACGAATTCAATTCTCGTACTAATAGGAAGTGGAACGATTTCCTCTACTGATAAGACACAATTAATAATACTGCGTTGAATGGTAAAAGTACTATAGCTTGATAACATTGGCTTAAAAATACCAGAGATTCATTATGAGATACGCGCACTTTATCATTCAACATCTACACCGCGTAAAAAAATTAATAATAAATTCTAAACTTATAATTAAAATGTCCACCTAATCTTCTATAAACGCTTCATACTCTTCACACCTGCCTAAACAACTGCATCGTCAACCTCATCCAAAAAAAAAGAATAAAAAAAAGAATCCAAAAGTGTTTTCCTACACTCAGAAAAAAGCCTACATAATCACACTTGTTGCAACCTCAACCCCCCTAACATAAAAAACTCGGCGCACTTGCGGCCAAGTCAATTACATCTCAATAACTCTGTCAACATGTACCCGCGAAAAAAACTCTCGCACAAAAAACTCTCGTCATAACACCGATCCTCGGAAGAAGAAAAAAAAATTCGAGAATCATCCTCTGCACCGTACCTTGCCTACGTCGCGACCCCTCGACTCTCTCTCTTTCTCTCTATCCGCACCAACGGCTAAACGGCCCAACGTCAAACCACCGGGGTACCCCCCTCGAGAGAAAAAAAAATCCGTATTCATAAAAAAAAGAGACGGGAAAGAAAAGAGAGAGATTCCTCCGCAGTGGCCGCAGCTCATGCATAAACGCTCATATCCCCCTTATACCATACGCGTATACATATATAGGTACAAAACACACACGCGAGGGGCACAAAGAAGCGCGCGCGCGCGCGCAGGAAAACGGAAATCAGTACTGCACAGCCGCCGCTATCGGGTGTCCGAGACAGAGAGAAAAAAAAACGAGATGAAAAAATAGAGACCGAGAGTCCGAGAGAGAGGGAGCGAAAACTGCTCGACGTTTGAAAAGTGGCCAGAATTAACGCGCGTGCGAGGGGTGATGCTGCGCGCGCGCGCGTCTGTGTATGGGGTGCGCGCGTATGGCTCCGCCCTTTCAGAGGAGAGAGAAAGCGAAAAAAAGCGACGGAGCGCCTATAAACGGGAGAGAGCGAGAGAGAGAGCCCAGAAATCGGATTACGAGGAAAAGCGGCGTGTATTTATACATTTTTTTTTGTCGTGTCGGTTGCTTTTTAATCCTCGTAGAGTCGTCGGGGTGAGAGGTGGCGCGTGCGTAAGCCGCCGCCGATTGAGTCTTCGACGTTTACACGCTTCTTATTCTAGTTTTTTTCTCTCTCTCTCTCTCTTTTTAAGGGAAATATAGCGCGTGTTGTGACGATAGCGCCCGAATTTTATCTTGTTTCATGGTTAGTTTGACGAGAGATGAGGGATAACGCGGAGAGACTGGTGTGTTGTATTTATGTATGGGGATATATAGGAAGACAGTTGGTGCTCTGGAAAGAGAAAGAGAGAGAGAGAGAGAGAGAGAGAGAGGGAGAGAGAGAGTGAGAGAGAGACGTGTATTAAATTTTAATTGGCTGGATCGACCCCCCTCGGCCCGTATGGTCGAGACCGAGAAAAAAAAGGAATGAATTTGGGTTGTTAGCGTGGGTGGGAGGTGCTTCGAGAGCTGATTAATTAAAGTTTTTGAGAGGTATAATTAGGGGGTTTGAAGTATATGCTTTAATTTTGGTAATGCACTTGTGGTACACGCGTTTACGGGTATGATTGATGGGGTTTTGGAAAATTTTTTTTCTTACACCGCTCGGCTATTACAATCAATGGT
The DNA here is from genome assembly GCA_018906965.1 of Philotrypesis tridentata. NCBI lineage: Eukaryota > Metazoa > Arthropoda > Insecta > Hymenoptera > Pteromalidae > Philotrypesis > Philotrypesis tridentata. The sequence continues at coordinate 1,041,650 of JACCIB010000017.1, read as the reverse complement.
TCGATTTGAGTACCCTACTATCGCGCTGCAGAGTTTTTTGTAAAATAACTTTTATCGAAGACTTGGCGATTAGTCATAGTTTCTCGTATTTATCGATAGAGGGAATCGAGCCCCTCCGCCTGGTGTCTTTTGTCGATAAAGAATAATCTTACGTCTTCGCGATACGAACTTCGCACTATACACGCACACACGTAGTACAAATGGCTACAGTTGGTGTGCAACTACTGCGTAACACGCAGTGAGCAGTATTTTAGCATCTTGAATCAACTTTTTTTTCAGGATGAAATTTTGTCTCGGGCTTGTTTTCGCAACGCTGACGATGACCTCAGCCGAGGGCCAGCTCGAAAAATTCGGACTTTCCGTGCACGTCATCGACACCGGTAGGGGACTTGGCGGTGCAGATGTTCCCGTGAAATTGTACAAATCCAAGAGCAATGACGAGTGGCTGCTCTTGTCTCAAGGGTACCATACAGAGTCAATTATATACGAACACAAAAATTACTTCAAGAAAAACGTTGAAAAATTGATTTTTTATACTATTTAATTTCCGTAGGAAAACGGACATCGCGGGCCGATTGAGCAGCTTCTCGTCAACGAGCGAGAAGTTCACGAAGGGAACCTACAAAATTTCATTCGGCATCAAGGAATACTACGGGGCGATCGGCCAGAAAAGCATGTTTCCCGTTGCCGATATTATCTTTACCGTCGAAGATACGACGCAGCATTATCACATTCCGCTGCTACTGAATGCATACGGCTACAGCACCTACCGTGGCGTGTAAATGTTTTATTTATGTTTTGCTGATAAGTATGAGCATTGAAAATTTTTCGAGATGCGGGGGAATAAAAGAAATAATGCAGTTTTGTAAGAAAACGTGGTTTTTGTAGAGTTCTTGTGTGCCTGGTAAATAATAATCGCGCGAGTATCGCGCAAAATGTTGTACATTGATGTGTAAGATAGTACGTTAAGATAAGATTGTAAAAAGTAAACATGATTTTCTCTGGTTTTAGTTCCAAAATCTCGAGTAAGCGCATTCCTTTCTTTTCTTTTTGTAAAATGTCTGGAAATTACAATTTCAACTTGTCGTCGCCTGGCACATTGTCTACAATTGAAACATTGTCACTTATTCTTGCAAATGAATTTTACGATTAGCACTGTGATTATAGTAACACTGTTTCGCTCAAATGAATTTCGTTATTATAATGATCGACGCTTATTCTACCAAATGAATTTCACGATTAGAACTGCGATTAAAGTAACACTGTTTCGCTTAAATGAATTTCGCGATTGTATGATTGTAATTGAAATAGCGTTGCTTAGATATTAAGAATTTTTTGTATGTATAAAGGATTGCGCGTCTCTGAAGCGAAAACTGTCTGAGAAAACATAGCAAAATACTTTGGATAATAAGTATTTTGCATATATGTCGAATTTTACTGAAAAAATACACTTTTCTTTGGTCTAGAAATCGAAAACATTTTTTTAAAGCTACAGGTTTCGGACCAATCAAACTTTCTTCTGTGAGCCGAAAGATAGTCAAAAGTGCAGAGGAACATGGGAAAAATTACTAGTAACCATATTTTTGGGCCATTTTACGCTATTTTTACAGAAAATTAATGCGTCAAAACACTGGAATAATAACCACTACGAATGTTCTCGAGGCACCAATAAAATTTCGAATAACACTATAATAAAGTATTACAAAAGAGCTTTAATTTAAAAAAAAATATGCCAAGTTTCGATGCTCTGATCAAAAGTTATGTCCATTAAAAAAAAAATAAATAAAAATCCGAATAGTAAATTTTTTCTGTTTCCTTCATATGCCTCCCCATGTTAAATTTTCATATTCTATATTTCGCATGTTCTTCGGCATTTTTCATCATCTTTTGGCTTACAGAAGAAAGTCCCATTGATCCCAAACCTCTAGCTTTAAAAAAATTTTTTCGATTTCTAGACCAAAGAAAAGTGCATTTTTTCAGTTCAATTCGAGACATACATAAGTGAGGCCGATCATCTCGTTCCTCATATACCATTATGTAAATGCAAAGATGGGATTTCCTTCAATGTCTGTTATAATTTTTAGTTTAGAAATGTCAATCAACAGATCAAAATCTCGATCAAAATTAAATTTCTATTCGTAAAATATAGTACGATCGCATTGGTAATAAAAGTAATATAATAATCTTCGATCCTTCTCCGCGCGTTCATCCATTTTACAACTTTATACAATTCATCCGTCTTCCCAAAAAAACCTCTCCCAATCAACGCCCAACGACACTTGGATCGACTTTCTCGCGTATCCAAATACACCGGACAAATCCATCGCTTCCATTCCCCGTCTAGTCCAGCCGTCTCTATATACTCAACCCTACGTATTACACGCGCACAATGATACATTGTAAGACTCGCGCTTATTTTCCAAACAACAAAAAGCGACCGGTTCACAGTCGCACACTGCACACGCGCATCGGCTTATCCTCTAATATATACTCTCGCCTCGTCTCTCTTTGGCAATCGAAAAACCGAGTTATGGTCCGCACGTATCTCGCACACACATACGCGCGCACGAAATCCATTCTTCGCTCTCACTCGCTCTCTGTCTGTCCGGAGAGCGCAGTATGTCGCGCTTGCGCTATACATACACTCGCGCTTATTTTTCGAAACTTTTGGAAATTGGAGCGGCGAATCGTAAATACGTTTTGAACAAAAAGACCCCGTTCCTTTGTCACGGCGACGACGACGACGGCGGCGGCGGCGGCGAACGGGTCTCTCTCGCTCCGTAACGACGTCCGAAAATCGGTGAAAAACGATTAATCGTCGACGAGAGAAGCGAGTGAGCTCATATTGAAAAAGGGGGCTACAACCGGCCGGGCGCGCGCGCGCTCCTCGTCGTCTCCCACCGAGTCCCGCAAACAGTCGCGTCTGAGTAAACGAGTCTATATGCGCATACGCCGTACATATATCGTATACATACGGGTGTATCGCGTGGAGAAAGGAATTATATATGTGCGACTCGACTTTTCACGAAAAACCTTTGCCCTTTAATGCGGACGCCGCCGCGCCGAGCGCATTAAAGTGTCCGCACGCCGCCGACATTGAACGAGTGCAAGGACGTGAGCGCGCGTGCGAAGGCCTATTGTGCTCTCTCGTCGCTCGCTCTCCCGCTCTCTCTCTCTCTCTCTCTCTCTCTCTCTCTCTCTCTCTCTCTCTCTCTCTGTGTAAACGCTTTACACTCGATTTTAGAGCGAGAGCTCCGACATATATACATGTATATGCGTATGCGCGAGTGCGGAGATGTCGCACGCGCGACAGTGTGTGCTATATACCCCCTTGATTTATGCGCGCTTATCTGCACGCGCGCGTGCGCTTTTCGAAATTATCCTCGCTGGGTGCAAGTATACGGCTGTTATTGGATTTAATTTGGGAATTGAGAGAATTTTTCGATTTATCACGTGTTCGATCGGACGGATATGTGCGATTATATAGTATGCGGCGAGCGCGGAGAGGGAGATATTCTATGTGCGACGGAGAAAAATTTGGATTCGAAGGATAAATGTGTGGACGTGCTACAAGTAAATTCGAATGTCTGTCCGGTAAATTGTTTATTTGGAATTGTCGACGAATACACTGTAAAATTTCGTTAATAACTCTTTAAAATATAATCGCTAAACAATATTTACAGCTAGATTCTAATTAATTTCAATTCTGATGTACGTGCGTTTCGGCAATGTGCGCAGTCGGCTGCGGCTTACGCCGTAATGAACCTGTTTAATGCTTTGCAGAGTGCAGATTAAAATTGCGTGTTTCGAAGAACTGATTGAAAACTCATTTAGGCATGACCGAGGACATGACGTTCGAAAAACTCACCTACATATTTTTCGGTCGGAAAAGGATACAACCGAGTGTATATCGTAGATGCTAAATTTTTCGGACACACCAACGGGAGAAAAAAAATTGACATGCGCATTGTTATAAAATGCACTATACGCAATTAGACGGCTGCACTAAAGCGATTTCCGAGAGATCGTTAAGCAGCTACTTTCACCCTAATTTTTAGTTCGAAAAAGACGAAAATACGCGCGCGCGCACACATACTTAAAGGAAAGTCACTCGGACATTAAGATTTCTGACTGACACAAAGAAAGCACCTTGGACTGTACACTAATAGAAATTCCAAAACCCATCCGAGATAATTCTTGAAAGTAAAAAATAATGAACTTTTGACAGACTCAATTAAGAAATAAACGTCGAAGCCTTACTCTGCGTAAATGTGTTAAACAAAAATTTCAAACTTGCCGCAATGCTCATAAGTTATTAGCAGAAGAAACAAAACGCACTAAAGTTAATTTAGCAAATTTCAAATGTATAAATAGATTATCCGATTTAATTTAGGTGTTTAGAGACTTTTTCGATCTATCACGCGTGTTTATTCGTTTATATACGTTATATCCCTGCCAGCCGGTCGCCATACCACCCCCTCGATAACAAAATAACAGTACAACAATAAAATTTTCAAATTTTCCCTCGCGTTCACTCCCACCAAGCAACCGACAAAATTAAAGGGGATAAATCATGAAAATCCGCTCGCACACAAGTATACACAATCGCACAAAGTGTATGTTCACACAGCCGTTCTCGCAAATGCGCTGCACGTATATTTACACCCAAATCGAATCGGCTCTCACTCGCATCTCTCCCGCGCAGCCGTTCTCCCGAGACGACTGCACACACACACAAAACGCTCTCTCCGCACACACATCGCTCAAGAGATCCGGAAAAACAGTTAACTTTCCCCCCCCCCCTCCCCTCCCGCGCGCTTCCCTCGTCGCCCTATGCGAAAAATCGAGAGCTCGAAAATATAGATCAAAGCGAGAAAGAGTCTCTCTAACTCGTACGCTACTATGCACACGCGGCGCACACATCGAAAAAGCCAGAAAGAGATGGGGTCGATATCCGTATACGTGTGCGCAGACCGGACAATGGTCAGTCGCAGCGGCGGCGTATGTGTCGACCTATAAATCTTGGGCATTGTCCGATTTCAGTGTTTAGTTGCCCGCATATTAACCTGGGGCGCACGGCTCATTGTCCTCGTGGCTGCTGCTGCTGCTGCTGCTGCAGCACAACCCCCCGCTCCGCTTTTCCTTATTTATCAGGTTACGGACGAGAGAAAAGCTTCTCCGCGCGCTGACTACGACGGCGGCGACGACTCGTAACCAATCTCCCTCCTCCGCTTGGAAATAATAAAAAAAAAAGGAAGAGGCGCTCCGCGTGTAAAGCGTGAACGGAAAATCGGCCGTTATACGAGCGAACGGCCCATTTGCGAGAGCTTTTTCACTGTACACGCGTATTATGGCTCGCAGATGTTTTTTCCCGTGGACGTCGAGCGGAGAGGCACCGGGAGCTTCCGTGTATACTGCACGTATAAGTGTATACGCCGGGGCGAGAGAGAGAATTGGCAAAACAGTCGTTCGCGCCGTGTACAAAGTCGAGTGCGTGCAGTGTGTGAGCGATGGTCAGTCGCCCGGTATATTATTGTATCCGGTGTATACACGCCGTAAAAGGGGGAGACGCGTGAGATTCTCTAACGTTTTTTCTCGGGAGCTTTATGGACGTTTCACACCTCGCCGTTTCTTATATTCGATCATCCCCTTTCGCTTTTCTCTCCTCTCTCTCTTAAATCCGTTATGTGCTCTGTATATATGTACGCGTGTGTGCAGTTGTTGTTCGCCTCGACAATGCCGTCGAACGAACGGCACTTTACGGTTTCTCTCGAGACGACGGCGACGATCGTCATCTCGATTTCATTTTCGAAGCAAGCGGCCGCCGCGCGCATCACGCAACAGCGGCCCGGTAATTACGAAACGAAGAGCTGAGGTATATATAGCATATAGATACACTGGAAAATTAATGATCGAACGCGATATTCACTTGGCGATATGTAAACACGCCAGTCATCGCGCTCTGCGGTCCCTCTCGACGGATTTCCCTATATATATATGTGTAGTAGTGTACACATAAGTGCAGGGAATTACGTATACAATATGCGTACACGCATATTGTACGTACACCGCGCGTATACGCGTATATAATTTTGTGGGGCGTCGTATATATACAGCGGCGCTACGGGGATTGTAAACGCGCGCGTTAATCCGTGGCAAAAATAAAAATTAACAAGCCGAAAAATTCGATATCCCTGCAGTATATACGTACGCGCGAGTCCGCGTTGTAAGGTGCTGCCCAATCAAGCGAAACTCACATAAAATTCGAGAAGCCTCTCATTGTCGTCTTCCCCGCAATGCATGAAGTGTGTGTAAATCTGTGTGTGTGTGCGCCTATATACACCGAGCCACGCCCGAGGAAAAGCGGCAGCGGTTCGGAGAGAGAGAGAGAGAGAGAGAGAGAGAGAGAGAGAGTACGATTTAAAAAGTTGCCGTTGACAAGTGCGAAACTCTCAACAGCTTCGGGGTGTGGCTTCCTATTTTCTTCTTCCTTTCTTCCTCGACGCGAGAGCGCGCGCGCGCGCGCGTTATTGTATTATAGTGGAGGAAAATTGCTTGGGACACGCTTTGGAAAATCGACTGGGGCACAATAATGCATAAACGCGTGAGTTTGGACAATGAGCGAGTTTATAAGAGTGCGACGGATGCGGCGTGTTGTGGGGTTGGCTTGCGATTTTCGAGCTTTCTCTATATATATATGAGAATGTAAAAGCCGCGCTCGCCGTCCTGTTGATCGGAGGGAAACGACGGATGCGATTGAGGTGAGGACACTGCTCGATTCGCGTTGCGTATAATAGGGGATAACTGTGTGGGACGAGAGCTGAAAAGAAAGTGGTAGAGCATTAATTGAAGGCGTGTTGCGGAAAGGAAAATTTGGACGGTTTTGGAATTTTTTTTCGAAAATAGGCGAAAAGGAAATAATTAACGAAAGGCCGTGATTATTATTGTACAAGTAGATTGTTTTTTATTAAACGTTCTATCGAAATTTGTTGTAGGTCATACGCGGAAAAAGATTGTGAAACATTCGTCATGAAACGATTAATCAGTCGCGATATAAAATTACGCGCACAGTACAATACAGTATACACGACACGCCAATGTACTCTCAGCGCATGTATTCAGATTCACGATAGTAATTCCAATACCCGCACAATGCGTATATCCTAAATTGATACATAACCGGGCGATAATCGACTCTGCGTATACCTATATACACCAGTGTTGCGCGCATCTTATTCCGGGTGTGAGATTTCGGCGCGTGCGAGGCACGGGCGATCTCTCCCTCTTAAATCGAGATTAATCATGCGTTACACACTGAGCTCCAGGTATAAGAAATTTACATCCCGTGCATGCGTACGTCTCTCTCTCTCTTTCTGTCGAACAGGACGACGGGCCTTGCTTTTCTCTCTCTCTCTCTCTCTCTCTCTCTCTCTCTCTCTCTCTCTCTTTCCCCTTGTGTGTGTGTGTGTCTCGTGTGTACGACTTCGGTCTCGCATATATTTATGTACCTATAGGTCGGTGTAAGGCCAACCCTCATACATATTCTCCCCTTAATTATTGACAGCCAATTTTAAATATCGCCACGTGCCGAAGACGTTTGTTATCCCTCGGGGATTATCCGCTTTCTTATGCGATGAATGTAACGTGTAATTTCGACGGCGTTATATGTTTCTTCGTGATTTCGCGAGCTGGCCGCGATTTGGAAATTTTTGGCGAAAGCGAATGGCCAATCGGAAGGTGGGAACAGGATATACTCTGGCCAATCGTGCAGGAGCGAATCATGCATGAGTTCGATATTGCTGCGTGATCTTTCTTCGAATTCTGACACTGTTAAGAATTGTATTCGACACATCGTAGACGAGTGTTTATAGTAATAATTGTTATCTGTCTAAATAATCAATCAGTTTAATTAATTTTTCAATTGACAGTTTGAAATAATAGAAAACTGAATTCTGTTGTTGTCAACCTTTTATAATTCTTTACCTCATCTGAATTAACGTTGTTAAAATATAGATCATAGGTATAATATAAACCATATAAAATTGGATTTGAAGTTAATCGTTCGGATAATTTCATTGTCAATACATTAACCAATCAATCAACTTTTATTAAATAACAAATGCAATAAACTTGAGTAAATTAATTTAATTATTTGGCTTTAAATAAACATTTTTAAAACAACTGATCAATCTATAACAGATAAGTCTACAATGCACAGTCAACGCGCTTTATTTGACGTTACTATTCGTGTTACTACACGTCAACAATAAAATTCTCCCCACAACGAGATGGTCATCAACTTTAAATTTCATTTATCAACTAAAAAATTCGCGTCTCCCTCAAATGCACATATAATTCCATTCAACGCACCAAACTCAGCCATCTCCTTCTCCCAAACTAAAGCCGCGCGTATGTCCCTCGTCTCAATACGTCGTCTCTCCCGACAAGCTATAAAAAAAAAAGAAAGTTTTATATCCTTCCGCGGTGCGGCCTATAAGAAAACCATCGGACACACACTCGGCATAAAGAAGCAGACGAAGAATAAAAGAGCACGCGCAGATCGTGGAAGACGCGTCCAGAGTGTAAGGGAGTCGTTTATACGCCGAATCTATATACCTACATAACAGAGAGCGAGAGAGCCATTCGATCGCCGCGCGCACACAAAGAGACAAAAAAATATCAATTTCGAAAACCCGGAAAGTCCGGCGCGAGGTCACTCTCGCGGCGTTTTCTTCTTCCTTCTCTCCATTCTCTCTCGTCTCTCGCACGCGCGCGCTCGCACTGCCCGAGAAATCTACTCCACTTTTCACCAGCCACATAATACCTCTCCGAAACCATTTGTCCTTCTCGGCGGCACACCAGCAGCAGCATCAGTCGTATAAGTATACACGTAGAATAGACTGCGCGCGAAAATTGTATTAGAGAGGCGCACGCGCGCGCTCGAGCTCGCACTACTGCAGAAAGAGGGAAAAGAAAGAGAGAAGGAGAGGAAAAAAAGCGAGCCGGCACTTTATCTCCTTCGATAACAGCGTGCAAGAATTATGAACATTGATGAACGGCTCAATTCCAGGAATGGCGATGGCGGCAGCTCTCTCTCTCTCTCTCTCTCTCTCTCTCTCTACGCATGGCGGAAAAATATACCGTGGGGAGAGCGAAATTCTACTAGCCGATAGGCCTCGAGTCGCGTTATTATGCTGCTGCGCCGCTGGGGGAGAGTCCACCCCCGAGTGAAAAAAAATATATATACGGAGGGTGAATTTTCGTCGGCCATGCCGTTTTCACGATATTGCCGAGCGAGAGAGCGAGAGCGAGCGTACACGTTCGGCTCTCTGGTAAACAAAAGTCCGATAAATTAGAACATTTATGGGTGCAATGGAGATTCGCCGAGAGGCGCTTTCGGGCGTGACGAGATGTCGAGCCACTTTTTTTTCAGAAGAGAGAGAGAGAGAGAGAGAGAGAGTGAGGAAATATAAAAGAGGCTAAAAAGTGTCGGAGCGATGATGGATGACGGGCGATCCGTCGAAATGCGACTTGTATGGAGAGCAGCCGTGAAAATCCTTGTAATACACCGTAAAAAAAATCTCAATAATATCGGGACAGATCGAGGCATACACGCACGCACGCATAATACGATCCCAATAAAAGAGCAATGTCTTCGCTCCTTCGGCGAGGAAGATCCTCTCTCTTTCTCTCTCTTTCTTTTTCTCCGGGCAAGCACATTATCAAAAATAATCCTTGTAAACCCCCGGAGAGGCGGCTCGAGCTTGATATATCTATACATATATATAAAGGAGAGAAAGAGAGAGAAAGAGAGAGAGAGAGAGGCTCCCGAGCAAACAAACAAATATATCCGGCAATAATAATAAAAAACCGTCTTAGCTCCCGTCTAATCCCTAATATAACATCCTCCTCTTCCTCTCGTAAAATCGCTTTTCCCCACAAGTGCGACTGATAGCTCTATGTCTCTCCCTCTAGCTCCTAACCGTCGCCGTCGCCGCCGCCGTCGTCGTCGTCGTCGTCGTCGGGGCCCCGTAAAGAAGGCGCACGCGACCGGTGAAAAAAAAAATGGGCCTTCTCTCTCTTCTCCTCTATAGAAAAATCCAGGCAGTGGTCAACTGCGCGCGCCATATATACAGGCTATATCCTGAGGGTCATTGTGTGCGCCGATGCCCTGCAGCAGCCTGCTGCTGCTGCTACTGCCGCCGCTGCAACGTCGGCGCCCCTAACTCTCGCGTGCGCTCACGAAATCTCTCTGGCTCTCCGTTTTTCATCTGCTATTTCGTTCTCTCTCTCTCTCTCTCTCTCGCTCGTTTGGTCGATCCAATATATAGCAGCGCGCGCGCGTGTGTGTGAGTGCGTATATATATGTATAAGGACAAACAACTGACAGCTGACCCACGCGCGCGCGCTCTACTCGCGTGCTACTCTCGGGGTTGACCCATACTTATGGTTCATCTGCTGACACCACCCCTATTTTTTCTCTCTTTCTAAGTGTGGCGCATGGGGTAGAGAGCGAGAGAGAGAGAGAGAGGGAGATACTTGCGGGTATATATAGGTGGATCGTATAGTGGCGGATGGAGAAAAAAAGAGAGATGCGTGTGCTTGGTTGGGAATTGTAGAGGGTTTTTTTTTAATGGGAGAGGAGAAGGAAGAAATCTGTTGCGAGTTGGGTAGACGCGTGCGCATGTGTGCAATGGAGAAAGAGATGGTGATAGGCTGGGCTTTTTTTGGGAGGACAATTGTGAGGCTGTAGACAGAGCAAAATGATAAAAATGAGCGCTGGAATTGGATGAGAATGAGCCTGGATGTGATACTGAGGGGAAAAGATTCATTTTTTGTGTTAAAAAGGGTTTATAGTTTGATTAAGAATGATTTCTCATTTGCCTGGACTCCGTGCTACTGACTGGAGAAAAATACGGATGCCTATGGTTTACACAAGCTCAATAAAGTGGTTCTACTCATTTCAATCGCAGGTTTTATTGGAATCTTCCTTTCTTAGCCTCAAGTCGTAATAAAGTGCGTAATCCGATCGTCGACGCACCTCACAATGCAGAACTGCCGTCGACACCTTCATTGAGAAATATGACTCAATAAAAATATATGTATGTCGAATAAACACGTATTATACCGTGTAGAAATTAAGGAACGCAATTGCATTCTACTTACATTTTTATGCATAGTATATTGTATAATAAAAATGCTCCCATTGTAAACTCTAAAAATCCTAATTTTCTTTTTGTTTTCGCAATTCGAATACTTTGAATTTAATTAAAGTATTATTCAACACATTCAATGTATTTTTAGAAAAGAATGAAACTATACATCTTTCTTCACTAAAAATATTCTACAATACAAAAGATTTCTTATACAACTTATTATCGTTCGAGAGTGTACTATTCGAGATATTGTTTATCCCTCAGCGCAATTAAGCGAAAAAATTCAAAATGCTCTCATCGTTCGCCATTGAAAATCAATAAATACCACATTATAGCTCCACACAAACATTTTCTCGTAGATTTATTCAGTCCTCCGTATATATACCAGCTCGCGATCCTCAACCAATAAACCATTTCCCATTCAAAACCCTAATTTCTCGCGACTCGTGCGCACACCCCTATCTTTTTCACAAAAAAACATTATCAGCCCACGCGCCCCGAAAATTCCGAGAAAAAAAAACACGCGTCGTAGCGCGTGCGGCTCCCCCCTCCTCCTTCAGCCTCACAGACTGCGCGCACGCGTACACGCGCACATACGGAGATTCCGAAAAGAAAGAAAGCCGCCGCGCGTGTATACATAAAGAGCTTCGGGGGCCGTTCTGCCGATTTTCACGACGTTTCCTCCCGAAAAACGGGGGAAATTTCATCCCCGCGGTAAAAGGGGTCGACAGACGCCGAGAAAGCCGATGGGTTACACGCACACCGCGCTCTCTCGCCCCATGGCTTTTCCGGCGCGCATGTGTGCATGACGGGAAAATTCGGATTTGCGACGCGTGCACAGCCCTTTTCCTCCACTCATACACCGCGTAGAATATATAGTACGTTCTGCGCTGCTGTATTAGCCAGAAAAACTTTTGCTCGTCTCTATTATGTACGTCAAACATCGAGGATATTATATACCCGGAGTGTACATCACTCCACATATCTCCTTTTTTTTCTCTCTATCTCTCTCTCTCTCCGCACGACGTCTTGGTCGTCGTCTTGAGTAAAAGCCGATCGACTCCTTGTTGACACGCGTTTTCGCTCGGCAAACAAAACGACGCGGATGACTTATGTCCCGTACATTACTCGGACGCCGCGATATATAGATAAACTATACGCCTCGCTATACGCCGTCTCCACGACTTATACGCATAAGTGTCTAACACGCGGCTTTTTTCGTTCTATATGCACCACAGCCCTTTCCCTCAGCGGCGCATATGTTGCGCGAACGATTTTTCATTTCCAGTGCGAAAACACGGATCTCTCGGCCGTCGCACTGCGCGCGCGCGCAGTTAACATACCTGAAAAAGGGATACAACGCGTGAATACGAGAAGGATGAGTGGGCGTAGAGGGGTGTCGTTTAAACAGCTGCATCGGCTCTAACCCCTTCTCTCTTATTTCTCGCGTTCTGCGTATATGCCTGTATATGTACAGTGTTAGACACGTTTCCGCGCGCGCTTCCAATTTTTGGCCAGGAAAAATATTTTTCCTGACGTACTGCGCTACACACGCGCCAGACGCGCCATACTATCCTTCACAACGACGATACATTCAATACGCTCTTCCCTTTTTTTTCTTTCCACGTATACGTATAGCGTCCTCTCCTTCTGGAAATTGGTGTAATTAGTCGGAGCTCGTTGTATTAACGAGTCTCCCGCTGCGTGTGTTTTTCTCTTTTTTGGCGACGCGCGTAAGCGATTTTGTACTATGTGTGTATACTTGTACGTTTCCGTCGCAAGTCCATTACTCGCGCGAGAGAGCGAGGAATCCGACGGTATGGCTTTCCAAAAGGAATGTCGAGCGCGCCGTGTCATTCGTTATCTGCGACAACGACGACGACGACGACTAGTCTCGGGGAGTTTGATAAAGGAAATTGGGCCTCTCCTAAAGCTTTCAAAAATCGTTAATTAGAGCGCAAAATGTTAAAATAATTGGAAACTCGTTACAGCCGGGGCAAAACGCGCTGCTTTCGATTTCGTCATCGCGCTTATGTCCCCCTCTCTCTCTCTCTCTCTCTCTCTCTCTCTCTATTTATATTTACTTGTATGTATGATGTATGTATATATTTATACGTATAAGTGTAGAGGACGAGAGCTATCGTGATATATTATTCACATGAGTAACAGCGAGTTAAAAGTGTAGTAAGACTAGAAGTGACGATATGCGTATGAGCACGTATACGTGTATCTTTGACGTTCGTGATATCTGCACATGGAAAAATTTCGTTTCTAATTTTTAATGCTATATAAAACAGTGATGGTTGTCAATTTTGCCGAATATAATCCTACAATTTTGCGTAAGCTTTCGGAGAGAGTTTATTATTCTATGGAAACAGTTTAGATGGTCTATTATTATAATGTAGTGTATGTGATATATTGATATTTATTTATATATTTTGTATGACTATTATCTTTGCGAAATTACTCGGTTGTCAGATGTAATTGTTCGGTTCAATGGCGATAAAGATTTGAAATAGTTCATACACACTTTTCCAGAATTAATATACAAAGAAGTCGATTATTTTAAAGTTTCACAACTTCTGCAAACCTAATAAATACGTTCCCTACTTTATGCATTTGCTCGTATCTGATAAATTATTGTCGAGACTGTAAAAGAACTCGCTTCGATATATATTTATTAATCTTATAAATAAGGTTAAATAATGATGTTTATCGCAAAAAACTCGTTGATAGAATTATGTGCGCATAATATAAGGCTGCGACGTGCGTTCGCCGGAATACAAGTATATTCTCCAAAGTGAAACGCGAGGGTCTGCGCGGCATAAATTTTAAGATATATTCGTTACCATGTTAGACAATTTATACGCGCAATATTATGCAGGAAAGAGAATTTCTTAAATTGTTACATCAATATCACGATTACTTTAGCACGTTTCATATACATATTCTGCGTAATTTCGTGAACAGTCATATACAGGGTGTGTGTTTGCTATTTGAAGTCGAAATAGTAACTTATGCAAGCTTACGGCGTAACAAGCCTTTACCGGATAGAAGACTGTCTGCAAAATCTTGTTTCGGTTTAAATTTGACGTTTAATCGTTTGGGAAGATCGGCCGGAATTACGAATATTAACGTTTTACGCAGAATCATAAATAGATCTAGATTTATATAGGTACGTGCATCACCAAATAAAATTCATCCTAGATGGCTATTACTTGTTTCTGAGTTTGGTTTTAGAGTTTGGTCAGTTTGACATCTTTTCTTTTGATATATCGGTGCTTTCAAGATAATTGAAATGTAGAAATGGATTTTTATTTTTATGTTCGCCTTAATGTACTTGAATAGTGTATCCATTTTTATTCTCTTTTATACGCCTACTTCATTATAAGCTGCCATAAAATAGATACAAAATATACACAAATGCAGATCTACTTCAAACATAGTAACCTTGGTAGCGAGTGTAGGATTATAAAAATAAGCTTTCATTCGTAAAACTTATCTATATAATGTTCAGAAAAAAATTCAAGGAAAATTGTCGGTAACTTTTACGAATTCGATTTATTCTTAGATTTCTACATATACCGTTATTCGTAGAAATAAAAACAGTGGTAAATACACTGGAAAATTCTTCAATAGAAAATTAATGTTTGAAAATCGCCGACACTGCCGGCCGTCCCAGTCTCAATATTAAAGTAATTTGCAGCGTAATTTCCCCGTGCCACCTCTGCCCGTCCCCGAAAATCAGGAAAGTTTTGCAACTGCGTCGCACAGGATCCCCGTATATACACAGCATAAACCTCCTACTTCCTAATGCCCAGTTGACGTTTTTATCATCGGCGTTCAGCAGGCCAACGGTACACATATTATACACGTATATACGACCGGCTTACGCTACCGAGAAAGAAAATTATATTCGAGTCCGAGCAGCCGATAATGACGCATGATAATTGCACGGCATCTTGCGCAGCTAGACCCCCCGCCCAGTCTCTCTCTCTCTCTCTCTCTCGCACTATATAGTTAGTACAGTCCTGCTGCAGGCCTCCGGGCCGAGGAGCAGCGCACATTGTTCGACCCCGACTACCTGAGGCGAGAGCTAGTGTCGTTGCTATATGCCTCGTCGGAGAGTTACGGTTTGTCGTGTCCGCGTGGGCCTCCACCTTGACAATGGAAAAAATTCTCTTCTCGCCCACGGGATAAATTAATCCGTTCGTAGAAGGAACGTAATGCTCGCGAGAGTCTTCTCGCAGTGTATACATATATATAGCGGAGTGTAGACAGAAACAGAGTCGGAACGGATTTACGAGAGTGCGTGTACTTACCGACTGGAAAATTTGCCTGCGACCTTTTTCCGGAGGGACGGCGCGCGCGCGGGGAAAGAATTTAAAAATATCATAAATTTCGAGATTTGCCAGAAACGAGTTTATATAGCAGTAGTGCGCATGACCGACCGAGTGCCGTATATAACACTGCGCGCGGCACGTGGGAAATGACTTTTAGGTAGAAAAACTCTTCTGTACAAGTCTGTGTATACACGAGCATTGTGTGCTCGGCATCTGGAAGTGTCTCTCACTTAAGCCCGCACGTGCGCGTATTTTTGCAAATGACTTTCCCCGGACGGAAGGGGGAGGGGAAAGGGGGCGTTCGTACGACGCGTCCCAGTGGAAAATCTGCGCATAGTCCTGATTACGCTAAACTGGACTTTATTGTCGCGCAAATCGGGAGTCAAGTCGGTGCAGTGTACATTATTACATGCGGACACACCAAGAAGAGAGACAGAGAGAGAGAGAGAAGCTCCCGTTATAACGCTCACGGGGATTTAAAATATCTTTTCCAACGGGGTCTAATCTGCTCACGGCGTTATTTGTCATCGGGGGATTTTGAGACTTAACCCCCCTCCCCCTGACGTGCGACACGTTTCACTTTTACTTCGCTCCGACGATGAAACCAAGTGTGTGCGCGCTTATAGGCGGCGAACTTTTACATCCTTGCGGCGCTTATTGGAAGAAAAAGAGCAGCGCTGAAGATGCGACACCTCAGCTTTCTCTCTCGCTCTCTCGGCAGCGGCACACTCCTTTCGCCAATAAAAACCGGCGCGAGCCGCTGAGATCGTAAATTTTCTAACGCTCGAAACCTTGGGACCGTTATGCACATGCGGCACAATTTGGTTTCTGTGCTGCGATGGGAGGGAGAACAATGAGCGTAACTTTCTTTCGGAAAGAAAAGGATGCGTGTTAGAGGACGATGAGAAAAGAACAAAAATTTTTTTTCGCGCACTGCTCGTACGCGGTAATTTGGAACGTTGTGGCTGAAATTATGAATTGTTAGGCGTTGTATCTTAATTAAGAAGAAAATTAAATTTATTTGGGAGACTGTTACGGTTACTACGTTTGTACTAGCATATTGAATTTGTATATACAAAATTTCAATTTCTCGAGCTGTATCATTATAATTATTATTATTATTAGAAAAACGGTAATTTTCAGGTTACTGTATGTAATTACAATTTAAATTTTTTTCAACTACGGTACGCTGATTATACTTGTATATATTATTTATACTTTCATTGTAGAGGATTCGAAAGCGGATCGAGAATTCAAATTTCGCGCCGTGAAAAACGAAAATCCAGTTAATTATAACGAAATATAAGAATCTTTCAATTTATTATAGGGCTTTAAGTTTGTATCACAATACCTGGACGAATAAAAAATCGAAATTATTATTTTTTGTCTGCTCAATAATGGCATTAAATTAGGATTTTCATTCACTTTGAGTACCCTTCCAGAAAGTCCCTAACCATACAATAAAAAATTATTGTTTCGCATCGATTAAAAGTTTGTACATTTATTTATCATTTATAAAAATTGATCTCGCCGAGTCGGCAATCTCAAATCAGTCAAATCTTGCCCAGCCTAATAATAATAAAATAATATTATAAACAAGCAATCCAACTTCCAGTGGTCCACGCGCGCGCGCATCTTCCAGCTTATATAGCGAGCACGGTACAGCACATAATTCAAAATCAGCCAACAAGTCCAGAAGTCGAAGAGGTCCATTGACTTATACCACCTCTTTGCGGTTTTTCCCCTTCCCTCAGCGCAGCCAAAAGCGTCTCTCTTCTCTCTACCTCCTCGTACACCATGTTGAGAGAAGGACGGTGTACACGTTTACGCATACAAGCTGTTAGCCGGGGATGTCGCAAAAGAAAGTGCGGCAATTAAAGTGTAAAACTCGGCCTTTGTCGTAACGAGGGGGTGTATTTATAATTTTGGACGGGGCAGCTGCGCACTTTCTCGGAAGCGGGGCACTAAAACGAGAGCTGCACTAACCATCTCGGGTCTCGAGGGCGGGGGGAGGGGAGTTACTGCACTTAGGGATTTTAATTAAACTCGACAAAAGGTCGACTCGGCTACTTGCAGACTCGTTGCATGCAGATACATTTGCGCGTGTACAGTACACGTTTATATATATTATATATATTGGAGGTGGTTTTCCAGGGAGTGACTTCTCGCCAGGGAAATTATGCAAGGATTATGAGAGACCGGTATTGCGTATTATAGCGTCTTTCCAAACGAGGATTATGCAATTCTGCGTAGATCATTAAAGCCAATCGTTATATATGCGCGGACTTCTTGTGCAGCCCGCAGTATAATACACGGTTGTATACGCATTATACAGAAACGAGCTCTCTCGAAAGTCTAATGGAGCGACGTTGGCGAAAATTTTACGCCAGCGTCGAGGGGGGGTGGATAATCGCTTGTTTATCGAGAGACGCTCTAAAACAAAAGTCTCGGCTTGGCCTCGTCTCGCTCGCCTCGTGTAATCCCGAAATTTACATCTCAACCCTAAAAATTTCCCGTACTGCTATAGCAAAGTGCCGACTTCCACGGGCGACGCGTATATTATATTATATCTGTGTATACACATCGAGATTCCAGTCCCGTCGCACAGTTCGCTGCAGCTGAGAGCCGCTTATTAGCCGGACAGAGGTGGAAGTCAACGAGGCCGGCATTGTCGGGAGTCCACTGTAAAAACAGAGCTGTTTATAAACATATTATCCTCGCGCATAAATTCCCCCAAAAGTCAACGACCCAAGCTGTCGTATAGCACCTCTATTTTGCGGTCTTAAATCATTTTTAAAACCGCCGCCGCCGCCGCCGCCACGGCGCGCGACGCTCGAAAGAGTTTCCCGGAGGAGGAGGAGGACGACTACGACGGCGACTACTGGCACGGGACTTTTAACCCCCTGGCCGCACACCATAAAACAAGGAGAGACGTACACACCGGGACTTTCTCCGTAAGGGCGAAAATAGGCGTAGGTAAAAACCTCTCTCTGTCTCTCTCTCTGGGGGTGTACGACAGTGCGCACAAGTATATAGGAGATGTGACTGTTGTCTCACGTCGGGGGTTAGCGGGCCCCCGGCATAAATGAGTAAATAAATTAGCTAAAATTCGGGCCAGGTTGTAAGAGTTTAGAGGGAACTACCGCATCGGCTCTCTCTCTCTCTCTCACTACACTCTCTGCTCTGCTGCTCTGCTCTTCTCGGTAGAGAGAAAAGGTGGGATGACTGCCGTTCATAATCACGTTATTTACTACCCCTCTTATGCGCTTACGCGCTGCACAGAGAGAGAGAGAGAGAGAGAGAGAGAGAGAGAGAGAGAGAGAGAGAGAGAGAGAGTAAGAGAGGAGTCGTCCGGGGGAAAAGTGTAGCAGCAGTGAGGAGGCAAGTTTGGCAATGTGGCTTCTCGTTTTCGGCTTCGCGCATATTTACGACGCGATATGCAAAGAAGCCGGTCCTCCGGCCCGGCAGCACGAACTCTCAGCCATACGCGCGCGCAATAAACTCGTTCGACTGTGCTCGGGGGCCCCGAGGAAGGGCTGGGCCTACACACAGGCAGCAGCGGCCCTCTTTGTCTTTTCTCTCTCGACGGGCGTAGAGATTTTAGGCGAGAGTGCGGCCGAGACAGGACCTTCCGTGGGCGGTGTACTTATCAACGAAAAATCCGGTAAAGACATGCACGAGGGCCTGTAAGGATTTCGATGGATGTTTGTTGAATCGTTGCCGTTGTTGCTGCTGCTACTGCTGCTGCTGTTGTTGTTGTTTCTGAGTTGGGGATAAAAATAGCTTCTCTATGCGTAATTACTCGACTGTAGCTTGTTATTATGCTACTGGGTTTAAGGGAGTTGGAAAGTTGGCAAAAAAATTCAAATTTCGCGCCAGAGCGCGTTGCCATCAGGCAAAAATTACAACTTGTCTGCGGTTATACAAGTGGCGCGCGCGCGCACGAACCCGCGCACGAAATTACGGAACCTCGACTTTGTTCAAGTCCCCGTTGTGCAATTATCTGCTGTTTTACAAAGTTTGAAATTTGCATAAAAATATAGCTCTGGTATATAGAGGAGGTGTTCGGATAATGCCCCTCGGCATTGCGTAATTTTGATTGGGAACTATATGTAGACAAATTACACAACGATTGGGAAGTATGCCACGATTTATTTAATTTCACATCGTTTTGTTCACAAGAAAATTATTTTTTGTCTGGGTGCACTGTGGCGTTTAATTTTATGAATTTTCGGATAAAATCGAGGATAAAATAGTTTAGGATCGTGCTCGCTAAATTTTCGCGCTGTCAAAATGCGTGCAAGCAAAATTATTTTTAGACTTGTAGACGCTTTCCTTTTGTTAGTTGAACAAATTATGTAACAAGTGCAAGAAAATTTAGACGAAGCGAAACTTATTAAATATAGCAGATTTTTAAAGAATGTCCGCAAAGCTCTGTCTATAAGTATAATTGTAAATTAACAAAACGCACTTTTGTTTTTTTAGATTCTACATTTTTGTGCGCTACTTTTTTAAAGATGTACATTTTCAGAAATTATCTAATTGTTTGCATTATCCTATCGAAAGACACTCGCACGAAAATCAACTCGAAAATCAAGTACTTCTTTCAATGGCTAAACTTATTTCCACTTTGATTTCATTTTCTTATATAGATTTCGAGATAGATTTAATATATTGAAAGCCATATAATCAAATTACATCTGTAAATTTATTATCACTTCGACGTCTTAATAAAGCCGCGGACTAATTAGTTTAAACAAACGCACGTACGGAATGTCCACGAAGTTATTTGTTATTTATGAAAATCATTACAGCATACTTACATCGCACGTATATACAAATTACAACGATAACGTACGCTTACAGCAATTAGATCATTCATTTGTTAAACGGTACAGTTATGCACTCGCCGCGCGCGCTCAACAGTCGTAATTTACATAATTTACGATGAACGATACGTACACTGGTGCATTCAGCGTTCACTTCTTAACACTCGTCCACTGGTAGACGCTTAACGATAAATTAATCAACACAAACAGTTATGTGTTAATTAATAGCCAATCGCTCGATGCCAATTAACCAATCAATTCTCATCCCTCGGATCGCGCAACTGCATCGCAATGAGCACTAGCCCCGGCGCACTTTTACCCCTCAGCGCGTTACGTCCGTAATTGCAGCGGAAAATCGTTCGCGTGAAAAACGGGAGGGCGAAAAAAAGGGAGAGAGCGCAAAAAATGTGAGGGTTCGGCGTGTCCGCCGCTCCCGGGAAAGGCAGCGAGCGAGCGAGAGATATAGAAAGACAGAAAAAAAAGAAGAAAGTAGGGAAAGGGATGGAACGGTCAAGTGTCTTCGGAAAAACAGTTAGACGCAGGTTCCCACAGGGCTAACTGTAAAAGTGTCATAAACACGTGAACGGGCCTCGCGCGCGAGAGGAAGAGAGAGAGAGAGAGAGAGAGAGAGAGAGAGAGAGAGAGAGCGGATGGAGATTAGAGGGCAAAAAGGGTTGCGTCGCCACGACTTTTTGATACTTCCTATAGCGAGCCGGACTAAATTTTTTCTCTCTCGTTCTCTCTCTCGAGAGAAAGAGAGAGGTCCGTCATTAGAGGGCGACCGCTCATGGAAAAAAGGGGTTGCTGCAGTGTATACGTCAACTGAAAATCTCTCTCTCTCTCTCTCTCTCTGAATATACCTGCGCGACCAAGGCTTTTCTCCGGGGCGCACGTTTTCCGGATTTGCATTTCCTACGGTCGAGTTTTTACGTTAATAGCCCTGGATTACAGCGGCTGCAGAGTTACAGTGTATAAGAGTAGCCCGAGGAAAAAAGGTTGAATTTTTTTGCACCCCCTCTCTCTTCTCTCTCTCTCTCTCTCTCTCTCTCTCTGGAAAAACGACAGTTTTTCACCTATTTGCGCTTGGGATTACGCGCAGCGAAGGGAAAAAAAGGAAAGCAGCACCTATACATAGCTTTCGAAAATCTATACGCGCTCCGAGCGAGACAGAGCGAGAGAGAGAGAGAGAGAGAGAGAGAGAGAGAGAAATTCTCCGCGCGCGCAAAACGAATGTCGTTATAAGCCCGGCGAAAATTCTCCTCGATAAGTCTTCGCCTTGAGGGAGAGAGAGAGAGATTCCATTCGGCGCGACGTGACGCGAGGGTCGCGCGCGCTCGTCTCGGAGAAAAATGAGCGACGGGAAAAAAAGTGGACGAAGCGGTATATGCGCGGCGTATAGAGAGAGAGAGAGAGAGAGAGAGAGAGAGAGAGAGAGAGAGAGAGAGAGCCCCGGCGAAGAAAAGGAAAAGTCCGCCTCGGCGTTGTGTACCACGTATATATAGTATATATTACAGCGAGAGCAGATCGAGCGAAAACGGAAAAAGCTGTGGGGGACGGCTCTCCTCTCTTCTAGAGTATACCGGGGGAGAAAAAGCTCTGGCTCGCTCTCTGGATTTTTCTTGATTAAAAACGCGCGTTTGCGTGGCGGAGTCGAAAAAAAGGGGGTGGAAAAACCGGGATTCTTCGAAGACGCCGTAACTCATCCCTCTATACCGTACGTATATATCGGATATAAAGAAAGTGAGAGAGAGAGAGAGAGAAAGAGCTTTGGGAGACGCGTGCCAGTATACGGAAGTCCGTCGTACGCACATATAACGAAGGGAAAACAGAGTGCGTCGAAGAAAAAACAGAAAAAAATCGAGGGGGAGAAAACGAGCGTCTTAAAGAGCCCACACTGCCGAAGAGAGTGAAAAAGGGTCAGGAAAGCTACTGCTGCTGCTGCTACTGCTGCCGCTGCGAGAAGAGAGAAATACATAAGGGACGATAAGGCAGCCAAGACTTTTTCCTCCCTTCCGTATGTGTATACAATCTATATAGACCTGTATGCGTGTAAATATATATAGCGTATATATACCTATGTAGGCACACACACACGCGCGCGCGCGAGATAGCTGCCGAAAAAAAAAGAAAGAGGGTGGCACGTACTTCGGGGTCGTTAAGCATTTCGGACAGGAGCGAGCGAGAGAGTGAGATACTCGATGCAGGAGCTTTTACGCCGGAGAGAAGGCCTTTGTCCTATCGCGTTGCTTGCGACGATATATAGACGCGTCGGGCTGAATCGAAGATGAAAACGCCGGACACGAGCGGATTCTCCATTTTATTCGAGGCGCGCGTGCACAGGTCCACCCCATGCCTGTATATACGTATATACATACGTGTGTGGGGTTTATACCTATATAGCGCGTGGGCGTGTGTGTTGAGGGGGGAGGGGAACGCGCGATTCTATCGTTGTTGACGTTTTCTCGATTTGTTCTTCTCACTCTCTCTTTTTTTCTCTCTCGTGGGTGTAGAGACCGGTGAAAATGGCGTTAATTTTAATGTGGATTTTTACGTCGTTGCGGTAATGCGTTGCGCTAATTCGGGAGGTGATGGCTTGAGGGAAGGTATTTTTGGATGTTCTCTGTGAAACTTCCGGGGATTTTTCTGCAATAAATTGAATATATCGTGGGAGCTAATGATATTGCGTATATTCTTGTATTGAATTTAATATGTATTCGA
The DNA here is from genome assembly GCA_018906965.1 of Philotrypesis tridentata. NCBI lineage: Eukaryota > Metazoa > Arthropoda > Insecta > Hymenoptera > Pteromalidae > Philotrypesis > Philotrypesis tridentata. Next base: position 1,018,604 of record JACCIB010000017.1, on the reverse strand, counting down.
GAATGAAATTTCGGGGGAATTCATGAAAATTGTCGCGTTCAGACGCCTGAATTGAAATCGAATGTTTATTTGTGTAACGTTTCATTTACTCTTGCTCTATCGTTGATTTTATTACATTTGTATACATTTCTGTGTATTTCTGTGAGTTTGTTGTTGCTGCTGATCGGGACCTTGAGTCCTTAATCATTTGGCAATAAATTCGAATTCCAAATTGAAATTTTAATATATCTGTGCGTGAATTCGATAACTTTTCATTTAATTGAATTTTTAATATAAATTAATTTCATTCCAATATAAACTGATAATCAATTTTTGTAGAAGCCCATCTCAATTTTTTAAAACCAAGATACGCATACGAAGCACAATTACACATTATAACGTGAATTCCATAAATGTTTTCCTCGCTGTATATTCAAAAATAGTCGTGCTTCAACGCATGTAAATCGATTCTAAGGTATAAAGCAAATTAATCTTCCGAACACAAACACAATATATACATACATACATCATTGAGCGAAGATTTTACGCGTCTTTGATAAGGCTCGTAATGGCTCGTGATAATTACAGTAGCGAGATACTCCCCCTCAGATATATAAGAGTCAATAGATTCGATGTCTCGAGCAATTAAAGGTCGACTCGATTAAGCGAGACTCGAGGGATGAAGGACCATCTTGATTCCCGCTTTTCTCTCTTTTTCTTTCTCTTTCTCGCACTGCACGCAAAGTTGCATATTATAGTTAAAACTTCAAAATTTCAGCCTAACAAGGAATCCCCCCCCCCCCGCCTCAAGTTCTAAACAAACAATTCTTACGACTCGCCAACGACAAACTACAGTTTTTTCAGGCGTCGACTCGGTGAACCCCTGCGCCTTAACCCACAAACGCGTCGTCTCCTCCGCTATACATAAGGCCCTCCTCGACGAGAGAGAAAAACACGAAAAGTTATTACGCTCGCGCTTATACTTACGCTCGACACACACACACACAGTCAGAGAAAGTAAAAGCCTCATCAGCGCTAATAACTCAAGTCACTCGGGCATTCTAAAAATTTTTCAAAATAGCGCGTGAATCACCGGCGCATCACTGGCCGTCATCAGCCGCCGGGCCGCGCCGCGTTATATAGCCTTTCAAATCACCTGATGCTTTAAAAACAATGAGCCGTACGGGAGAACCTCTACAACTATCGATTCTCGCTCTCGTTCGTTTAAGCTTCCTGTTATTCTTAATCGCCACTCTCTCGCTCTCTCCTTCTCTCTCGATTCCATTTTTTCTCTCCGAAAGTGCCGAAAAAAGCGCGCGGGGGCGGTCGAAACGGCGGGCTTTTTTCTTATTTTTAAATCGCCCGTGGCGGCACGTGTCCGGGCTACTTTTAACCGGCGCGGCGCCGTAAGTATATAACGCACGCGTAACCCATTGAAAGATAAACGGCCGCAGTGGAGAATATACATACACACATCGTATATACCAGTCGTACAAAGGAGTTTCCGTGAAAGCGGAAAACTCTCGGAGGGGGTTGGCTTTCTCCGCGTCTCCCTTCAGGCCGACTATTTTCAAATTAGGCGCGAGAGAGGAGGGCGAGCGCGAGAGACGACGAGTTACGGCGACGCTTTCCCAAAGTAAGTGCGTAAGGAGTCGAGAGAAAGAATTATGTGTGTGTGCGCGAGCGCGCGCGAGAGAGAGAGAAAAAAAAATAGGTGCGGGTAATACACCCTTGCCGAGGATTTCCGGCGTTTACACAGACGCCTCGGGTACAAGACGTTATCGTGTAGTGTCGCGTGCGTACTTTATTGCACTTCTGTTCTAAAAAAGAGATCGAGGGAAATAAGATGTTGAATGGGGATGACGGGAGAAGTTAAAGTGTGCGGCGTTATATATAGGTTAATTAATTCCAATTTCCCGCCATAATCTTAATGACAGACGACGATATAATTTATTTGCTTGCGACAGTGAGCTTATATTAAAAACTATAACTATACTTGTCAAAGTAACCGCCTCCTCCGTATGTCTATGTATATCATTTTACCAATAAGTTTCAAGCTTAATTCGAAATGCAAGCCCACATTTTAAAATTCGTAAAACGGCGCACCACTAAACAACGAAAAACAATAAGCCGCCGTACTCTCTTCTCACCCGGCAATCGTCGGCATTCGAGCATAATATTCCAGTGCGAAAAAGAGCGCGAAAACCGTCGTCGTCCGCGCCAACGGAAGCTGCCCGCAGAAACACCTCCCAATTAGCCGTGTATTCACCTCCGGGAAAAGCCGTCTATACGCCAAGTACGGCCAAGTACAACACAACGCAGTCCGCATATAGTGCAGTGGGGGTAAAAGTGTCGCTGTACGATTCGACAGCAAAAATATTCCGAACTGCAGAGAGAAAGAGAAGCACATACATATACCGGAAGACGGAAGGGGAAGCATCGGCGGCAGCAGCAGCAGCAGCAGCAGTGGTGGGGGAATTATATAGGAAGCCGGGCTGTCCGCTCAATGGACGTCGATTTCCCATTGGTCGACTGCACTAGGGGGTAGTGCTCGGTGGTAGGGGGAGAGGGTAGTCGACCCTCCGCGCGACTCCGACATGTCGAGCTGCAGCCGGTTCACTCGATCAGTCAGTCGATCTTCGGCACTCGTCTCGAGAAGAGCTGCTTGTGTATTGTTTTGACAAGTCTCTCTCTCTTGCTTTGGACGAGATTCAAATCACGAGTTTATACAGTTTGTGTGAGTGTCGTTTGTGGTGCCGGCGAGGAACTTGGATTTTTTGCCTCACTGTCTCTCTATCGTCTTTTGCTTCGCTGGATGCGGAAGGCGAGGAGAGGAGATGCGAGCGTAGTGTGACAAGTTTGTGGATTTCGAGGACTGCTCGATTTGAGGAACAGTACGCAGGCGATGAACGGCTGAGGGATCTTCCAAACAGCAACTCGTAGTCGTCGCTGAGATTCAACAACGTCGCGACCTACGTTTTTAACAATTGGTGAGTTGCAGTTTGCATTTCGCGATACTTGATGTACTGGGCGTTTGAACGTTGAACAAAACGTAAAATTCGAAACGCTACCGTTATGTTTTAGCGCATGTGTCGAGTAAGAAACATTACAGGCATGGATTTCTTAACAAACATTCGATTCGCGCGCGTTTCTCTGCCCGAAAAAAGCCTTTCCGGACGAATCCTAACCTCCACGCGCAATTAGACGCAATCAATATTATTCTTACATTTGCTGCATGCGGCGTCCCCTCGCGTGTATGTACACTTCAACAAAAACAACAAGTCCGCCGATTTAAATACCCAAACCGACGCTTTTTTCCGTCGCCTCTCGCGCGATAAACACGTAACTATAGGTCTATAAACACACGGGCAACAAAGCGCTCGAGTCTGTACACACAGAGGCACACGTAAGTAATCGCGCTCTTATTAAAATCCTCGCGACATGCGCGCCCCCACCGTCTCTTCTTTCTCCCTCCTTCGCGCGGCTCTGATCTTCCGTTGTTTTGCCAATATACTCGATACGCACTGTACACAGCCCTCCTGGGCCCCGTCGACGTGTCTCTTATATACCTATATAGTGTCTTCGAGGCTCGCGGGCCGGTGCCTACAGTTGTTTTGTGTTAGCCGGCGATTAGCAGCGTCGAGTGTACAGCAGTAATAGATCGGAGCGGGAAAAGTGAGTTTATAGGAAAAGCTCGCGCCGCGCAGTCGAGCTCCGCAGCTACACGTGTGCGCCACGCGACGACTCGTCCTTTTAGCAGCACACATATCGCGCAAGATCGTATACGCACACGCGCGCACCGGCTCTCCGCTTGCGGCCTTTCACCCTTTTTTAGCAATGGAGTTTTTAAGGTGACGTTTTGCATTATTTTTTTTTTTATTTATCATACTATTATTCATCGCCGTTCACGCGGTGTTTCCCGCACACGTAACACCGATTGCCGAGTGTATTATCGATACTGTCGATTGTTTCTGTAAAATTCTTTGAACGCGAGTATACACTAATCAAGCACGTTTATACATAAGTAGACAGAAATCAAGCCTAATCCCGTTTATCGAATCCGAGCGAACGATTCGGCAAACATTCCGCACTCGACTGTTCGCCCGACATAAAAAATCCGCTTACTTATTCCGGCGAGCGCCGGGGCGAGAGACTAGAGACAGAGGGAAAAAAAGGTCGTCGCGCAAAAACGTATTGCGACCCCGACGAAGCGCGCGCGGCCAGACGCACAAAGCCAATCGCGAAAGCGCACATATACCGCGTCGATAGGGGGAGAGGAGGGAGGGGAGGGGGGCAGAGAGAAAAAAAGTCGCCGGCAACATAGGAGGAGACTGTATATCGCGCGCGCACGCATTTATATACACACACGCGGAGACGTATAGAGGGAGGGTGAAAGCCAGTGCGGAGAAAACCGATCGATCGGCTAATCGACAAGGACAGCAAAAGATTCTCATTATCGCTTTCCCCCTCGCGAGAGAGTCCCTCCTTCGGCGTCGGTTTTGTTTCATCCCGCGCGCGCGCGCGCGTGCGGAGCATCTTTTTTCTTCCCGGCGGCGCGCGCGAGACGCTCCTCTTTTCCGCGCGCTATATTTGTTTTTGTCGCGCGACCTTGATTGAAGCGTCCAGCCGGCAGGTTGCCACTGTACATTTTGCGGGAGACTCTCGATACGAGATTTACTATTTTTTTTTCTATTTTTTTTTATTTTGATTTTAGACGACGTTCGGGGAAGCGGGTATATATGCTTGTATCACAATAGGAGCGCTCGCGCTTTTTTTTCAAGCTTGTTTTTCGCTGCGCGGCTTATTAGTCACTTTGGGACAAACACACGCGTAAAAAGTAGATAAATCAAAACATTTTTTTCCGTGAATATACTGGTATAGATTATCGAGAGCGCTGTTTTATCGTCGGCGAGATAGTCGGTCCTTTTGTTTCCACACGGCTTTCGCCGAGTGTGTTGTAGTACACGGAATCGAACGGACGCTTTGGAAAAACAGTGTCTCTCTCTCTCTCTCGAGATGATTCATCGGATAAGGCCGAGTCTCTCTCTTTCTCGAATTTTACAGAAAATCTAGTGTACACAAACTGACAAACGACACCCAGGTGTACACATACTGTACACAAGCGAATTTTCTTTAGACAATCGGGAGAGAAAATCCAAGAAATCCACACATTCACGCACACGCAAGAGGGGCTTTCGTCACTCTCTCTCTCTTTCTCTCTCGAGAAAATTCAAAACAAATGTTCCGCTCGTGCTCGCGCGGCTAATACGCAAATTTCCACGAGAGCCTTCGGTTTCTCTTTGCCGCGCGCAGCGTTAAGGGCTTGTTTATTTTCCGGTCGGACTCGCACGAGTCCGAGCGTACGAGCGAGAGAGAGAGAGAGAGAGAGAGAGAGAAAAGTATATTTTGTCGGTAAAACCCTTGCGACGACGGGTCGCACAGGCCAAGCGAGCGTCGTTGCCGATTTAATTTATGAGTCCCCGGACGGTCGGAGGTATAACGTAAGCGGCCGACGCCAATGGTCTCTCGGCTGGCATTATTATGCGGGCACAATGCAGCCGGGGATTCGCAAATCCTTCGAAAGGGCGAAAATTTCTATCGGACGAGGCGCACGAGCCTCCGTTTTTCCAAACTACACCTCCCGCTTGCTTCAGGCTCTTTCAATCCTCCTGTGCGGACTGCGGCTCGTAGATGCCGTAACTCGCTGGGGGCTGCTGCTTACGGCGCGCGTAGGATTTTTACGCGTCGCGCGTCATCGTATACTGCAATTTTTCGATTCGTCCCCGCCGCGAGGTATTGCCGGGCTGCAATGAAGATTGCGGCCAGTTCGAGTTACGGCGTAATTTATGAAATGAATAAATATAGGGCTTCTTCTGACCTCCGAACCTCCGGCACTCGCTTTTTGCGCATTTTCTCGCGTAACCTTCGCTCACCGTTTGGGGTGGGGGGGGGGGAAAAGACGCTCCTGTGCTCCACTTGAATAAATCAGGGCCCGTTGGGTTGGGCCCCGTAGGCCTGCGCAGGGCCTCTGTAATGTATGCAGAGAGACAGAGAGAGAAATGTGCGCGACAGACGCGCACGTCAGTGGTGAAAACCCCTTTTTCCGGGAAGCCTAGACAAGGGAAAAATCTCCCCTTTCACCGGCCATTCTTTTTTCCGGTCTACCTCCGAAAAAAGGATGTTTTTTGCGGCCGGGGCCTTTTTTTCCTCTCGCCGAAAGGCGGATCCCTTTGTCGCGCGCATTTCCATGCGAGACGAGGAGAGAGAGAGAGAGAGAGAGAGAGAGAGAGAAAATCCGCTTCACCTGCGTGCTGTCTCTCTCGCTCTTTCAAACTTTTTATGAATTAGAACCTTTGTGTTGCATTTCCACTCGACCAGCCTATTTTTTTTTTCATCTTCGTCTTCGCGGAACGGAATTCTTCCCCGAACGTCCCGTTATGCCGCGTTAGTCAATAAAATGTAACTATGCAATAAGGGAATGATAAACAATAACGTAAAAACACAAAATAACATCTTTTTCTTATTTTTCAGTTATCGCAGCTACGGCATGAGGGGCAACTGGGATCAAGTGGAGCCGCGGCCGCTGGTCCCCGAGCCGGAGAAAAAGCTCGAGGAGAACATGCTCGGCGTCGACGGCGGCGGCGATGATCACGCGGAGCAACAGCGACAGCAGCCACGGGAGCAGCAAGCGCCTGCTCAGGAGCTGCAGAAACAGGCGGCGTCAACCACGCCCGGCTGGCCGAACGAGCGCGTCGTGGTGGTGGTGAGTAATCGTCCCTTTCTACGCACTACCCATCTAACCCCCCCCCCCCTCCTCATCCCCTTTATCCCCTTGGTCCATCCCAGCACGCGCACACGCATCCTTTTTTCCCCGGTATTTTCTACTTTTTCATCTCTCGCACCCTCGCCTTCCTAGATTACCCCCCCGTGTGTGCGTGTGTCTGTGTGTGTGTGAGACGTACATAAATACGTAGAGAGAGAGAGAGAGAGAGAGAGAGAGAGCCACCCCTGCTTTCACCCTCCCCCACCCCACCCCATCGAAGCTTCATCGAAATGTGTCCAGGGATTGGCTATATCTCGATTCCACTCCAATCCCTCGGAGCGTATGAACTTAGTTGGAAAAATCTTACAATTTTCACTTTATATTGAAATCGTGTGTTAATTTTATACGTGAATTTGTGATTTTAATTTGTGGGGTGGAATCGTCTAATGAAATTGTTTGAAAAAAATAAAATAAAAATAAGTAAACAAAATTTAAAAAACGACGCCACTTGTAATGTTTATAGTTGTACGCAAAGCTTACATCGACCGTTTCACGCGCACTTTACATGCCTGATATGCAGTTCTTTAAATTTGAATTAATTTAATATTTAATTGTTTACATTTCAATTAAAATCAAATCAATCTAATTGTTTGAATTTCAATATTAATTGAATTAATTGAATCAATTGAACTATCTCAAATGTCAATGTAAAATTTGTCTGAATCGCCGATTACCGTTTTGCAGAAAGAGGAGCCAGCCGAGGAGAAAAACAACGACTCGGGCATTTCACCGGGACACTACATCAGCGACTCGGCGTCGCCCCCGAGTCGCCAGTCGCCGACGATGACAGCCAACGGCAGCATATCGCCTACCAGCACGGTGTCCCAGGATTCGAACGTCGTGCCAAGCAATAATTACACGTACACCCCTCCGACGCCTCCGCAAAGCCTAAGCCCAACGTTGGACTTCAAAGCGACGCTCGACTACGCGCACGCTCAGCTCTACGGGCCGAAGGCGGTCAGCCAGATCGTTAACAAGATCGTGAGCAAAGGCTTGCCGATGGCCGACGAGGAAGTCAGCTCGAAATCGGTCTTCGGTTTCGAGCTTCCCGAGGAGCTGGAGTTCGCCGCGGAACCGCTGAGGTGTCCCGTCTGCCCCTACACTTCGAGGAAGAGGTAGGCGTCACTTGCAATTATTTTTTTCAATTTTCTTTCATTACACTGTATGTATGGTTGTATAGTGTAACTATAGTGAATATTATTTAACGATTGAACTCTACTCGCAGGGTTGGATTTTGCGTCCACATAAAATCGCACTGCAACGTCGCGTCGGCGATGTGCGAGGGCAACGAGTTCAACAAATCGATGCTGAAGCAGCTGTTGAACGGCAGCAACATCGGCAATCTTGACAGGACCTCGCCCCACTTGGACGACTGCGATCTCGACAACACCGAGCTTGGGCTTCGCGTGCCACGAGTCAATCCACAGGGCAAGGTGAAGACGTTCCGCTGTAAGCAGTGCGCCTTCGTCGGTATGACGAAGGTCGACTTCTGGGACCACAGCCGCGTTCACATTAAGCTCGAGAAGCTTCTCACCTGCCCGAGGTGTCCCTTCGTCACCGAGTACAAGCATCACTTGGAGTACCATCTACGCAATCACTTCGGCTCCAAGCCATACAAGTGCGAGCAGTGCGACTATTCCTGCGTCAACAAATCCATGTTGAACAGTCACCTCAAGTCACACTCGAACGTCTACCAGTTCAGGTGCAAGGACTGCTCCTACGCGACCAAGTACTGTCACTCGCTAAAGCTTCATTTGCGAAAGTACGATCACTCGCCAGCCATGGTGCTCAACGCCGATGGCTCGCCGAATCCACTGCCGATCATCGACGTCTATGGCACGAGACGCGGCCCCAAAGCGAAGCCGAAGAAGGACGAGCAGGCTCCATCGTCGGTCGTGCCGATGCAGCAGCAAGCCTCGCCGCTCGCTGCCAATCTTCCTCAGTTCCAGTTCAATCCCGTGAACGGTATCACTGGCACGGGCAAGATCAACGGCTTCCAAGGCTTCACCGGACAAGCGCCCATGCCAGCGACCCCCACGCTCATGGGCTTCTCCTACAACCCGGTATTCGCCAGTTTCCCTGGCATGGCTCACCCCTTCGCCGCCGCTCAAATTCAAGCCCAGATCGAAGCAATTAAAGCAGCTCAAGCTGCAGGCATCGACTCAATGGACAAGCGCATGGAGCTCGAGCGTCTCACAACTCAGTACGTCGAGTTCACAAACAGCCTCCTACCCGAGCCCAAAACTGCCGACGAAATTGATGCCGCCAAGGAGGCTGCCGCCAGGAGCATATTCGGCACGGACATTCCCGTCAACTATGCAATGGCTTGTCAGACTGCACCGATAGCTCTCTCTTCGTCTGTCAAGCAAGAGAAAATTGACCCTGCGGAGTCGTCGGATCCTCTGGACCTCAGCAAGCCCGAGGGCGCCGCTCACGAGGCTGCCACTCCTCGAGTTAATTCGCCGAAAGCCAGTGGCACCAGTCGCCGCAAGGGACGCGCCGTGAAACTCGACCGTCGCTTCATCGCTCACGACTCCGACGAGGAAATGCCTCAGGAAGCCCAGCGAGCATCTCCCGCCGAGAGAATCGAGGCGCGTCCCCAATCGTCGTCCCCGACCTCCTCGGCGAGCGAATCTCACAATTCCACTGGTTCGGCTACGAGCAACGAGTTCACCTGCCAGTACTGCGAGATCAGCTTCGGCAACGAGGTCATGCACTCGGTGCACATGGGATACCACGGTTACCAAAACCCCTACACTTGCAACATGTGTGGAATACCTTGCACGGATAAAGTAACTTTCTTCTTACACATTGCTCGTGTGAAGCATTGAACTTAGATTCTTCGAAGTTGAAAATCTATTCTTTTTTTTTAAGTGTACTTTTAGTTTTTTGCATGAGCAAGCAGGATGCACTCGGCTTTTGTACGAGCGATTTTTTGAATGATGATAACTTTAATTTTTTCGAATGCGAACTCGTCGGCGCTTATATTGTAAAAGTTAAGCGACCGTACGTATGTACAGGGGGGTGGTCCCCCATCTATTTACGTATATTATCGCCCGGATCGAGCATTGAACTTCGATATTTTTGACGGATGCACAAAATTTTGAAATTGTATTTTTTTATTTTCTGAATATGTGAAGTTCTGCGCGGAAGAAAGGGTCCAAAAAAGTAATATATTTTGTAATATATAGATGTAATTGTATAGATGAGTGATCACAAATATTATAAAGAAATCTCTGCACTCTAGTCAAGAATATAGAGAAGTGTGAAAGAAATATTTAAATATTATAATTAACGAGTAGACGCTGTGAGTGTCAAGCTCGAGTGCAATTTTTCTAAAGAATTCTAATGTGTCAATTATAGAATCACCGATTAATTGCAGTCACACAGGTGCTGTTTTTCAAATTTTGATTTATTTGAAATGAGAGAAAATAAGTATTTGCCGATTACAATTTCCTATTGCGATTTCTGAATATTTATACAGTATGGAATTCTTTATCTGTATGTATTATACTGATTTTTTGATGCTTTACGTGCAGCGGTCGAAGCTTTAATTTAAAACTCCTTTCAAACTCTCTTATTTATTATTTGAAATTGAAACAGGAAATTCATGCGAGATGTTTATATTATATGATTTTCTAGACACTTTTGTGGACATTTTTACGACGTGCACTGCATGGCTGTTAACGAGAAATAATTCGACTAGAGCGCGAAGAATTTGTCGACGATGTGAAAAATGACATTGTAAAGGAGATGATTGTCGTATTTAGTTGTAAAAAAAGATAGAATTTATCGATGCTATACAAGTTTGATCAGTCAAACTTGATATATGATGATAAATATTAATTAAGCGCGATTGCGATAATAGAGATGCGCTAAACATTGTACATGAATATTTTTCAGACCCATCAGCGCAAACAAAGCGAAAGTAGCCTGGGTTTAGAAGTAAATAAACGAACGAGGGAACAGACCAACAAAAAAATGAATTTAGTTGTAAAAGCGTATAAAAATCTAATTAAGAGATTAAGTTAAATCAAACTTATTGAATAATGGTAGTGACGCGCTCGGTATTGTACATGTACAAAAAAAAAAACGATTCATTGCAAATATATGCAAAGTTTATAAGCGACGAATGCAGCGTACAAAGAATTTTTGTAACATACATTGAATTTCATTGGTCGACTAATATATTATATATACACAACATTCCACTGTATCACTTGTACAATTTAAAATACAGTTATTTTTATAGTTATAAAAACTAGAAATTGTTTTATACTTTCAATCTTAAACGACACACTTCCTACTATCCTATTTCCCAATTAAACTTTGTGATTATCTACTTAATTGTCGCGATCTATCGTTGTTATCCAACGGAAATTCGATATTAGAAACTATATCGATTAACTACTAAAACTATATTCACTTTATCAGCATGTACATATATACTTATAGCTTTGAAGTAAAGCGCGTGCATTTGCCACCTTTGATCGTTTAGTAGTAATATTGCAATAATAAGGCAGGATTATATAAGCTGTAATTATGAGTGTTCATAGCTTAAATTCGAATGCGACTTTCCAAAGCGACGCTGACCTATTGGGTCCTGCTTTCTGCCGATACAACATAAGTTTAAGACAGGTTAGACAACTTTTGTAAAATCAGAGAACAGTTACAGATAACCAAACCATAATTGCAGGCTACGTACAGAAACATCATAATCAGACGAGCTAGACTTTTAGCAACTTTTCTATCGGATGAACTTATCTCATTGGTCCAGCAGAAGGAGAGGGTTGTCGAGTACACATTTTGTGCGTTACTTTTTGTGGATATATCTGGTTCGACTATGCATTATTTTAAATCAAGTTTCTGATCCCTCGACAAGCATATGCGTTCAATGATCGTTTATGCATCTGCAAAGGTTTGTACTCACTTTTCGACGACATTTTCAACCTCCAGAACAGTGGGAGCTCTGGCTTTTCAATGATAATAAATCAGTACGTAAGTGCTATTGTCGAAAAAGTGTACTTGAGCGGAGGCGACGTGCTCAAATTTACAGGTACAAAAAGTCAATAGCTTCGCTTTGTCAATTGGAAATTCAAATTTCGCGCCACAGATTATATAATCGCTTTTCTCGTCAAACTGTTGTTGTCAAAGTACTGCAGTACATTCACTCGAAAGTTTTTAAAAAATACATTCCTATATATCATTAGTTATAACCAACTTATACATTTTCAATCGCGCCATACTGTATATATACAAAATACAACACACAATATATATGCACATCTTAAAGGCGCGAAATTTAAATTTATAATCGTTACACACATACACGTGCGTATTCTCTGCCGTACAGACGGCGGCATCCTATCGCTCTGGAAAAAGGGCGAGAATGAAGTGGCCAACGTAGTGCTGACGCGCGCGATATCGTGCTCGTTCGCTTTAAAAGACGCCCTGCACGAATTCGAGACGAATAGCACTGAAGGTACATCGCAAAATAGAAAAAAAATTACAAATCGCAAAATCTCTCGTTACTCTTTCTCGCAGTGCCGATAAAGCTCGCCATCACAGCCGGCAGCCTGACTCTCTCGCTGATCGGCGGCGGCGGCGGCGACGACGCTGTGCATTACGTTGTCGCCGGCGAGGCCGTAACCGAGGCTCGAGCGGCTATCGAAGTAAGTACGTCGAGCGATCCGATCATCGGCGAGAGCGCCTGGAAACATTGCGTTCCCTTCGACTACGCCTACGTTTTACTCGACGAGAATCACGTTAAGGTATGCACAAACGCATTGCGGATTAGTGTCTGCTTTGCCGCAATTAAACGGGATCGTTAGAGAGACAGAGCTAACGTAGTACAGACGTACAAGTCGAATGTCAAAAAAAGCACTTTCCTTATTTGGTCTAGAATTCGAAAAAACTTTATTTAAGCTAGAGCTTTTCGGACCAATGGAGCTTTCTTCTGTAAGCCGAAGGATGATAAAAAATTTCGAGGAACGTGGGAAATATTGAATATGAAAATTTAACACGGGAAGTCATATGGAGGAAAAAGAAAAACTCGGTTATTCGGATTTTTATTATTTTTTTTAGCGGGCATAAATTTTTATCAGAGTTTTAATTACAGCTCTTTTATTGGTACCTCGAGAACATTCATAGTTGTTATTACTCCACTATTTTGACGCATTAATTTTTTGTAAAAAAAACGTAAAATGGCTCAGAAATATGGTTACTAGTAACTTTTCCCATGTTCCTTTGTACTTTTGACTATCTTTCGGCTTACAGAAGAAAGTCTGATCGGTTCGAAACCTCTAGCTTTAAAAAAAAATTTTCCATTTCTAGACCAAAGAAAAGTATAACTGTGACCGTTTTGGCATAGATAACGGAGGTGTTGAAGAAACTCAACGAGTCGACGGGAGTTTTGGCCGCCGAGACGAGCGAAAAGAGCCTTGGCGATCGTAAGGACGTCCGGGACGAAACGTTGACGCATGTGTCGTCGAGCATTACGCGTAGGAAGGTCGTGGAGGAGAGACACTGCTGGGATACCGGGCAGTGCATTATCGAACGTGAGCGATTGAGATAAAATTTTGTTGGGAATATTTTTTTTGTTTGTTTTGAAAAAAATTGAGGCGTTGATTGAGCAGTATGAAAAATCGACGGTTTCAGCGCTATGTATATAGCGACGAATGAAAAGGAATAACGACGATAATTAAGCTGCGCGAAAAGAGACTCTAACAATTCCGATCGAGATTACGTTTCATGCATAAAGGAAAGCTTCGCATATGCAGCGCGTTTCATGCTCTTCGATTTTGCAGAGCGGATGAAAGTTTCTATGCAAATGACACTTATTTTAACAATTTGTATGCGCACAGGCCGGTATACAATTCCCGACAGCGGCAAGAGTCAATTGGGCATGACTCTCAAGAGTTTTTTGATCGGATCGATAATCGAGCAGGTAAAGTATAACGATAAAAAACTACTGCATGTGAATAGGCTCTCGATTGGAAGTAGTGAAAATGTGGTTTTCACTTTTTTCAAAATTCTCTGAATGGGCGACTTGAATTGTCGCCATGTGTGTCTAAAAAGGAGTGAAATCAAGTAACTTTGCGAAATCGCTGTATTCGGTTTTAAAAAGAAAAAATTGTAAGTTGTTTTAAAAGTTAATTTTACAAGTGTGCAAGAGACAAAAGTTTTTTGATTTAAATTTTACGGTATACGAATGTTCTATGTTCTAACCGAGGGCAGAAAAAGAGTGAATTTTAAATATGAACTTTTTGAAATTTGTTGCTTTTCCATACATTTCTCGATTCTTAAAATTATTTTAAGCAACCGATATGAGCATAGAGTAAATTTTTATTATTTTTATAATAATTATGAGTAAGGCATTCTTTAAAACAATGATTACTGATTCAAAAATCATTATTTTGATGAATGAATTTTTAATAGCTGTAGTCAGATTTGCGATTTACTTACAATGCCAGTAATGTAAATTTCACCGTAATTTCAGATCGAACACGATCGGCCGCTAGAACACCTGACCGAGATGAGACTCTTAACTACAGTGTCAATCGAAGTTTTTCTCGCGAACCCTGGCGAAACGGAAATCATATCTCTCGCTGACAAGTGCTACTCCATAATCATCCAGTAAGAAACTAAAAAAAAAACGCAAAAAAAACATAAGCGATTTACGCGCAGTCATAATACCAATTTATCAAAGAAATTCAATTCTATTCAAAATCCCTCGAACAATGACACCTATTACCAGCACGGAATACACAGCGTCAAACGTGATTAATTCCCAGCTGTAATATACATGCATTATGCACAGTACACAAACTCGCAAAACACGTCCATTGTAGAGCTTGCGAAAATGTCGGATGCGTCGAGGACGTGAGCCTACGCGAGTCGAGTCTGGTCGTTCGCATTGTCTTCGGCGCCCGGAGCTACCTGAAGAATTCGAATCATTGCCGATTTGGAATATGGTGCGCCTGGCATTTATTGTGCTCCTGCGAGCGACTGACTCACGTGGACGGGGTCGCCGTGGGCGTCGCGACAGGTGAGAGCCAAGCTTTTTCCGAGCTTCCGGGGAGCTTCGAATTGCGGTCCAACGATTTTTTTCCTTTGTCCACAGGAGTAGCCTGCTGCACGGTTTTGGGACACGATGCGAGGCATCATTACACGTTTATCGGGCCTTCGGTGACGATGGCGGAGAGCCTCATGCAGGTTTCGCGCGATAAGGTGAGTCGGGGAAAGGGTGTATAGTGACGGGAAATAATCATTTTTTTATGCGTGCGTACGCATGCACAGGTTACCTGTGATTACAATACGGTTGTCTACAGTGGAATCGGCTACAGGAATTTCATCGATTTGGGATTGGTGAAATTGGAAGGATCGGGCAAAATTTACGCCTTCAATTTCTGCGACGTAGAAAAGTAACTTATTTAGAGAAAAATGAGAGATTGTTAAAAATCAATAAATTATGGGTCTGGAGACTTGAAATCTTTTTACAAAATATTTATTGTCATTATTGCAGGGACTGTGTGAATGTAGGGATTTACATTTGATCGTTTGGATAGATTTTTAACCAAGAAAATTTATGAAAGTTATCTGGATAAAAATGTTCTGATCAATCAAACAAATATCCCTTCATCCACATCATAATGACAAGTAGTTAAAATACATTTTGCAAAACTGGTCTGTACATTCATTTCTGCCTGGAATAGTTGATTCCAGTACTTTTTTCATTCCTATACCTGGAATTCCAAGAACACAAAAAAAAAATATTATTGATGAGTTTCAAAAATGATTTCTTGTTCAAGCTAAAAAGGTTCTTTTGTCCACCCAAGAAATCGCAAAGTAGCTCGAGTAACAATAATTCATTTCCGTCGTGTAGAACGGATTATGTGTTCGAAGACGTAACCGATCTGAAAACCGCTTATCCGATTCTAAGCCGGTTCGAAGAGCTCGAGCTTTTCGGCGAGATCTTGGACGAGATCGGTTTGACCGATCGCGCCTACTCGGGAATCCTAATCGAAGTAACTTATATTCCTCACGCTCGTGTGTTCTCGAGAGAAAAGCAAATTAAGATGCACAACACCAAGCACCTCACCTGATTTTCGTCCACAGGGTGCGACTAGAATGGGAAAGTCTCGAATACTCGACGCGTACGTAACGATCGCGAAAGACCGGCGAATCTCGGTGTTCAGGTACGTGCTTTATCCGTCGTTCGCGGGGAAGCCGTACGAGGTCGTTCACGAGATTCTTCGTCAGGTATGCGTTGGTATATATATAGTGAAGTACGAGAATATATGCGCGGTAATGAATTTTGAATCGCGTGCGTTTCCATGGATCGATGCTCACACAGCTCTTGTTGTACATTTTGCTTCTCGCAAGATTTTAGGAGCGAAAGACTGCAAGACTATGGCGGAGGTTGAGAGAAGAATCGTCAAAAATTTAGGTCGGATTCTGCAAACCGAGGAGCTTTGTTATCTCAACCAGATTCTGAGGATGTCCGTTCAGACTTTCCAAGGAGTATATCGACGACTCGGATTGGAATCGCCATCGCAAGTCTATGACTATTTTCGACAAAATTTTGAAAATAGTTGAGTTCCGTTTCTTGGCAATCAGGTGTGGGGATGGGTTGTTTGAAACGTTCACGATTTATTCACCAATTATTGGCTAATTTTCAAATGTCAGTAACATCTAATACTGTTACATTGCCAAATCATATGTTGTTACTTGCAGATAGGTAACATATCATCGGTATGGTAGAAGCTTAACGATAAATTAGCTAATTTCTTAACAAACTCGTTAATTTATTATATTGTCATAACATTAATTTTGATTAAACAAAACAAGCTCTATACGAATCAGTTAATTTATCTAATGCTGTTTTAGCATTAATTAATTTTGGTCGACAATGCGAAACGATAAATTAGCTAATTAAGACGATACGTACAGATCACTTTCAACGAAAATTTCAATTTCAATTTTATTCGAAAACACTACCACTCAGCCCATCCCAAGACTCTAGTCCAAGCAAATAGCCCGTAATTCTCCAGCTCGACTACTCTACATAAAACAAATAAAAGAGCGAGAAAAAAAAACAATGCTTCGCCCTCTGCAGCACAACGATAGGAAGTGCATCTTGCTCGACAACGTTCAATACATGGACTACATGTCGTGGCAGTTTTTGGCCCACGCGATGATCAACAGGAACATCGTACTGGCAATGACGATCCTCGAGCCGGAGTCATGGGACGAGCTCTCGCGAGTCGAGACCGACATTTACAAAGATAAGCGACTCCTGCGGCACACCTTGACTGGTCTCGAGAGGGGATCGCTATCGTCTCTGGCATGCCAATTTCTCGATGTCCAAGGCATTTCTCTCGAACTACACGAGTACCGATTTTTTCCTTCCTTACATAACAATGCTTATATACGGTCTTATGTCGAGCTTATTACTGCTGTGGCTGCAGTTCAACGATAGATTAGCTAATTTCGTAAACTTGGTCTATAAGCTACAACGACTGTCGTAGATATACCTTGTAGGTTTAGTCAAGATTTGTTTGCAAAAAGAAAACGATAAATCAGTTTATATCAGATTTAGCTAATGCTCGTATGAATCTGTCAAAATATCGTTAAACATGCGCAAAAGTCTATCGCGTACTCCTAGTACAATTTTTGCATTGATTTCGGTGGAAAACGCGAAACGCTAAATCAGCTCATTAAGATTACATCAACATTAGCTAATTCTCATTCGAGTCAGCTGATTCATCAAGTTTTACAAAGGTTTTCTTTCGTCTCCGCAGTTTCATACAGCGTTCGGACATGACGAACCCCGGTTGGTTCGAGCTGTTTTTCACGCTGATCGACATCCACTCGGGCTTCGACTTCGTCAATATGACGGTCATGGAAGCCGCCGAGTCGAGATTGTTTTTCCCCGAAAGTATTGCGGTCACGAAAATCCCGGCGGATCTGTTTCCGGAGGAAACTGCGCCTCCGGTGCCTTGGAATAAAATGAGCAGGGTTCCGGTTTGCTTGACGAATCCGAACTTCCGTGTCGCAGCTGCCTTTGTTAAGTGGGATATTCAAGGTGATTATTTAATCTGTTAAGATAATCCACTATAAACTCGATAATAATTTGAGTATTCTAAGGATTCGAAAAATGAATGCATATTCACAACGATTATACATCGGCAACTTTATATAAAACCAATTTTACGAAAAATTAAAAAAATATCAAACGAATCAAAGCGAGCAAAAAACTGTGTAAAAATGTTAGCCTTGATATTTTTCGCCACCATTATCCAACCTCCGCACACATCCGCAGCTGCTCCCCCGCACAAGTTTAATCTTCGCATTCGCAAATTTTTCACGCGCAGAACTGGCTCTGGAAGTTTTCTCGATGCTCTCGGCGTACGAGCAAAACGTCGTGAAATGCGCCACTGTGCTCGGCAAGGTGTTCACTCGCGCGGCTCTCGAGATGATAATTCCCAATCACGACTCGCTGAAAACGGTGGCGGGTAAGTACACACTATCACACACACACACACACACGCCTATATCTATGCACGTAAGATACGATAAAATTAATTTCAGCTCGATCGCGAGAGCCCTATCTCTTTTTCTTCGATTTCCAATCTATAAAGACACAGGACGCGCGAAAAAGAGCTTAGACGGTCAAGTCCAATAAGAAGCCGTATGTGGATATGCGGTATATATGTGTACCGGCCGCCTATATCGTATACGCGCTTATTAATATCCAGTCCCGTTAGGCCGCGCATTATATGCATACACATACGTACATTCGACAAAACGACTAAAGCGAGGCGAACTTTCAGCCATGGAAAACCTGATACGAATACGAATTTTCGAATGCGCCTCGCTGCAAAGGCGCAGCAGCAGGGTCGCTGACCTCGCGCAGTGCGCCTTCATGCCGAGGAGTACTTTCTCGGATATGCATCACTTGCTGCGCTGTCGGTGTCACTTGCGGTGTAAGGCCCCGGAGTTTCACGCTACATGTTACATTTCGTTCTGTATATACTGCGTATACTTATACAATGTGCAGATACAAGCCTCGATATACATGCGTATATACGCGTATCTGCATCGATCGAGCTAGTTTCCGCGCGTCACTACTATATTTTCCTGCGCCTTTCTTTCCCCTTTCTTTAATTTCTTTTTTTCTTTTAATTTTCAAAACGATCGCTCGCGCAGACAGTCGCGAGGACGACTCGGCGGCGAGGCAGCGCGTGGCTCCCTACGCGCACTGTCGCTTCACCGAGTTCAAGTCGTCGGGCTTCCGGTGGCTCGTCTACGACCAGATAACCGAGAGCGAGAAGAAAGCGTTTCACGCACGGGCCCTGGAGCTGCACAAGAAAGACGTGAGGAGATGCACGGCTTGCGGCGGCGGACCGTTCTTGAGGATGCCCGGGAAGCAAAAGTCGGTTAGTAGGCGATACTTATGCTAATTGTACAGGCGGCGAGAGCGACTTTCTATACGCGCGTCGAGAGAAATATCGTCGCGAATAATGCGCGTCTTTCGCTCGCTTCTTCGGAAAGAAAACCGTCCTGGTGGCTTTGAGCGTCGCGGAGGATGACGTCCAGACGGTCGCCGGTGGCGACGAGCACAGTTGGAGGGATGGATTCTTCAACGCCGAGGCGAAGAACTTGGGGGATTCGGCCGCGAAGGACCGAGATTCCGACTTGACGTCTGCCTCCTTTTGGCGCACTTTTTTCGACGCCGACGGGGAAAACAGTGAGTACTTCCCGGCGCAACGATCGCGTCGGCGAATTGCGATTTGATTGACGGTTTCGACGTATGCTTCGGAAGAGTCGCTGAAGCTTTTATCGAGCGGTAGGAGACGAATCGGTACAAGGAATGCGCGGGTTCATCCTCTGCCTCCGACTTGCGAAGATGCGAATGGGCCTTTCAATTTGAATAATTTTGGACACGTCGATTTTCGGAATTGTCGATGTCTCGATGTGATCGATTGTCTGTTTATGAAGCTTCGTCTGCACGTCGATAATATCGGTAAGATTGCGGAGAGGAAATATGAATTTCGCGCCGCGAAGGACTTGTTTAACCAGAACAATTGGGTATTAGAAAACGTAGCATTGAAATTGTATCATATTTTCAGATGTTAGATTTGTTGTAGTAGCCGTTTATTAGCAGACGTATGGCTGTATTGTAATTTTTCATCTGCTGTATATTCTGGCGCGAAATTTGAATTACCAGTTAACTTTCGGATCTTTCGAATGTTATGTCTTCTTGTTTGCAGATAACAATGACAAAATTGTACACTTCAAACTGCAATGTGCCGCAGCTCTTATCGACAATGGACAGCCTAGTTACGCTCTCAGATTTCTAGCGAATGTCGACGAGAGAAATGACGTATATAATCGTATCTATTAAAGTAATTTTTATTTTTTTATTACCTGTTTACAATTTTTGTTATTTTTAGTATGTAAATAGTTACGTCAGATCGAAAAATCCAACTCTTTATGTAAAAATGCTCAGGAAAAGTACGATCCTCTGTTTGCGAGGTAAAAAGAGGTTGTGTATGATTTTCGAAGAATTTTTGATTACCTACAGACATACATTTTGCATTTAGGAAAAGCTTACATGCTTCTCGGCAATTATCCCCAAGCACAAACGAATTTCCTCCAAGCTCTGTCCTTGTTCAAGCTCAACTTCAGCTCCACCGAGCTATTCACGTGTTACAAAACTTTGTATGGACAGGTGCGCCAAAACATTTGGTGGAATTACAGTCATCCCCGAGTCAGTGACAAAGAAGTGAAGATTATGATTAGGCAAAGCACAGCGATGTGTTTGCGTTTGCTGTCGGCGATACTGATGGTAAACGAAATTTCTATTCTCAACGAATAAAACTGTAAATTACTCCTTGTCAAAGTACAGAAGTGTGGAAAAAATAAGAACATAAATACCTCGTTTGATGAATATTCCAGATCAACCATCAATACAAGTTGGCGAAACTCGCGGCTCTCCAGAGCATCGTCTACGGTTTCTCCAGTTTCGATACGTGCAGTTTCCTCAATCAATGCGAGCTGTACCTTTCGTTCATGAAAATTTACTCGAAACTCGGAGACTTGCGCTTTATAAGCCATGTCGAAAAGTATATGTTATTCGCCATCAACAACAAGCACACCTGGAACGAATCCGATGACATCGTCATGTTGGGCCGCGTTTACTTTTCCGTCTTGAAACTCAGGTATACTAAATGTATGTCCGATAAATTTATTATAAGGTCAAATATTTACCTGGAATCGGTAACAAAAGAAAAATCCATGTTTATAAACAAAAATGAAAATCGAAGAATGCTTTGTGTATAATAACAAGTCATATATTAGCTTGAGCTCAAGCTTAAGCTAATATAAAAATAAAAATAAATTTAAAAATAAATGCAAGTCGCATTGAAATCCACAATAATTAAAATACTAATATGAGAAATACACTACTTCTGCATTCATACCAAATAATAAACAGTTATAACAAATTGAAATTGACAAACATGAAAATCAAATTTTCATTTTCTGAGCATTCAACCCGCGAAGTTTCATTGATCCTTTGCAAATTTTTCAAAAGTTCTCTGCTTTAGAAAATTCAGAACGCCGAGAGTTAAGAATGATAAATTTTAACCAAAATTTCTCTCTAAACCGATAATCCTTACGAAAAAGAAAAAATACTAAACAAAGCCCCTCTCGAAACAGTTTGTTACGAGGAAACTTGGAGAGAGCCGTGCATTTCGGAAAAAAGTCTTTTCGCATAAGCAAGTCCTTTCAGCTGATTAGACTGCACCTCGAGCTGCTGCCTCTGCTGATCCAGGCTCTGGTAATAAGCCTCGCCTATAACAAATCGCTCCGATCGTCGTCGTCGGCGCGGCAGCTAATAATCTCGCTTACACATGCGTATATACATATACATATATGTGTACAATATACATGCGTACCGCAACGGCAGATGCGGCTGAAACGAGTTTGCGAGACGATGGACACCCTGCAATCTTTGCGCGACGTCGCGCACGAGGACGTCGATAAATCAGCCTTAACTTGGTATTATGCCCTCTGCATGGATCTGCTACTGGACTATGGGATCCACGTAGAAAGCTACGAGGCCTGCGCCGCGCGCGCCAGGAAAATACTCGGTCTCTCCACTGATGGCATAAATTTTCGTTTAACCGCGATTTCAATGACAATAAAGAGAAAAAAAAGGAAGCGCGCGCTCGCGGACGCAAGAAGCCCGTAATAAGAAACTCGATTGACGGGAAACTTTGTGCTTTTTTTTCTTTTGATCTAACAGAGGGAAAGTCGGACGCCGGCGTTCTGCGCGACCCCGAGGGTCTCAAGCGGCTCTTGGCCGGGCTCTGGACGTGGCAGTTGCGGAAGTAATGCGTCCTTCGGATTAGATGTCCGAGCGGCGTAAGACTCACCGATGTATCTCATTCGCGGATGTATGATTTTAGAGGCGACTGGACGTCCACTTCGTTAATCGTGAGCTTGCAGACCTTTACCGAGGATCTAACGACTGACAATTACTCGGGGATACTGACGCTCTGTAAGGTTAGTAACTTACCATTCCCAGTTTGTGCAGTAAAATTTTGTAAATTTACCAAGCTTTCAGTTTCCTCTCTTATTGCACTGTTTCTAATCAAACTTTGAAGGTTTAGTTATAGGTAGGTGAAATATTGGAAAGGTTTTGATTAAATTAATCCAAAAATTTTTGACATATTACTTGATCCATAAAAACAATGGTTATAATGATTGACAAAAATAAATCAAGAATATATCAAACAATGAAAGCGTAAAAAAGTTCAATTTTTTAAATATTTAAATTGAATTAATTTCTGGATAATAGATGTCCCACCAAACTTTTCTAAATTTTGCAAATAAAAATTTTCATAAGGACTGATAAAAATGCATTGCTTTGGTCCAAAATCGCTGGAGTTACTCGTCTTAAGTTGGTCGAAGCTTCTTTTAAATGTGCTTATGTGCAGATACTCGAGTGTCACCTGCTGCTGTTGACGCGGTGCATCGACATGAAGAAAGGAAATCAGATGGTGCTTCTGCTGGTGGACGTCGAGACGGTGATGAAAATTTTGGACCAGCTCGCGCGGACTGCCGAGTACGCAAAGCCCCATTTTTACCTGCTCAAAGCTTACTTCGCTCTGATCCACGCCCGCGTGGCCACGAGCAATTTCTATCTGCGCAAGGCGGTGAAGTGCGCTGAGCGCGAGAACAACCTGATGGTCCTAGCTTCGATTAAGCAGAACAGAAAGGTAAGGATTGGACGGACGAAATGAAAGTCTGCTGCTAAACATACACATTTTTATCTATAATATACGTTACATTTATTTGATTTGCATTACGTAATAATTTATAAAAATTGATTAAAATGTAGTTATAATACAAGATTTGCATGATACATTCGAAAAATGAAAGGCAACATGGATTTTCTTAATATTTCTCGTTTCTCGTTTTCCGCTTTTCTTTTCTTCGCAACTTTTATAGACTTGGAAAGCTGTGAGTTACAATAACATGGCTCGTTACTGGGAAGAAAATATTGGCTATCGGAATGCGATCGCTTGGCAAGACGTTGACATGTACGAGATTAACGAATGGTCCAACATCCTCTATTCTCTTCCTATTCCTGATTCTTACATATGACGGTACTACGCTTCAATGTAAAATGGTGATAGACGTTGTAAATGAGTTCTTAATAATCTTACTTAATTACTGTAATTGTAAATTGTAATAAATGTATGATAATTAAAAGACAGAAACAAACTGAAGGATTACGTGCTGGAGCTTATACGGTCCGAGATTCTGGATTTTCCTTTTACTTTTCGAAACGTCGCGAAAACAGTTTTTCCCCCACTCTGCGCTTCGCGCACTTACGCTTTTTCCGCTTTGTACGTTTCTTTTCGGGTTTAAATAACGAAAAAAAAGAAAGAAAAAAAAAGTAATAAGATTAAACACACGAATATAATAACTAGCACGGTACAAAATTCAAGCAGTCTATTACGAATATTTACATTAATCTCAAATAACGTAGAATTTCTGTCGAAGAATCGAATCTCCACTCTTAATACTTAGAAAATACTTATTTCACTACTATGCTTAATCGTTACGCCTTAATCATACAGAACCTATCGAGCGTTCGATAATCATAAATTCCTATTTTTCATTTCTCTCTCTCCCCCCCCCTCTCTCTCTCTCTCGCTCTCGTGCTCGCGCATACGATATCCAGGAGAGAAATCCGAGCCAGACAAATCACTGGGGCAAAAACACGTTACATCGATGATAACGCAAAAATCGCAACGCGTGCAAAGAAAGTTGCGCAAGATTTTCGCTTTTCCGCAGCGGCAGCGTCAGCAAAATTTATGTATAACTCGCTCGCGCGCGCATGTGCCTCTCTCGCGCGATATGACAAAAGAAAAAAAAGTCTCTCGCAGGATCGTATATTAATCGCGATATCGATGATCGATATCTTCACGCATTACCGCCTCGGCTCCTTTGATTCTCGCATTCGCGCGCGCGCGCGCGAGAGAGAGAGAGAGAGAGAGAGAGAGAGAGATCCCTCCCGGAACGAAACTCTGTAGCTCGATTCGCTTCGCGCGTTATTACACACTTAATGACACTAAAATCCGTGATTTATGTATACGCGCTCGCCTTGAGCTCTTTCTCTATGTCTTTCTCGTGCGTCTCTCTCTCTCTCTCTCTCTCTCTCTCTCTCTCTCTCTCTCTTATATAGTCGCGGCTTAAAACAGTCGATTAAAATTCGCCTAGGTTTCGACGCCGAGTACGCCGAGAGTCGCTTCGCAATTCGTTTTCTCAAACGAGTTTGTTATTCGTCCTTCTTTTTTCTCTCTTTTTCGTTTGTATATCGAGCGCGAGGTGCGGAGTGTAAATAAGAAGCGAAGAAACCGTGGGGACAGGGGAGGGAGGGGAGATATATGTAGTGCGTATAATGGGATGCGCGAAACGCTCGTAAAGATGCGCGTACGAGACGAATGAAGTAAGCGAGCGAAATTGTAAGGAGGCAAGAGACACGCCGCGATTGTATTTAAAACTTGAGCACGCGCGCACATCATTGACTCTTCCGAGCGTGAAATTACCTTTCAGCGCTTTCAGCGAGACGACGCTTGTTAAGATTGCACTGCCGCGCTGCGCGAGCCACTCTCTGGGACTCTCCTGGAAAATTGCAAACGAGCTCTCCGTCGAAATGGAGTTCGAATTGACAGTTAATGCTTCTAATGTGATGTGGAAAATTACAGTTGGTCGCTTTCGCGAAGGTATACATAATGTAATATGTGTATTAGAGAAAAATATAATTAAAGATTTGAATTTCGCGCCAAAACTCATTTCCCCGTGCAGGCGAACGATAAAAACTTATGGATTTCGAAAAGAGAGATGTGATATGGAGACTCACCCCTCCTTTACGTAAGCTCGAAGACTTAAGCGTGTGTAAATCTCTCGCCGCGAAATATATAGCGAATAGCGCAATTGGGCAATATTTCAAAATTTCAAATCTGATTCAAGATTGGCGAGGTATTTAAATGTGTCGACTCTCTTAATCTTCCTAAAAAGCGGCAGAAAATTACATAAAGGAAAACAACCGCGCGCAATTTTATTGTCGTTCGATCAATCATGTATACTATTTGGCGCGAAATTTGAATTTCAGATTAACCACGCGCGCGCGCGCGCGCGACATCCCCTCGAGTACAGAAGAGACGAAAAAAAAATTAAATAAATAATAACCGAACCGAATATGTATATAATAACCGCGAGGCGAAGGTGTCGCCTTCGGCCGGCGATCAGCGCGCCGATCGAAAAACCGGCAGTGCGCATGTATACGTATATATATACAGCCCGCGATCGGCTGCGTCTCTGTAATACAACAAGCGCGCAGCGTACTCGCAACATCGCGATCGGCGGCCGAAGCGCGCAGGCGCTCCTCATTTTTCCTGCGTCGACGCGAAGCTCTCAGCGTACTCGGCGTCGTTCTCTCTTTCCCCCTCTTACTCGTCATAATACGCTCCCGCCGATTTTCTTTAATTACGTATACGCGTATTACAGTATAATTGTCGTATCGTTATACATATATATATTATGTATAGTATATATATTGCAACTCCGGCTTCGCTCCCGGGGATAAAGGAAGATTCGATAGCTTCGTTTAGCAGAATAGTCGACCGGATTGTTAATTGCTTTGTACGTACAATTAGTTACGTACGTCTTTGCGATTGAAGAGAAATTGAGTATTGCAAATCGAGGCAGTGTCTATTTGCCTCCTCACGAAGTCGAAGACACCTTTTCTCCGAGGAATATAGGACGAAGTTTGTTATGGAATCCATGCGTAGTTCAAAGTCAAACTTATTGTTCACGTGCATAAAGACTTGTGAAAATCGTTGTCTATCCCACAATTGCACGCGTATAGATGTTGTCGAGTGAATTGTATACGCTTTGATTTTGAACTATCCACGCTTCTATATTGCTATACGTAGCGAAAGAAAAGCAACTTTTAAGAACTTTTTATCCATTACAAAAAAAAGGTATAGAGGCAAGCTTAGTGAATGTGGCTGCGGAGAATGGCTTTGTTGTAGAGAAGCTACGATAATAACATAAAAAATTCTTCTAAGTTCCACTCTTCTCCTCGTCGTAGCGCGACTTTTGCAATCGTTATCGTATCTCCGAAAACACGCACAAAACTCGCGCTCGCGCATACAATGTAAATAATTATAGTCTACGCAATGAGTATATAATTACCAAAAAAAAAAAGAAATAAAAATAATAATAATAATAATAATCTATTGCACTACCGATCTATCGGCAGTGAGGAAATTTTCCATACTCGCAATCTTTCGTGTCAGCTTTGATTCACCTCGCAATGAAAATTTCGTTGTTTTGATTAAGGAAAGAAAAGCGCGCCCGCAAAAATGACACAAAAGTCAATGCGATATACCATCCCCGCCGCGTCGTGTACACACATAAATTAACGTCCAATATAAAATTTTCAAAAAAAAGTAAAAAAAAAAAATAAAAATAAAAATAAAATAATAATACAATCGCACGAAACCGCGGAAACCCATCGAGTTCCCAATTTCGTGAAAACCAAGAACTAGACGGCTTTCCTCTCCTCTACACAGTGTATTAAAAATACACATACGTATATGTATAATATATATATCTACATTATATATATACATATATATATTATATATATTTATATACCTTGCGCGCGCGCGCACACACACGTCCACGTATGAAAAGATCACATCCACAATTATTATAGAAACACCTTTAGCAGTAAAAGGTTGGCGAAGCTCCGCTGGTGGGAGAATCGCGTGCTCTTTCTCAAAGCCGCTCCTCTGAAAGAGTCATCGGCTCGCTCGCGCCTCATTCGTGGCCGTCGATGTCGTTGTCGATGCGACTGCTGCGGATACCCGTTTTCCCGGTCCACGGGTAGATGTCGGGGCAGGCCTGGCACGTCTTCATGTAGCGGACGCCGCTCTTGTGCCAAAGGTTGCAGACCTTCGGGTTGTTGCACTTCTTCGGCCGGTCCTGTTGAGATTTACCATTGGTTTTTCAATTTTTTGATTTTTGTCTAATTTATTTATTTTTTTTTTTTTTTTTGAGGGGCACCGTTTGGAATTGTGCAATTGAAATCTTTTAGAAAAGCCCGCGAGAGACAATTAGAAATGATTTTTAGGAAGGACGTATATGATGTCAGTTAAAAAGTTAAAGATTTCTTCAATTTTTAATTAGATAGAAATTACTTGTATTACGTACAGCACACGTCAAAGTTGCGTTCGCTGCATTATTCTCGGCTTAACAGTACCGTTCAGCTCGTTATTTATGTACACACACGAAAATAAAATTCAATATTTCATTCCCCGCTAATTTAAGGTAGCCGTGCACACGGGCATTACTAATTTAATGGGACAGCGCGTGGGTAATCTTTGACGGGTGATCTCGAAAAGATTTATTTCTTATTCTTCGGTGACTCACGCGCCTCGTTACGTAAAGTCGTTTTCGCTTTCAAAAATCTCTCGCGCAATACGCCAGGCCAATTTGTATCTCTTCTCGCTCCGGCAATTCCCCCCCGGGGGAAAAGTATACGATTGTCGCGTTGAGGTTGGGATTCGCGATATAGGCTGCGCCTCGCAGCGGAGTTGGCGAGCAAATTAATAAGGCATACCTGGTAATTGCATCCGAATGGCTCGAATCGGTCTAGGAGAGCAAGGGGCGTGGGATTCCTGACCCACTGAAGCGCTTGCCAGTTCGTGATGACCCAGACGTCATCCATGGCAACGATAGTGTCGAGGAACGAGATGAAGCCTTCCTTGTGGTGGGGCTGAGTGAACCACGCGGCGTGGTAGAACAGACCGAATGGCGCTCTGCAATTTTACGAACAAATTTTTTTCGTCGTGTAAACATCATTATTGGAGAGGTGCGAGATGGGACGAAAACAGTTTTCACAATGCTACAGCGCGCAAAGAATCGAGATCGGTTGTAACGATTCTGAATTCGAACAAAGAGATTTCGAAATATCTATCAATGCTTAAATTATAGTTGAAATCTCGAATTACCTGTTAGTGGTGTAGTGTCTCTCGAAGTTCTTGATCAACATCTTGTAGACACCGTCGGGAGTGGGTGGGTTGCTGCAGGCGTCACCCATGGAGCATCTGCCGCCGTTAAGATCTTGCCACATGACCATAGGCACTTCCCAGAGTCCAGGGTAGGATCTGGTGGGACAGGGTGGGATCATGCAGTCGTGGAAAAGTTTGTAGTCGAGGGTGTATGGCCAGCTTGGCGGTCGGTTCTCGTAGATTGGCATCGACGAGTCGTACGTGAAGTTCGTGTCCCACAGCATTTTAAACATGTTGTTACCTCCGACCTGTGCACAATAAGGCAGTGGTGGTACACCACTCGTTAGTTTTCCAATTTTTTCAATTTTTCCAATAATTTACAATTTTTTCTTCCTTTCCTTACGAAACTATATTCTTTGAAAATTGATACTTTACTTTTAACCTTAAGCCTACATTCCAGATTTTCCTGAAAAATTGAAACGTTTTTCGCAGTTTTATATCTTCCGCTTCTCCCATAAAAAAATTCGATAACCCAAAATTCATAAAAATTTCGCCATTTCCTCCTGCAAATAGAAGATGCTATCGCGCTGTTTACATAAGGGACAAAACGCAAACCGGAACAAAAAAAAAAAAAAAAATCGAACTCACGCACATCGTACAAAGTCTTTTCCGCCGCGCTTACGTTTTCCCCCGCGATAGTAAAATGGTGAAACGCTACCGCTCTTTTCTCGTGCGCACACATAGCCACCTACGCCGTAACCGTCGTTATAAAGTGAACGTGATATTCCCGCGCGTATACGTATACGTCAAAAGGTTACGTATAGCCGCGAAAGGCGCGGTACACATAGTGTCATCCTTTTTTTTTTCTCACGCGTATTAAAAGCCATCCGAGAGAGTATAAGTATAGGCCTATTCGGGTATATACCGCGGCACATAAACATCAGCCGATGCACCTCGTCGTGGCTGCAGTATAGAGTGCATTGCGGCATCGTTAGCCCCGCGAGCGCTTTTAATCGCGCCCGCTAATAGCCGATTCTTGAGAAACATCTCTCTCTCTTTCTTGCGCGCGATTTTTCGACTCCTCCGCGCGTAATAGAGGGGTTACAGTTTCGCCGATTTTTTCCTCCTCCCGCTGGATATTTTCGAGAGAGCCTCCAGGCCATCTCGTTTATTATCGTGTCGCACGTGGGGGAGAATGATTCTCGCGCTTGTATATATACCCCGAGTTTTGCGCAACGAGATTAGCTGTGAAAATCTGTCGGATACTTTCGTGCGAAAGTCTTCTTTCTCTCTCTGTCTCTCGTCCGCGGTTGATTGCTTGTAAAGAAAATTTATGGAATGGCCGCGCGCGAAAGGCGGCTTTTTTCCGCTTTATAATGTATATATGTATCGAGGATTTAAATGCCGATCCTGCGCGATTACGATGGATTAGACGCGTTTACCTAACGATCGGCTCTTGTCGACGAGGCCTTGTTGTATTCAAAGTAGTCCTACTATACTGACACGTGCGGAAAGTGAATTCTATTAACGCCCTTGTTAATTGCTAAGTAGCTGGTTTACATCGCGATGGTGATGGTATAAGAAGGGGCTTTCAGTGGATTCGTGGAAACGTTCTTTGAGAGCCGATTACAAATTGAAATTACACGCCGTGATATTGCAAACGAAGCAACAACTAATTTTGCTTATTTTACTGTTGCAGTAATATAAATCAAATTGTTATAAATTATGAGACGATTGCTCTTCGTTGTGTAAGAATTTATCACATTACAAAATTATTTTACCCTGGCACTGAAGCTGGCGGAAAATAAACCATTTTTGTTGGCAATAGAGACTGCCTGATAATAGAGTATGTTCTTGCGAAAATGAAATTGACATTTTTAACTGATAAGTTACAGTATTTATGTAATAGTTTTAATTTCGTAAGTAATCTGCAATGACGTGAGCCAATATTCTCTTATATTTCAACCACAAGTTTATATTCTAATACTATTAAACAACATAATTTTCATTAAGAATTCAAAATTCACTCGAATCAGGTGTAAGTACTAAAATATAAAACTCGGATTTTTATAAAATGGTTAATTATTAAATAGTTGAGATCAAGCATCTTGTGGTTCACTAAAGTTAGTTACCAGCTAAATTAGTTGTTTTTTTTGTATATATTCGCTACAACTTATGGCGCGAAATTTGAATTTTTGATTGGCTTTTAAACCCGGCCTCGCTCTTTCTGGAGCATATTTTTTTAGAGCAAACACATGGCGTAAGATATTATTATATACCACATTACAAGGCATTTTAGAGCTTGAAAACGCAGATTGTATTGCGGCCAAGGCAATGTAAAAATGACAGCTAGTTAATGGCTATAAAAGCGCTATCCGAAATGTCTACCAAGTTGGGAGAAAATGGCGAAACGAGGAAATTATATAAATATACATCTTGGCGACTCATACACGTACGTGACTTTAATTGAGTGTTAATACAAGAAGTAAAATTTATTGCGATTCTCTGGCGCGCGCGTGCGCACGCCCGCGGTGTGCCGTGCCCTCCACAATGTGGAACGAGCAAAATTGCCGATAATTTTTGGCTCACATTATATCCAATATTATTCCATAAAATTCCGCTAATTAACGCAATAAAAATCATTTCACCATGCACAAAGTCGTTTCCAAGATTCCAGGACATTTGCGAGGGGTATACGTTTACACGCTATTTTTACGGGAGCTCGCCGCACCGTCCCGCGATTACTCAAAATTAATTGCGCAAAATCTCGAGAGAAAGAGAGCACTATACACGTTACATACCTTACCGACATTATATACACACCAACGCCCGCGAAAATTGGACTGGAGAATTAGACCTCTATAATCGGGCTCTGCCTCGTAATCCGCGCATTACCAAGTCTATAATGGTGGCGATATATTTCGTTAAAATCGTATAATACACAGTAGACTTACCGAGAGGAAGGGAGCCCTCATGCCTCTGACGTCCTCGAGCTTGACACCTCCGTAAGCGGACAGGATCTCCCGTTGTCCGGCGACTTCGCGGGACCACTTTCTCGCCGAGAATTGTTCGCCAAAGCTGTGCCTGTACACGTGTGTGTGTGTGGAAATCGGGAGAGGGACACGAAGGTAGATAGAGAGAGAGAAAAATAAATGTGTTAAGTATCCATAAACAGGGGCCTAAAGTATACGCCTCGACGCGGAGCCGGGAAATCAGCTTTAATGGCTAATATAAAATCGTTAAATTCAAATGTTACAATTACGTCTCTGTAATTTGCCGCGGCTTTGCGCGCGCGCGCGGGACGTTAAATGCTTCAGGATATAATCTACTCCTGGCTTCTCGTCGCCGCTCCCGAGACCTTCTTTTTTCTTTTAGCCCGCGTGTCTCCCACCTCGTTCTTTTCGAGTGTAAAATTTCATTGAGGTGATTAACGATCTCCAGCCGATTTCCCGCGAGATGTCTACATTATACGTGCAATCCCCGCGTCGAGGACACCTCGTATACTCTTGTGAACCATTACATTACAGACAAATTAAAGCCCCATATACATGTATAAGTCAATCGCGGGCTGATTCGCGACGCTTCATCGGCTCGAAAAATCCTTTATCTCTTATTCTCTCCGCGCGAGTGGGAGTAAGCACAACGATCCTCAGAAATAACTGTGCGCCAGCGGTCGCGCGCGGGACGTTTTAATGACGGCGTTGCCACACGTAATGATACACGGAGAGGAGTGACTCTCGCGACGGTAGAAAATAGATGTAATACTTGCTGGGAGCCGATATGATTCGCGCCATCGTCTGGAAAATATAGCCCGAGTACAAGCGGTGCACCACGACGGGCTCACATTCCCGGGAAACAATGAGCGACGAACGCGCGCACATCCTCGTAACGTAAGCGCATACGTTCGATTCGCGGCCCGATATTAGCTTCTCGTAAACATTCCTCGCAGCGAAAATTTTCGCGTATACAACCAGTGCTTTGCATGCGATCTGAATACGTTACACACCAGGCTTGGAATAATAATGCATGCACATATATAGCGAGCACACGTAGTATGTGTGTGATGTGATATATCAAAGCCCAGAGAGAAACACAAAGTGAGCTGTGATGCGTATACTTTGATGAAAAAAAAAGAAAAAGAAAATAATAGTAATAAATAAAAAAAATAACAGAGGCAAGAACAAGAAAATTAATGCACAACATCGAAAGCGTGATGCTCATGGCGTTCTGATATGCGGCAATGAAAATACACCCGAGAGAATCTTGATATATCTCGCCGGTCGACGAGGCATCGCGTCCAGAGAATCCTACTTACGAGACCGTGTGGGAGGCGATCTCGTGACCGCCGGCGTAGAGGTTCTGCACCTGGCTGTAGTCCGTCCACTCGTGGGAGACGTAGAACGTCGCGGAAATGGGGCAGCCGTTCGGGTTGTTCCTGCCCTTCTCGAACAGGTCGGCGTAGAGGCCCTTGTTCAGGTCGTTCACGGAGTCGTCGAAGGTCAGCAGGACGATCTGCGGTATCTCCTCAGGCAGGTAGTCCCCTATTTTGTTGTTGTTGTTGTTTTTTTTTTCGTGTCGTGGATTCGTGGTGGTGATGGATGTAGAGTCGTACACGTTACGGTTGACGAAGCGTATGTACGTGAGTCGTGTTCGTAAATGTTGTGAGAAAGAGAAAGGAGAGAGAGAGAGAGAGAGAAGAGAGACAGAGAAGAAAGGCAGAGAAAAGAAAATAACACAGAATGCGTTAGTGCTGCGATAAATTAGTATAACATATGGAGGCGAGCGACTACACGCCAGCCGAGGAGAAAACTCGCGGGGATGACGAGCGATTATAATTTTCCCTGGTCTTCTTTTCGTTTCAGCTTCTTTCCCTGCTATTGCGAAACTTTTATGCGCGCGCCTAATATGCGCTGCATACGGACGCGAAAAGCCGCGGTTTTCCCCTCGGCGGACGTGGCCGGATTATTCAAATATATACGCGGGGACGGCTCTGGATATTTCGAGATGCATAAATATAAAAGTGCGCGCTTGGAAAGTGACTTCTCGTTAGCTCTTGTTTGTCTGCGCGGGCATCCGTTATATACGACGCGTAATATACGCGTACACATACGTACTTTTTCGATTCTCCTCCGCCGCTATACGTATACGCGTGTACGCGCGTGCGTGCACTGTATATTTGCGGGCGCCGACTCGACTTCCGTCGGGAGAAACGGAAAGTCCGTTTCCGCGAATGAATCCGTAAGCGCTAATCTACGCGCCAACTGTATTCTTAAGGGAAAGTGATACTTGGCGGCGTTAGTTGCGCGTAGATTACGGCTGACCGTTATGTGCTCTCGATTTTCTCGAGAACGAACGCTTTAACGAAGCCGTAAAAGGAGGAGCTCTTGAAGTCATCTTCCAATTGCGCTGTGTTCGGGTGCGTGTATGACGTGCTCTCGAAATGATCGTATATAGGAAAAAAAATCGATAAATATAATGTCAACGTTCCAAGGAAGAAATCGAGTGTGCTGAGCAGTGGTCGAACGATTCCGTACAATTTTTGCTTGTTTTTTTATAAATGTTTTTCCTATCATTTTGTTTTCGTAAGAGTCCTGTTAGAAGGTCAGACCAATCGTTACTGAGTGGACCAACAGTTTGGAATCAAGTTTTCTGAAAATTAATTTTCCAAACGTTGCACATATTTATTGAGAACCATGTAAAATTCTACAACCGCGTATTCATAAATATTGCTTTGACTAAATCATGTTACAAAAGCGATCAAATTGATTGTTTCATTACTAAAACACAGTTGTCAAAGTTCTTAACACTGCAATTCCACTGTCGTTAAGAAAATTAATCTTCAGAAAACTAAAGTCTCGGGCAAATCGTACGGTAACCATGACAGAAGTAAAACGCATGAATCCACTTCTCGTCGCGCATGCATCCATGATCATCATCAGAAATGCAAAACAGCCGGAAGACGATATGAATGACGACATAAAAAAAAATGAGATGAGCAGTAGCGACAGCAGAGCAGCGTCAGCAGCAGTGGTAACAGCAGCAAACCAGTTCCCCAGTGGGGGCAGTCCTTCCGGTATGCAATGTATATGTATACGTGTGTGCAGAGAGCTTGTAGCGTAGAATAATGAAATAATCGAGGCTCACTGCAGCGCGATAGTCGATTTCGCTCTCGTCCGCGTACGTGCGGCGTTATTATATATACACATGTATATACGTATATATAGATCGGCGCGTGGCCCGAACACGCGCGCGCGGTCATGCATATGTGTTTACGAGTATATATATGGGCGAGCGCGCGCGAGAGAGATCGGTAATTAGAAAAGGCGCCTGGTATTATTAGACACGTCCGTATGCGGGTTCCACGGCCTTTTCTGATACTATATGTGCACGGGCCGATGTTCTCGGGGCGATTTATTAAACTCGCGCGTATCGATTGCAGTCGGGGGGCGTTACGAAACGCGCGCGGGGGAGATTGATTTAGTCGTTGCGCGCATCGCGGTGATTAGTTGATGCGCGTATATTGCGGCTAATTGTTTTCGGTGTGTAATAATTGACTCGACGGACAGGTGTGCCTGGAAATGCATGTCGTAGTAATACTTTGAGATATAGCGAACGACGACAGTTAAATTCGGAGCAAGTGTTAAGTACACAGTGTTAAGTTACGTCTACTGTTATAAACAACGGCAGTTTACGTTTAATGGACACGTTAATGGTTAGCCTATACGCGTGTATGTAGTACTTGGCAAAAAGGTTGTTCGCGCGTTGCGGATTGGCGTTTCCGCCGAGTCGAAAAGTCGAAAGTCTTCGCACGATTCATTGAGATTCCGATCTTGGCTTTTCTCTCTCTCTCTTTCACTCGAAAGAGAGCGAGCGAGACTAAACGATCGACCCCTTCCCT
Source organism: Philotrypesis tridentata (assembly GCA_018906965.1). NCBI lineage: Eukaryota > Metazoa > Arthropoda > Insecta > Hymenoptera > Pteromalidae > Philotrypesis > Philotrypesis tridentata. The sequence continues at coordinate 983,302 of JACCIB010000017.1, read as the reverse complement.
TTCTAATGAATTATTGACGGGTGGGCCTGAAAGTCGATTGAAAATTCAAATTTCGCGCCAAAATGCGAGAAACAAAAAGGGGCCGACAATTTCGCTTGCAACAAATAATGAAAATCAATGTATCGTTCCTACAATTATTCATCATTTTACAAAGTTTCAGGTTTTTGCGCACTGCGAATAAATTACTCGCTTATCACTATTCATCGTTCTCTCAGCCGTTACATACAGCTGCATACAGCGCTGACCAAAAACTTGGTAAAGTCATGAACTATTGCATAACGGAGGGTAGCCAAGTCCAAAACATTGTTCCTCCAATCCGTTATCAGCGCGAAAGCCGGTACACCTCCAATATCGCCCCATACATTTTGGCGCGAAATTCAAATTTCCTGAAATCGACCGCCAAAGGCGCCTTCCCTTTATATCCTGCCGAAATCGACGTCGAGAGCATCGACTTACGAGATGGTGTGCGAGGCGAGCTCATGCCCATCGGCGTACATATTCTGCACCTGACTGTAATCCGTCCACTCGTGCGAGACGTAGAACGTCGCGCTGATAGGACAGCCGTTTGGATTCTTCCTGCCCTTCTCGAAGAGGTCGACGTAAAGCTGTCGGTTAAGGTCATTTATGGCGTCGTCGAACGTCAACAGTACGATCTGCGGAGTGTCCTCGGGCTCAATGCCACCTAGAGAGAGCATTCGTGGGGCACGACGCACGTGATCGTCGGAGCCCGTTCATGGAAACGGACCGACGGGGAGGGTGTGCGTGCAACACTAATCAGTTCCTTGGACGTTTTTTTCCATTTTTTTTCTTATCTTTTTTTTTGGTCTCGATTATCGACGGAGCGGAAGAGAGAACAAGAGTTTTCTTTCTCTCTCTCTCTTCTGCTTTCGAGTGTTACAAATGTGGGGCAAGTGTGTGGGTGTATCCTTAGATCTAGAAAATTTTTTTCTCTCTTTCTCTCTGACACGTGTGTAGCACAGTTATTGGAAGTAATGGGTTACTCAACGAGCTCTCCTCATCTTTAGAAAGTTTCGGCGGACGGAAAAAATCGCAGCTGCTCGCGAACGTACGTCCCTACGCATGTAACGGGTGCGTTATTTATTTATTTAACGAGTATAACTTTATATAAAATTACACGGTGTATCTATGCGCCGCGGCGCGTTGCATAACGCCCGAGACAAGCGTGTACTTATCCTGTCGACGAAATCCGCCCAGTGTATGGTTGTACACCCAATATCTATCGACGAAAAGTCCCGAGACGGCGACCCGGGCAAAAAGCCGAAAAAAGAAATTCACTCGGCAATTTCCGGTTCTCGCGAGCGAGCGCGAAGGTGAAACCCGCTTGAACGTAACGGCAGCCGACGCGAGGCTCTCTGCGGTGTACGTATACCTATAGAGGCAAAAAAGTGCACTGCAGCCGCGCGTTACTCCTCCCGACGGGCGCTGTTCCTCACCGGCTATCGCGATTTCACCGATAAAAAGCGCCGCAATGAAAGCGAAGATATTCAATTTAATTCATTAGGGAATGCGCTCCTTTTTTCGGCTCTCGGCCGCTGCTGTTACGTCTGCGCGAAACCTTGGCAGACTGTTCGATTAAGCTTTTGTCTGCGGCGATCACTGGTGGGGATGAAAAAAATGAGATCAAGGTGTTGAGAGTTACGATTATCTTTAAGGAATCGTTCTCATTGAAATAATGTGTTTGTTTATTCTTTTAATTAAATATGTTTTTTTTAATAAATGTTGTTTTATTCTATATTTATGTCAGACTTTAAATATTCGAAATATGTAATAATACGTTTATTTAATTACTTTCATTTGTTTAAATAATGGATTCAAAGAATGGTATGAATTCAGACATAAGTTTTGTTTATGCTATGACCAAAATCGATAGTTTTTATTTTGACAAGTATCACAGGTACAAGATTATTCTTTGAATTTTAGTACTAAATAGTACCATTTTGCAAAAAATCTATTTTATTGCAAAAAAATGTATTTAAATAATTTAACAATTCTAAGTACTATATTTTAAAATTTTTAATTTTACGATGTTTCGACTAATCAAAATGACTGTACAAAAATATAAACTTTTTTTTTACTATTCAAACCTTACATCTGACTTATAACATTCGTAACACTACCAAACAAGAAACCGTTTGTCGGGAGCGACCCAAAACGTTCTAGGACAGGCGAAAAAAAGGAGTAGTGGGAACTTCGGGGGATCTCGCAGCGCGCATTGTAAATCACTATTTCACGATCGAACCCGAGGATACACGTAAGTTTCTAATCGTAAAAAGAAAGAGAACGTCGCGTCCCGTCCCACATTACGCGCATGAAGGCCATTTCTCCGTCATCGTAGAGCGGCGATGCCAATAAAATCGAAAATCCATATCAAAAAAAAAAGAAAAAGAAAACGCGCAACTTTCTCGGGCCAATTTTTAACACGCATCACGCCTGTATATACGGTTGCTCTCCCTCTCTCCCCCACCCCGTCGAGCGCGCGACGTTATCGCGCGCGATTTTCGAAAGGACGCGTTTCTCCGGTCGCTGCAGCGCGCGGTGTATCGCAAGCCGATCTATACCTCGCGAGAGCCCGCCGAGCGCAAGCAGCTGATAATGAAAAGGATGTGTTACGCAAGACTCGGCTATATATACGCCGATCAAGTGACAAATTTAATTGGCTTGATTGCAGCGCGCATAGTTGCATTGAAATTTCTTCGATACAGAGACACGGGCGTGTGCTCGGGCACTGCGGGCGATTGTTGCAGCCAATGGGAAAAGGGAGAGAGAGTTGATTGGGAATGACGTTAATTAATAGGGGAACTGCTTTTCCATTGTCGAGTCAAGTGCGTAATTCGCGAGTTGGTTTCGGTCGACGCGTGGGTATTATACGCGTTTCTTGAAAATAGTTTTGAATTTTTCGAGACGCGATAGTTAGATAGCAGCTTGTTTCCGAGCGTTGCTCACGCGGGAATTCGTAATATTTATTGTCAATTAAACGGCAAATGGACAAATAAACAGTATAATAAAAAATTGATTTGTGGAGTACGATCCACGATCACGTAATAGTACGATTTTATACTATTCGAAAAATGCTGCGATTCATTTGTCAGCGCCAGAGGGCGACGCGTAAATTTTACTCGCGAGTTATGTATTATATGGCAAATATTATTACTGTATTGACGCAAGATTCGACTACGATATAGAGTAAAGGCCCCCACACACAGTGCTTATTAAATTTCAAGAGCGATTCCCGCAAGGCTGAAACTTCCTCCTCCTCGACTTCCTCCACGCCGATCGAACCCGTAAACTCGCCGCCGTTTAATTCCGATCTAATTCCAACGTTCGCTCCCGAAGAAAACGACTCGCGAGTGTGCACACTTCCTCTAAAAATCCATTAGTATACTCGGCCATTAAGAGCGACAGTTACGCAAACGTCCACTCCCACGCGTTCTCGCTCTCTCCCTCTCTTTCTCTCTCTCTCTCTCTCTCTCTCTATACGAGCAGCTGAAAATCCGGCGCGCATTTACGGTTATTAGAATGCAATTTCCACCCGCGATCGCTCTCAGATCGGTATCGTTCTCACAGTGTGTTGGGAGAGCCGGGGCCAATTATAACGCGTCCGCGATTTCCGAGAGAGAGAGGGCATTATATACACTTAGCGCTGCATGCGCACATGCAGACAGCGCGCACACGTGGCGAAGGACACGCGTGACCCCTTTCGAAATTCACGGCGAGTGCATATCGCGCTCGGCTAAGTGGACAGCCGGAATTTATTATAAAGCGCGCGCACGGCCCGCGTTACGACGTATTGTATGTACCGATTTTTTTCCCCCTATGCACATATACATATATATCGCGTTATATTCGCATCGCGAGATATTTTTCGCCTCCTCTCGCATCGGAGATGGAACGTTCACTTCTCGCGCGCGCTCGTTAAGCTCGGCTATTTTCATAATTCCGATCGGCCCAGGTGTGTGCATATGAAAGACTCGTTAACCGTAGATTACGTCTGCTGTACTTTGCGGAGTATTAGTAACAAAGGTTAGAGATCTCAGGGGGGGGGGGCGGGGAGGAGGAGCGATAAAAGTGCGGAGTTTTCAATCAGAATGACTCTCTCTCTCCGTGTAGTACAACGATCCTTATCGCGCTTCGGCCATTTCCATATGTTTAGATTACGTATAATACCTACAACTCGCGCGTTTACACGAGAGTGTATTATAGTACACACACCGCAACATCGACTCGTCGATATAATACACGCGTGTGTACACACGCGGACGTTTTTTTCTCTCCCTCCCCTCTCGCGCAAATACAATAAATCGAGGCGAACGCGCGCGGTCAGCAGTCGTAAAGTGCGCTTGGCACATATATCGTAATGTATATCTGTTTCACTTTTCCGCCGCGGCGGCGCGCGTTAGAATCGGAGAAAGTCCTCGCGAGCCTGCGCTCGCGCGGCTCTCGAATCGATCGTCAAAATCAACATTCCGAGCGCGCTCTGGCTGCGTATACGTGCTCTTGCGTCAATGGGGGACGATTTTGGCCGCTGAGCTCTGTCGAGTGTACTTGTATTTTTTTTTTCGGTTCTTTTTCTTCGTATCGCGCACGCGCACTTTGACGCAGAAGTGCTGACCGGACAAACACAGAGGCTGAAGTACTTTTGCCGCGGAAGTGGCACTTGTTGGGGAAAGTTTTTTCTTTTTGTTGATGGATGCTGGATAGATGGAAGGCTCTTTTTTCGGAAGGGCCGGAGTAATTTGGACGTCGATTGAAAATTCAAATTTCGCGCGCTCTCTGTGCGACGTGTGCCTGTAATTTCCGTATACCCCGCGAAGAATATAAATGCAGTTATGTTGAAAAAACCGAGAAACGGCGTTGCCTTCGCCGATATTCCGTTTCTCCGTTACGCAATTATTTATTATTTTGTTAAGTTCAAGTGTGGGTTACTGGTACCTCGATGCGAGAAAAGAAAGTTTCTTGGAATTTCTTTAAAAATATCACATCGACTTCTCTGCCGAGATATACTGCAATGTAAACTTGAAACTTTGCAAAACGATATCGTGGACTAAAAATGTTCCGGCGGGGCACTTGGATTTTCAATCGATTGCGAGATCCCCTCAAATCGCGAAAGTTCGATCGCGGCTCGATACATTGGCCGATCTCGCGGTGGCTAATGTTTCTTATACCGATAATGCGATGGATATACAATCAAAACAGGATCAAAGATCGGCATTGATACATAGACGACTTACATAACGCTCGTATACACATTCCGATCGGAAAAGAGACTCGGCAATTTTTACGCGCCAGTTTTGTAATGCACTTCGAATCAATGCGCAGTGTGTGCGCGCGCGCGCGCGCCTTGCGTTGCATCAAGTGTATCGATGGTGTACCTACTCCTGTTTAATAAAGCGAGATCTTTAATAATAAAGAACGAAGAAATAGGGGAAACGATTTATCCATATCACTATCGATTGTATCTGCAGCACAATTTTTGCGGCGATATTATACTCGCGGTGCACCCACTTCTCTGCGTGTGAGAGAAGGCACATAAAAAACGGCTTTATTAGACGTGTAATTTTACGATGAACCGATACGATCGTTTTCCGCGCGCTCAATAAACTTCGCATTATAACTCGAAAAGTGTATCGCGGCTCTTATAATTTCGCGAGTATATAGCGGCGCCGAGGGAGAAAAACGCTGTAAAATCGGCCTCGCGGAATATAACGCGCGAAGAGCGAGAGTGAGAGAGAACGTCTAGACGCGAGCCTTTCTCACGCTGATGATCTACATAAAAGTCGTATTCTTGTAGACTCCCACAGCTGATCTCCCGTATGTATGTACGACTTTGCTCCACATTTAATTACACCCCCCCCCCTTCCTCCTTTTTCTCTTTCCTCGACTATCTCTTTCACTCGCTCCTTATTAAATTCCTCGGGTAAAACAAGCGGATAGTGTACAGCTTCGACTCTCCCCGCATTACTTCCACAACTGCGTTACACAAGTCATCCGGTGCTTGCGCGCGCGCGCAAGACAAACAAACGCGCGCGCAACGCACACATACATATATATATGTACCTATATATAGATATGTATATAATAGAGGCCGCGTGCGCGCGCGGATAAGCCGCCATCGGAGAAAAAAAACAACAGCTCTCCGCGCGCGCGCGCGCCGCCGTTAAAATCGAGAGAGGCTCCCGGAATAGCGATAAAAAAGAAATTGGGGCGTGGATGTATTAAATCGGCGGCGGCCGAGTGCCGCTCGCGTGTTCGCATGTACCTGGAATGTCGGCTCCGCCGCAGCTGCAGTCAGGAAGCAGGCAGACGTCCTTGCGGCACTTGGCTGCGGGCTTGTCGACCTGGGGAGTCGGGTAGATCGGGGCCGGCCTCACCGGCGGGAAGCGGTAGATGTCCACGAATTCCTGGGCCTTCGACACGATCTCCGTCGAGGGCTTCAAGGTCGGCCGATGGCGCCTGTGGAAGGAAATTGGCCGTGGACGCAGTGTATATAATGCATTTTATTTGCTTTTAAATCGCGGCGAGAGTTACTTTCTTTTATGGGCGAGTGTGTGCAGTTTGTGTGTGTGCATGTGTACGAGCGAGATTTACGTAAGCGGCCGCGCCTGGTGTCGCAATCGCGATCGCGATACATATATATATATACACGAGAGCCCATAAGGCCGGATTATTTTCACTTTCGCGAGCTGCTCTCTCGCAAGGATATATATATATAGATACAGCTGTATTTGAGTGCGCTCTCGAGGTATGCGCGATGCGCTTTGCGGTTTTCGATTTCGTTTCGATATGTCTGTGCTTCTGCGCGGACACAGCTGCTGCCGGTATGTACATGTGTCGCCGACGTGGAAGAGGCTGTATTGCATGAGAGTGTGATTTGCGATGCTCTTTCTTTTCCGCGATTCCGCGGGAGGTGTGTTTTAAAGACACTTTTCCTTTTTTATTATCGGAGTATTTTATGTGGTGTGTCGGAGTCGACGGCGATGATTGATTGGCTGATGTAGTTCCGGTATGTGTATGTTTGAGGCTAATTGCTTCGAATTGTCAAAAATGTGAAAATTTTTATTTTATTCTTTGCACAATCATCTTCATTTATTTGCGTTATACAACGAGCGATTTTGTAAATTCAGATTTCCCATTTCATTTGAGGGGACAAAACACCCCTCCCTATTAGTTAAAAATAGAATCCAATAAACTTATTGTAAGTAATTATAATAAATTATTAGTTGAATTACTTAAAACTAATTTTATTTATGATTATATTTTTTAATTAATAGGGGGGGGGGTTTGTTCTTTAATAATATCAATAAAAATATACTAAGAAACATTTTTGAGTATTTAAAATTCGTTGAAAGTGCTGTACTTGCGCTAATGCGAAGGTGAAAACTTATTACTCTCGAGTTTACATACTGCGCCGTTCAATGCATTATTCAAACAAATTTTAAGACGATCGAGCATAAAAATAGAATAAAATTTTTAATTTTCTGACAATTTAAAGTGTTGGGATCTCCTTATAAAGAGACTCTGCCTTTTTCATCCGATCGCGAGTGCCGACAGCTATGATTAATTCTGCCATGTAGTTCCGGTACACACTACATTAGAGAAGACGTTTTAATTGCTTTGAAAATTCTGTCAAGCCACGATGATCGATACACAGCAGCAGCATCAGCAGCAGCAGCAGCAGGAGCAGGAGCAGCGAGTTTTGAAAGTCTCCTTAACCGCGCGCTTCACTTTTTTTTTTCTTTCGTACATTATGCTAAGCAAATTGAAAGTTATTATAATGCGTGATTTATCGGTTGTCTCGCCACGCGCGTGGCTCTAAAGCGCCTTTTTTCGGCTCTACATTATGCAAAGCTAACTCAAACAAAACTTGGTGATTATGTATATGTCGCGCACCGCGCGTGGCCCGGAAAGTGGTCAGTCTCCTTTTCAAAGTGTGTTTTTGATGCATCTCGGCGTGTCTGCCTCTCTCGACGGCGAGAAAAGAAAACTCTTGTTACTAAACCAACAGGCGATTACAAATATGCATCAATCATACAACCGTCGACTGAGAGAGCGAGAAAGAGACTTTCCCTCGAAAATTTCCAAAACTCCCTCGAGATTCGCGCTCTGTCGACGACGCTTTGAAGCAGAAAAAAAAAGAAGAACAAACAAATATAATTCAACTTACGGTGGGGCTGTTCCTCGATTAACCTGCTGGCGACCTCTGCTGAAACGAGAAAAAAAGTGGGAGGCATCAGTAACTAGCGCAAAAACTGGCGAAGCGTTAAAATGCCCGTTAAAAACCGAGCGAGCGAGCGAGAGAGAGAGAGAGAGAGAGAGAGAGAGAGAGAGAGAGAGAGAGAGAGAGAGAGAGAGAGGATATAAGCGTCCGGCTAATAAAAGCGCTTTCATGACCGGCCGATCGACAGCTATATATACTCGCACGAGAGAAAGCGAGCGGGCGAGCTACGCGTATATATAGCCGCAAGAGTCCCTCCTCCCTCGTCATTGCTTCATAAACATATCGCGACTTCGCGCAATTGGGTCTCGGTCGAGTCGTTCCTTCTATGCTTTTCTCTCTTTCTCTCGGTGACATTATACACCCGATGCACTTTGCGCGCTCCTCTTCCCGGAATAGACCAGTCGAACGTGCGTGTGTCTACAGAGACGCGACGATAATGACAACGAGATGTGTGCGCGCATCATGTATATGTATACGTATTCCTCACACAAGCCGACAATATATATACGCACTCGTTGTCGACAGTAAAGTCGACCTTGAGAGTGTGCGTATACGTACAGCCGCGTCGTTTTACCGCTATGTGCGCTCGCGCTTTCACACTTTCCTCGGCGCAGCCGGTGCACGAGAGTGAGCGCCGCCGCCGCCGCCGCCGCCGTCGTCGTTTTCCTCGGCGATGCACTGCAGCACGCGATGCATATCCCGCGATTGTATAATACACACGTGCGAGCAATCTGATTAGTTCTTTTTTATTTCTGCGCGCGGACGACGACGCGCTCTCGAGGCAACTGAGTTGTTTCGTTTTATTGGGGATACGTGCTGAGATTCTCGGCTTTCTTCTGATGATTGTCTGTCGACGTTACTGTCGAGATAAAGTGAGATAGAAAGAGAGAGAGAGAGAGGGGGAGGGGGGAGAGAGAAAAAAGACGTCGGACGTGCGCGATTATAAGGGACGCGCGGTTCTGTCGATTGGTGGCGAGAACTGGACGAAAGTTTGATACGTGGTTGATGAAAAGAGATATAGTTGATATGTAATTAGAAAAGTTTCTGGCGCAAGAAATTCATTTTAGAATCTTTAAATTAATTTTTCCTTCGGATTGAAAGTGGTTCGATTAGAAATTCAAACTTCGCGCCGCAATTTGTGACTGATGAAAAACCAAGTATATTATACGATTAATAAAAGCAAAATTATCGAGATCCGAGAATAATTGGTCTCCATTACGCTGTGGTTATTCATTACTTTACACACTTTGATAGTTTGAATATTTCATGGAATTGTCACTATTCCGGAAAATATGAAAATATGAATTTTAAATCTTCTGAAATGATAAATACAAGCATAAGGGAGGGAGACTATTTTTTTATTTTACGGAATTTTAATAATGTATTTGAACTGTTATAAATTAAACAGTTGTTTTTTTCGTCTTGAATATTTAGGCGCTAAGTTTGAATTGTAGGATTAATTAACTAGAAAAAGCGATATGTGCATAACTTAATTTAAAATTTATGCAGTACGAAATGAACGATTTATGCAAAGAATCTATTGCAGAAAATACAACTTTTCGTGGTAGAAAATATACCAACTTTTGGTTGGTAGACAGAGTATTAATATCTAAATTTTAAAAAATAGTTAATCATTGTAACGATGTGATAAAGCGTGTACATTACAATACAGTTTGTCTTTAAACGTTTTTACTTATATAGCTGATCATAATAATATAAACATTATATGACTTTTAAATTCCAAAATTGGCCAACGAGTCGCCAACCATTACTGAGCATTTCTACCAGTAAAAATGTATCATTTAGAGTCTCTAACTTAAAAATTATCGTAAAAAAATGAGCATCGAAAATTAACACACAAAAATAAAAAATACGTTCACTTCGTCTGTATAGCTACTGCTTACAACTATACCACATCAATTACAATAACGCAGATCAATAAAAATCGAATATACCTTGGCGGAACACTGGCGGAGTAAGATCGAGCGGTGGTTACCGGTGGGCTTGAGGTCGTCGTGGTCAGCGGAATGAAAGTGTCAATTATGGCATTTGGCGTTGTCACGTGGACTACTGGATGGCTGAGAACGTTGGGCCTGTAAGACGAGCGTTGTTAATGCGATCGGCAACTGCTTCCGCATCTGCTTACGGCCGAATTTATTACGCGCCTGTCCCGAAAACACCTGAGGGGCACAGCAGCTCCACAAACAAGATTTATTTCAATTTTCGCTCCTCGAGCCGCGTCACATTGATTGAGATTACAGCTTACGGACGTATGTAACGACGTGCGTGTGCCCCTGATTTTTGAATTCACTCGGACGAGGAGAAAATTCGGCGAGCCGAGCCTTAAAAGGATCATTATACGACGAATATATGTATGTATACATATATATAGATCGCGCGAAACAGCTCCTAATAAATTCGGAGCTGTGCATACCTTGCACAATGCGAACATTAAGTTTTATGCTGATATCGTAACTTCGACACTATTAAAGACACAAGTGCGATATACAATGCACAAATTAGAGCAGCGATACCGCATTTATGTAAGGCGAGGTGTGTAAGGCCGTTTTTTTTTCATTCTCTCCCCGCATTATACCTCACTCGACAGGAGATAAAGATTAATTAGCCGCAGCGATGGCTCCCTTTCGCGGAAAGTAATCACGTCTATCCCGAATTCTCGCGCTTCGTAAACGGGCCGGCGAATATATATATAGACGATATATCGGGCTTGTGAAACAAAAGAAAAAACTACGTGGCACGCGAGGATTCGAAAGATTGGCGTTTTTCTCGCGGAGAGCGAGAGAAAGAATCGCTTTTAATGGATCGTAATTGTCCAACAATTTTGATTGAAGGTAACGCGTGCTCCAGCTTTAGGATACAATTGCGCAAGAATGAACAGACTAACGATCGGTTATATATAGGGGGCAAATTAATAAAATTGTTGGAAATGGAAGAATGGATTTTTCATTGCGATTTTCGCGCTGAAAACGAGCTGAGCTTGGATTGTTGAAAATTCGAAAAATTGAATTTCATTTTTCATTTTCATCCCGCGTTTTTTGGAATAATTTATTGAACAATTGTGTAAGCTCGGGAACAACATTGAAGCGTACAGGTGTACCAGGAATAATAAATTTTCAAAGACCCAAATCTATTATTTTCGTTTTTATACACAAGTGCATACCGCTGACATACTTTTAATCTGCGGGCTCATAAAACGTTTTTCATGCAGTTACGGATAATTTTCGCGAATTAAATTTATTTCTAAATTCCTACATTCATTTCTTAATTATACGTATAATCTTTAAAGTAAATCTATACTTTCATAAAAACGCTCTTCGCCGTCTACGCTCAAAGTAAAGACTATTTTCTAAGCTTATACACCACTGCGCGCCCAACACATTTTTAGCGCGCAAATTCACGAAAACATAAAAATCAAATTCAATTTTGTACCTTACAAAAATTCCAGGTACTTAAATCCCCCCCCCCCCCTCGACAAAAAAGACGCGATTGTGAGAATTATTCCACTGACGCTACACACCGTCACCGATATAAATTTCAACGACGGCCGTAAATCGGCACACTACGCGCGTAGCTTTCCTCTCGCGGCGTCTCGATACTGCATATACACATCGCGCGCGCGCGCGCGAGAAAAGGTAAATTACCACCGACTGAATAATGAATCTCTTACCTGAGAGACTGTCCCTCGGTGATGCGGAATTTGTTTTTGCTGATGTGCTGAAAGCCGAGGAAATGCGCACACGTCAATAACGCAAACGTGAGAAAGAAGAAGCGCGTCAAAGCGATGACGACTCCCTCGTCGACGAGAGAGAAAAACGCGCGCGCATACTTACCTGATTATCGTAGATATCGTAATCCTGGATGGTGACGTCCTGGTTGAGATTGTACTTGTCGGCCTCGTGGACGGCCACCTTCTTCGGCTTCTGGGAATACGGCTTGGAGCTCGGGGACACCTCGGCGCGGATGTTCTGCTGCGGTGGTGGCGGCGGCGGCTGTATGGGCGTCGAGGTGTTGACGGTGTACTGATTGTAATCGGCTGCGGATAAAAAGCGTATAAGCGACGTGTTCTCTACAATGCGCGGCGGGAAATGAGATGTAAGAGGGACAGGGGTATATACACGCGCGCGATGACTTTGTGAAAAATATATTTTGCATGTCTCGCTTATTGTTCTCGCACCTATACACACTGACGCTGCGAATGAAAATTCATAAAAAGTGCCTTCTAATACAGCCGCTTTCTTCGCGATATGTCGAGCGAAAATCGAAAAGCGCGCCAAGGTTTGAATTGCAAATGAGCCCTTGAAAACGGCGTGTCTCATTGTCTCGGGCGCGCCGCGTGGAATTAAGTCTCTGCCTTTACGTAAAGAGCCGCGTTTTTACACGCGGGCCTCCATCCTTTACGAGAGCATTAAAGCGATAATGGACATCGACATAAATTTCCGAGCAGCGCGCGCGCGCGCGAGAGAGAGATTCTAAATGATAACGATACACTATTTCATTGCTATTGAAGCTAATAATACGCAATATACACTTTTATAGTTTCTTACTTAACGCCATCTCCCCGTCCCGGCGCGCGCGCGCGCGACGCAATAATGAAGTGTGATTTACGGAAATAATCGCGCCCGTTAGATAAATCAGAAAAACAATCAAAATTCAGGCTTGTACACGCATTTTCGAGTAGCGCGCGAAGCTTTGCAGTAGGTATACACTGCACACGTACGCGTGATCCCTCTCGCGAAATCAGCCACCGCTCGACTCTTAAACGCGGCCGTAACGAATCTCGCCGCGAGTATACGTATATGTAGAGGCGAACTTTCAAAGGCCTAAAACGCGCTGATTAGAGTCGAAATTAATACGCGCGCTGCGCGCACTCGAGCCTCTCTTTCTTCCATAAATAACAATAATAACCCACGCATTATACAGTGTGCGGCGCGCGCCGAGACAAATTAGCGAAAAAAAGGGCCACCCAACGCACGCTGCGCTATACGCGCGCGCGTGTGTGTACTTATACGCACGACGCTCGCGTCGTCGTCGCCGCCGCGCAAAATCGACTTTCTCAAAAAGCCATTCCCCCATGTCGCGCGCGCAGCAGCAGCTCGCGCGCGTTTTGCTTTAGAAAGTCGCGCGCACTCTCGGCTCGCCGTACACTGAGCACTGCTCTCTGCGCGCGCGAGCGGCTTACGTAAGCCGCATATTTCCAAAAAAAATCTAATCAAGACCTCCGTGCCGCGCGCGCAGCTTGTATTTCGCATCCTTATATAATCGTATTAATTCCGAGAGCGCAAAAACGGTAATGAAAAGAAAAGAAATGGGAATGAAACGGCTGTCTGTGTATGTCCGGTCTGGGCGAATGAGCGAGTACGTGCATTAGAGACGCGATCGCTCGAATGTACGTATGCGTATGTAGGGAGAAATTATAACAAGGCCTCACCGTCATCCTTGTAGATGGAGACGTCGTCGTCGTAGATGGTGTAATAGGGATAGCTCTGATCGGGCTCGCTGTAGTAGGATTTCGAAACAATTGGCGCGGCGGTCGAGGCGCTCGACTTGGCGATCCTCGGCGACTCCGAGGAGACGCTCCTGAAAAAAGAGTTGTATAGAAGAAAAATTGTTGGATCGAAGCTGCTCTTGTATGGGCGGATTATTAGAGGATTGGCAGTATAATTCGAGTCTTTCTCTATATCAAGCTCAGCTGATCTCGCGAAGGACGCAGGCCAGCGAGACAGAGAGAAAGATAGAGAGAGAAAAGAATGTATGCGCGAGTTATTCGTCTTGCACAGCTGTAATGAAAAACAAACTGGGGGAACTTTCACATTTGGGAGGGGATGAAAATTTGTAATTTTGACAAATTGCATTTTTAGCCGAAGCTTAATGGAGAGCGAGCGCGCGAGCGCGCGCGTGGCGCGTCCATAGATCAACTATCGAGCGCATACTAACCTGTAATGAGTTTCCGTCTGGGCACGAGAGTTCACGATCCTGTCCTTTTCTCTCTCCTGAAAGTGGAAAATCACATTTATCATATCGGGCCTGCGAGCCATAAATTTTCCAGTGTCGCGGCTCTGTACGGTGTATAATGTATAAGTGAGTCTCAACTGCGTGGCCGTGTTTATGTCTGCATGCGTGAGCATATAAACGTTTTTTTCCATCGAGTCCATCGATATGCAAGAGGAGAGCATTAATTAGGCTGCACGACTCTAGACGCGGTGTGACTCTTAGCTCTCCGGGAGAGCTACGAGATTCAAATCTGTATAGTCGCGCTAATTATCAATCGAAGAGCTCTACTTATCGGGAACCTTGAACTTAATTTATTACCGAATTCATACAGCACGCGCTCGGTGTGTGGCGTGTGTTTATATACTCGGCTTCCGGCTGCTCGATTCGCGCGCCGTTATTTCTTAGACGTCTAGCGCGGGCTCATTAACCCTTTTCCTCGCCGTTGGCGTGGATTTCACTCGAGTTGTGAAGGTTGGAGTGGCGGTCTTTTTTGATGAAAAAAATTTCATGATACATTTGGGGCCCGAGAGCATTATGCCGAATCGGGTGTGATCCATTTTTTTCGGACCTTTTTTTTTGAAAAATTGTAATTTTGAATAGACGAAGAGTTCTATCTGGCTATGCGAAATTCTTGTATAGCGATATAAATCGTGGCGTAGAACATGGCGGCGAAAATGTCGCAAAACGACGAAATAACCAGTTTTTCGCGTAGATTTCACGGAACGCTTGATGATATCTTTGAGGGGAATGGGATTCGTTTTCGTACTCCAACTATATAAATTGATGGAGAGCGATTGAACCTCGCAATCCACAGTCGGTTTCACTGTAGAACTGTTTGCAACCGGCAGGCTGGAAATATATAATTTTTTCAATTTTCACGGATGATAAGTATTTTGTAGCATCGAGAATTTCTCATCTAATTTTGACAGTACTCGAAATAACGTGAGTATTGAATATTGTATTTTAAACAATAGAATTATATAATTATGAATTTTGCAGTATATGAAAACGTTTGATTTTGTTTTTAAATATTTGAAGATAACAATCTATAGCAGATCCAAATGTTCTGACTCACATTTTTAAAAGATTTCGCCAGCAAAAAGATGTAGGCTCCAAAGTCGAGGTGAAATTTGAGAAATTTAGAAGGAAAAAGGGTTCAAATTCGCAATCTTTTGCCAACACTTTCTCCTCGATCGTTCCTATAGAAGAAGTATATCTAGTTGGCGGGGAACAGATCAAGATAAATGAAGTATATACATTATATACCAATATGGAGGAAGAAGTCACGGTCGCTCCAACTAAACCAGGCTAATGAAAACTTTTCCGATCTATACCATCGGATAGATCAGTGTCTAATAAATATATCAGGGTAGAAAAAAAAATTATCTATCAAAGTCAATGTTTCTAGAGGCGCACGTATATATAACGATCCTCGATTTGTACGACGAAATCGATCGTCTATCAAAGACAATAATCGATTAAGTGCCTGCATTATAGATAAATACGTCTCTCGGGCGAGGAATCGAAATCGAAAACCGATCGTCACGACAGCAGTTGCGGGAGTGTATGTATCGCGTATACTATATATATACGCAAACCGTTAATGAAGCGTAACGGAGAAATAGACGCGCGTCACCGCGGGGATTCCAAAGGCCGGTGATGTTTCGCTTTTGCGTTTCACCTGTGCCTCACGAAGCTCACGCGGATGATCGATCGAGACTCGCGATCGGGCATTGTTCGGATAATTCGTGGGTACTTTTTGCTTGGCTTCCTTTTGTCATGGACAGCTCTATCAAGCAGGATAGATTTCGTGTACTATACATGTATAAACATAAACATAGTACATACGTACTGGTTGGTTACGAATTTTTTTCATTAATGCACACGCGATCGGCTAAATTAAAGCTTGTTTTCCGTGTTGTTTATAGCCTTTGTAAAACTGGTCTCCAATTAAATTAAGGGGCTTCGAAAGTTAATTAAGAATTCAAATTTCGCGCCATAAATGTAGGGGACGAAAAACTAAGTGATTTGCGCTTGTATAGCAATGAATGTAAATGAAATTACAATAAGCCCCCGAGATACTTGCCACTAGTTACGCAATTATCTATCGTTTATACAAAGTTTCAAGTTTGTACTGCAATACCTCGGCAAGAAAAGTTCGATTAGATTAATATGACTTTTTTTGCTCTAATCAAACTTTTCTTGTCAAGGTGTTGCGATATAATCCTGAAACTTTGTAAAATGATAGATAATTATGTAACGGCCAGGACAACTATCTGGTGATTTATTGTAATTACATTTATATTCGTGTTTGTACGCAAATTAGCTTTTTTCATCTGCCACATATTGAGGCGCGAAATTTGAATTTTTAATTGGTTATCGAACTTTTTTAAAAGACTGAGCTATACATAATCCTATAAGCTGTCTAAAAGCGTACTTTCTACGTGTCTTATTGGCCTGCCCTCGGAACTTAGTGGTTGCAAGAATGTATACAGCTTATATGGGAAAACAGTAAAAAAGAATTCTTATAAAGTCCCTAAATGTTTAAAATGCTAGTAAAAATTTGTATGTATATTAAGTACTGATGTTTATCTTACAAAAAAGTTCGGTTAACAATAGTGAATTTCTTACCAAACCGTTTTGCATAACTTTCCATATAAGCCCATGTAGTTTAGTAAACCAACAGTTCTCAGTAATGCCGCAAAAGTGGCGCTGATAGTAGATATTTCTGTTAGAAGTATTTATTAGCCTTCGTATTCGCTATGCGCGGAACTTTGGCGCCCCACGTATTTTACCAGTTTTTTTAGTCGGAGACCACTCATACGCATGTAGCAGATATTAATATTTCTTTTGTTACATATAGTTATGTTAAATGATTGCATTAAAAGTACTCATATAAGATTGCATTTAAAAATGTTGCCTCTATACAGTTTGTAATCGTAATAAATAATAATTGAACTTTGCTTGACGAAATTAATAGGTTGCATGCAAAGGTCCTCTTTAAGTTCGCACAGTCGTCGTCGGGGGGCGCACGAAATCAAGTTCCGCGCATAGCCAATTATACATAACCTCTCGAATCGTTGATAACTCGTGAAAGAAAAAAAACGCACTTTTAATAATTTAAAATCTCATCAACAGATCAACAAGAAATTATTTTCACTTTTACATTTCTTTACGGCGTAAAAACCCGATCGAATAGCACAAGTTCAGAAAGCAAAATAGAATCATCGCTAATTTATATAAACTGCTCACAGTGATAATATTCCTCCTGAGACCATCACGATCGCGAGCGACTTGGCCAACGGTGGAGGGCTGACCCCTGTAGACTCGCTGCTGTCGGTCACTTTCGATTTCGGAGGCAGGCTCGTACTCGTCGTCCTGGTAGGTCCTCTGGTGCTGCTGGCGATGACGGATCGACTGTCTGTCCGACGACGAGGAGGAGACCGAGGGTGAGCTCGCGGTCACCGGCTGACGTTGGATCGTGCGCTGCGAGTTGTGCTGTTGCTGCTGGCCGATACGCTGCTGCTGCGACTGCTGCTGGATCGACTCGGCTTTCTCGGCTCTGAAGTAAAAAAACGAGGGTTGTTTTCATTAATCACCGATTTTTCGGAGCTGCAATTAAAAATGGATATCTGTATAATCGTGGGTTATTGCTGGGCTACAGATGTATGTATGTGTATAAGAGGTGTTCAAGGAATTTGCGCCTAAGCCTGCAATGACTCGTAACGCAATGTACGCAGCTATTGCCCCGTTGGACTATAAGTGCTTGCTCTGCGTGTGGGTATTAAAAAAAACGAAAGAAAATTCGAAACGTTACAATAGAGGTACGCGATTTCGTGCATATCCTTGAGTTGTTGTGCGGCCAAACATGTACATAATTGCCTTAACTGAAGCATTAGAATTTATTAACCGCGGGTCGCGCGTGCCGCCGACGTTCTTTTTCTCCCTTTTTAGAGTGAGAGAGAGAGAGAGAGAGAGAGAGAGAGAGGGACAGCTGAAATCGTATATTGCACAGCGGGACTGGATTTGTGCTGCTGGAAAGCGATTATTTAATCTCTTGAAATTTTCATACATCTCAATGTTTGCCTATGGGAAATGCGCGAACTGGTGCCAAGCCGAGAGTTGCGGCAACAGCTTGGCACTTATCGTTCAACGACTCGCCGGCGCGCGCATAAATACGACTAACCCGATAAATATTCTAATTGAATGGGACTGCTGCTGTTTGATTCGTACGGCCTACGGTTTCGACTGCTGTAAATTAATATTTTACACAAGGCCATCGTAAAAGTGCTGACTATATATATATATATAATATGTATACTATACAATAATAGGAAATGCTTGATTTTTTTTGTGCATGAAACGTGCAGTATTCCGGTTGACAGTGAAGTAACGTAAAGTTGATTTGAAAATAAATATTAAAACATAGTGTTAGACCCCTTTACGTAAAATAGTTAGTGGGCTAAAATAGTTATTATGTCTTTTTGGTCAAAGAATACAGGTTTTTGTGCTTTTGGGTCTAGGACTTTAAGCCATAGGCGCTGTTTTCCAAAAATATGCATATAGACGCCTTGGTATAAATGCATATTCACAAGTCTACGTCGTGAGAAATACAGCCCAAGAGATACACAAAATTCTGAAATTCAGCCTCTGTTTTTAGAGTCAGGAAATTGTTATCCATAGTTCGAAATGCATGCAGGAGCCAAAGGGTGTGGACATTTTTTACAAAAAGTATTTTGTTGCTCATATTTTGAACGAAAATGGAGAAAGATACCAGAATTTTTATTTTTTATTTTATTATTTTTATATAATTAGATTCCATCAAAGTCTCCGAGGCTGTGAAGAAAGAAGGCAAAGAAAACATTTGCATATTCTTTCTTTATCTTTCCACGAATTTTTGCCTGGGGGAGATTGATAAAATCTCAATAAGACATTTTGGTGAACACAACTTACGTGTGATTAGAGCAAATAGATTAATATTATGACGAATTTTCTACTCTATGAATTTGCATATTTTGCGAGATTATTTATCTATCTACATATTTCACATAAACTAGTCGAAAATAAACTTTACTGTTAAAATAATTTTATCTCATGATTTAAGTTTCGACTAAAGGTACACAAAAAATTTACTTGTTTAGAAAATTTTTTGATAAATCTTGATAAATGCATAATCAAATTTTTGAAGATCTTCACAACTTTTAATTCAATTTCAGCAATCTTCAAATTTCTCCAAACTCCTCCTCAAAAATCTTACTCTTATTCGATCAACGCGTTTATATCCACCGGATAGAAAGACCCCAATAAGAAAAAGAAGAGCTTCCCCCATCGACTACTAATGTCCGCGAATTCGTGCATTGGCGCACTCGGCTGTATACTTATCCTCGAGGTGAAAGCGCTAAGGCTCGCTAGATCCAAGAAAAAAGAAGAGTATATATTGAAAAAAAAAGGAAACACGGCTACGACCGCCACTTTTACAAAGTATCCCGCGCGTATACTCGAGTGAACGAGCCACGGCTCGCCAGACGTGCTCGAGTCGATCGCAAGTTTTACGTAAAGTTTTCGCACTGTATATGTGTATCGGCTGCGTGCGCGTGTGTTTGCAGGGTATCCAATCGATGTAGACGTACGCGTGGAACCAGTTTCCGCGGGGAATTATTTATTAACATTATAATTCGCGGTAAAATGCAAATGACTCGTCGGTTTCATTATACAGCGGGCGAGATAGCTTGTGCGCGCCCGAGCCGAAAGTAGTTGATTATTCGCTCGCTCTGCGAGGGGAAAAAAAACGTCCGCACCGGCCGTTGCAGTCAACTTTTGTGCGGCTGGCAATTGTTTACGGCTCTTAAAGATCGTAATTATTTGCGGGAAAATTAGGAAAAACCGTCGTGGGAATTGCCGAATATTAGGCTTCTTAAGGAAGTGCATGGCGCAGTCGCATGGTCGTTACACTTATATGTACACATATATTATATACACTCGCACGGAAAAAAAAATGAACTCTCGATTGAGCCATTCACATTACGTCTGTTACGTGAGCATCGATGAGCATAAATTATGTAAAAAGGAATTATTTAATTAACGATCCTCGTATACACGCGCTCGTGCGAATGTATATTTAATAGAATCGCGCACGCGCATGTGTGCGTATATACTTGTATATTTATATCGCACATCGGGTTTATCAAAACGATTTTTCCCACAACTTTTTGATTTACACACACGGCGCGGAAAACTTTCTAAAAGAGCATATTATGTATATAGAAAATTTAATATAAACATGTGCATTCGCGCCAACTCTTTCGCCTGATTACTTCGTCTCGCGCGGAGTTTTCCGCGTGCGGGCGCGCGGCGAGGTAATTATTAAAAACGACCTTAGACCAAACAAGGCGCGGACGCAGTTGCCCGGAAGAAGTTTCTTCATTTGGAGTCGCGCGCGGATCGAGCCGAAGAGATAGAAACGAGACAAAACACAAAATGAGCAAGTGTATAATGCCGCGGCGGCGATCGCAATTATAGCACTAGAAAAGGGAAAGAGCGTTCTCGAGCTCGAGTGCCGTTCTTAGTCATTTCTATTTGCTGCGCCGAGAAGCCCGTGCATTACGACGTATACATCACGAGTTACGCGTAAATAAAGTTCGATGTAATTGAAAAAAAAATGGAATTGACCTTTTTTGCGCGTGGATATAGTTTGCATGTATATTGCATACTCATTCGTCCAATGAACTCGCGAGGAAGAAAGTCATAGGCTCTATTTTCCAAAGAGAACGAGAGAATTAATGCTAAAAGGTATACAATAGAAGAAATTTTTACCGGCGCTTCAAGTGTTTCATAATGGTTTATTTCGCCTCCATTAAGCCCCGAGCGTATATTTTAAAACTTGTATATAGCATATATACATATAAACGAGCTGCGCCTGGCCGCAAGTCAAAAGTGTTTGAAGAACTTTTCGCCTGGACCCATAAAACGCGCCCGGCCGACGAACGACTCCAAGGCTTAAAAGACACTTTTTATTGCAAGTGGAATAATAATTCGGGCGAAGCTTGTTACCTTTATAAATATTCTCTGCAACGCAGCCATGACGGGGCTTGCTCTGGAAGTGCATTAAAAATTCAAAATTCTCGCCGTAATGCACACAGCAGACAATAAAACGACTTTACTTCGCTTATAACAAATACTAAAAATGAAATTACAATATAACGCGGCACGAGAGAGCTTGATGGGGTTTTGCCCTCTGTTATGTAATTATTTGTATCACTAACAAGGTTTCCAGCTCACGTTGTAGCAGTTGTTATGAGCGAAAAAAAGGTTAGAATATTTTTTGTGAGCTTTACTGGATTATTCAAATTTTATTTATTGAGATATTATAACTCTTCAGTGTTGGTAAAACGTTAATCGAGTTTTCACAATAACACTCTAACTATAATTAAATTTTTATTTGCTTTATCCAAAAAAGGGGTTCTCTGGTTTTTATACAAATAAAAAAATAGGAAGGCTTGAAAGTAAGCGATTTTTACTACAATTGAAAAATTGAGAAATCAACTTTTACTTGTAATAACTATGTAAATTAGTTATTTTTACCTGGTACAGCAATGCCGAATTCGAACTTATATAACCGCTTCGAAAATCTCTACGGTAATGCAAAACATATCCTTCAACAATTTTGTAGATCCAAAAATAATTTCATAATTCTCTCGTCATCATATAATGCCAAAAGCCCAAACCTCATTTTCTTTCTTCCCATACAAATATATACAACGGCGCGAAATTTAAATTTTTAATCGATGCTCAAAGCGCTTTTAATACACCGCCCGTCATTCCACTGCAATTTATTACAGCAGTTGCTCAATGCTCAATGTTCAATCTGTATAAACAGCGACAGTTGAAGCCGACAAAAAGACACCCGAGTGCTCGCCTATACAATATACCTATGAGCGCATTCTTCGGAAATTATCGAAATTTCAGTTCTCGCGCGCGCGCGCGCGCTTCGCAAATACATGTATACAGACACCTATATATAAGACAATAAAAATAAGCGCGAGATTGAAGCCCATTAAACTCGTAAACGTGTGCGCTTGTCATTGCCGCGCGGCGTTGCTGCTGCAGCTCTCGCCACAAACGGGCCGATGCTTTTTCTTCGATGCATATTGTAATGTGTATATACCTATAAGTACACTCTCCCAAACACGAGTTTATTCTATACGTCCGCGCGCGGTGCGCAACAAAGGAAATTCTTACCTCGCGCTTGTAGACATCTATATAATATAATACGTACACGAATAATCCGCCAGAGATATTTTGTAACGTAGACTCATTATTCTCGATGTATATAGGTGTGTGCCGTACACATACGCCGCATGCACGCCAAGCCGAAGATTTTTTATCTCGCCCTGACAACTGTAATATACACTTACACATACGTGTACGATTACACCTATGCATACACCTATGCTATGACTGCGTGGAGAAGGGGAGGGGGGCACAAAGCTTTCTTTCGTTCCCATTAAAAAAAAATTTCTCATAATTTTATAAAGGTTGCGAAAAATATACCCGGTATGTATATAGTATATGGCTTATAGTACCATGACGAAAGTCCAAATTTAACGAGCGCGACCTCCCGCAAATTTAACGCTTCGGGAGAGGCGCTCTCGCGCTCGCGCGCTATGGAGAGGTGAAAAGCGTTTTCCGAATTCGGCGCTACCTTTTGCCGCTCTGCTCGGCTCGTATATAGCATTATAAGAGGCGCATAGCAGGTACATTGCTCAATAGGCGCGAGACGCTACGCTGATGATGAGACCTTGCGGTTTCAATTGTTCTCTATATATACACGCGCGGAGAGCCGAGAGCGAGTCTCTTCTCTCTCTCTCTCTCTTTCTTTCTCTCTCTGCAGCCTATCGAGCTGCGGAGGAGAGAATGAGCGACAGGGGGAGTAGGGGATTGTTGATTTCCAGGCGCGTCGGGCGAATCTTTCCTCTCCTCGCGCTTATGTACACTGTACTCGCGCGAAAGTATATCTCCTTCGATGGGTTTCCGGTATAAGGCAACGCCGCCGCCGCGCGTTTATTTCGAAATCGAGGATTTCCTTATCGCGGCTGGATTTTCAGCTGGTATTTCATTCGGCAGAAATTGTTGTCTGCGGCCGCTGCAGCCTATATAGTAGGCACAAAGTGCTTTTATCTCGCGCATTTTCATTTCGGATTCGCGCGCCTCGAACGAGTCGGCTTTCATAAGGATTCGTGCAGTATACATACAGTTGTAAGCATAGGCGACGATTGAAAATCGAATCGATGGAGCTCGCGATCTTACGATCGAGGCGAGGGGGCAAGGCATCGGTGAGGCCAACCCCGTTTTCGGCATTTTCCTCGTTCCCCGCGCTTTGTAACGCGCGATTGACAAACTGCAATTATAGCAGCTTTTTGCCAGTCACGTTTATGTACACCGGGCGAGAGAAAGAGACGATGACTACGGGAGCCACCGACGAGGTGCCTGCAAATTGCAGTTTAGCCAAACGGTTGCGCATAACAGGTAGTTTTTTTTTTCGTTTTCCCATTGCGCAAGCCTGGCGTCGCGGTGACGAAACCCACGAAAAAATGCACCTTACCTCGCGCGCGCGCGTGCGGGGTCCAGAATCGTCAAAATCGCTTTTTTTAATGCTACAGGGGTTCTGCTAGGCTGCAATTGCTATTTGCTCTTTAGGCTGGAAAGCTAATGGAAAAAAAGGCGAACGCGAACGTTAAACAAGTTACTTTATATTTCTCTCTCTTGTCGTGATTTTTTTTTGCACTGCTGCAATTTTTTCTCGCGATAAGGGAGCAATCGATTAGGAAAATTTAATTGTGCAATGCAAAAAATTTTAATGGTTATGCATACGCGCGAGGGGAAAAAATGCGCAATTGACTTTTTCCGTTCTCTAAGTTTTGCAGGTATGACTTTTTTTTCTGCGTTGCTATTCTAATCGAATGACTTCTTTTGAACTGTAATTTTAAATATTATTAATTTATGGAAAATTGCTTTAGCGAGAAAATCGTGTAACTTAAGTGCAGTGGAAATTTAAAATTATTACTGTTCATCCAAATAGGCCTTTTTTCTGAATGTATTGAACAAACTCCAATTGGTCTGTAAACCTCTATGGTTTGTATATAGTAATTAAAAATAAATGTTGACACAATTCTGCGTAAATTTTATGGAAAAAAACTAGTTTTTACGATAAAATCCATTGAATTGAAAGCACTTAATTGATTCATATATCAATACATATTTCTTATTCGCAGTTATCCTTAAATTAGTAATTGCATTTACTTTGTAAATTAATAAATTTCAATCGAATCATGTACACCGTTTTCCACGGATCTTTTGTCATATATTTATACACGTGTATCTGTACGAAAAATCAATCGAAAAATTCTGCACTATACACTTCAAAAAATTTTGACCCACTGGTCTCTCTCTTTCTCTCTCTATCTGTCTATCTATTTCTCTCTCCTCGATCGAGATCAGCCGTATTAACGAGATATACGTCCGCGTAAGTAGTTTCTTCCACTCGCGCTGTCTCGGACGATCTCTGGTGCCCGGCGCACAATACGTTAATGAGTAGCTATGCGCCGACGCGCGCTTGCCCAACTCCATTCCTTGCACAACAGGACTATCCTGCGCGCGCTCGCAATTTAAATGAGCGCGAGCCTCGTCGATATTATTCATCGATTGGCTTTTTTCATTCCAAATGACGGGCTTATCTCCACGGTCTATCCGGGCCACGTATACTTTGCACCTCCATAGCGCTGCAGTCGCTGCTGTGCTTTTTGCACGGCAGACTTACGCTTCGTGATTATCTGGAGCGATTCGCTTGTTAGATGGAGATTGAATAAGCCTTTTCGCGATAGGATATGTATTTTTCTCTTTTCGTCTCTGCAGCTCTGCGACGGCTGCAGCTGTTGTATTGAATGTATACGGTTAATGCGATTTTTCTTCTTTTTTTCGAGCAATGAGTGCGTTTATGCGTGTTTTGATGAACTAGTTCGGGATCGACAGATGTAATTATAGAACGCGGAAAATCATTGTGAACGAAGTTCCGGCTTGTGGGCGAACGCGAAAATTACGAGTTTTCGAAAAAAACTGTACCGTCGAGTGTACTGCATTTGTACGTAGAAATTTGAATAAATCGATATAATTTCAGCTCGATTTCAATTGTTATGTATGTATACGTATGCGTCGTATATGTAATATAGAAAGTTAGTATATAAATCGCAACTTTTCTTCAAGGTCTTATCTACTATAATATTAAAAAGCTTACATTCGCAAGATCAGACCACTGCCAAGCTGACACAAAGTGTATATCAATTATGCATATCGAGCCTATATCACGGAATACAAAACTACGACTTGATGAATTATCACCGAGATTTAGTGCAGCAGTAAAATTTACATTTATTCGTCATTAACAAAGCGGATTAATTGTATTATAGAAATCTGATGAAGGGATCAGATTATAATTGTGTCAGACGATATTTCTAGTTCTGCCCATACAAGATCTTCGTCTACAATTTATCTTCTACCATTATATTGTCGTCAAAAAATTCAAGGCTGCTTGAACGATACACGTACAAGTTGGCTTAGAAACCAAGTTTCACTCATTTTTCGTCGCTTAGCGCCGAGAACCACGTCTGCATAAACACGCACAACCCGCCAAAAGGATCCAGATCCAGAAAGAAAGTTAGATTACTACACACATGTCGCAAACTCTGCGCCCGCCGTCCAAGATAACAATCTTTAGCGATTTTTAAACGACTTTTACCGGCGGCGGGGGCAACGCCTCATTATCTCTCGCGTTTTCGAAAATAAACAAAAAGTTCATCACTCATTATAACCACCTCTCTCTCCCTCTCTTTATCTCTCTCTCTCGCGGCGTAATTAATTACGCTTTGCGCAAGGGAAAATAAGCAATGACTATCTCCGCGCGCCAGCGAACGCGCGAGAAAGAAAGAAAGGAAAGGTGTGTATGTACATGTACGCGCAACTACATAATAATACGTATGTATATACTACTAGCGCCGACCGAGTGATTGATGACTTTTTTCTCGAGTCCCCCGCAGCTCTCGCGTTGTGTGTGCGAGTGTGTCGGCGTATCATGCGCCGCGTTACGCCGACGAAAACAAAGAAAAAAAAATACACGCCGTTCGCACCTTCTCTGCCAAAATATTGAGCCGAGAAAGTTGGCGGGGCGAAGCTCTTTAGTATAATCGATCGAACGTATAGGTATATACATAATGGAATGTGTCGAGACGCGGTGTCGCGTGTTTGTGCTATGTATATAGAAGTCCGAGATGGGATCGATCGAAGGCTGCGGTACATTTAGACGTATCGGGTTTCTAATCAGCCAGAGATCAAAATACAAGGATTTACGGAATCTTGTTAATTGCCTGTTTATCATCGAATATTTTGGTGGAGAATCGCGCGGTTAATTGATTACAATTATCGGAGAATATCGGGTGGATATATATGCTAATTAACGAATCGTATGCTAAATAATTATAGTTAATAAATTGCAATAAACGTATACATTCATAAAATTTACTTTTCTTTGGTATAGAATACGAAAAATATTTTTTTAAATTAGAGCTTTCGTATAACGTTCGGACTTTCTTCTGTAAGCCAAAAAATGATAAAAAATGCTCGAGGACATTGGAAAAATTACTGGCAACCATATATTTTTTAACTATTTTACGTTTTTCTCTTTGCAAATAATTAATACGTCAATATAATAAAATAATAACAACTACAAATGTTTCCTAGGTACATATAAAATGTCGAATTGTACTACAATAAAGTACAACGAAATAGTTTTAATTTATAAAAAAATGTCCATTTGATGCTCTGATCAAAAGTTATGTCTGCTAAAAAGGAAATTAAGGTCCCTCCCTACAAATCTATATGTAAAAATTCGAATACTCGATTTTCTCTTTGTTCTCTGTATATACCTATGTTAAATTTTCATGTTCATCATCAGAATTTAACGTAGCTACACCGACATTTTTCATCATCTTTTGGCTTACCGAAGAAAGTCCGATCGGTCCGAAAACTTTAGCTTAAAAAATTTTTTTAGAACTCTTATAAACCAAAGAAAAGTGCATTTCTTTTTGGAGAATCGGACATATGCGCGGCGCTTAATAAATTCACAAGCAGCGAATCGGTTTGCATTGAAAGAGGGAACTCTATACTCACTTCTAATTGCGGAAAAAGTATGCATGGGTGCGCATAAGAAAAAATATCGAAGGTGCAAAGCAGTTTGCAGGTTATTAAAATTGACGGTGTGTCCGCGGCGATTGCGGACACATTAGACACAGAGCGTAACCATTCCGATCGACAATTCTGCATACATTATAGCTCAGATCGAGACTATAAATTTTCTATCTTTGCAGTCTATTACTCCCCGACTAAATGAACTGTTAAACGCTTATTTATTACAAAGTCTCTCGTTACACACGTATACGTATTTCGGTGCGTTTCGCTTGGCCGCTAATTAACTTTCATAGGCCCACATTTATAATATAGAAAATCCTTACTTTGCATTCTTAATAGCACTTCCTTCGCAAAAAAAAGAGGTGAAGAAAAAATGCCATATATGTATATACGTATACAAAACCAGATTTATAGACACGGACTCTCACCCTCGCGTCCGTGTATACGTAACGCGCATAACGCGTTGCAGCGCCAAGTCATTAAACCCGATCTTGTAAATATATTCGCCTTCTTTAGCGAGAGCCGCGAAGATTAATCGCCGACGTCCAGGCGGACAGCGCGCGAAATTTCTTTCAACTTTGCGCGGATTGCCGCCGCGACTTTCCAAAGCGTGATTAGGGGAGAAGAGGAGGAAGTTGAAAAATGGGGTATAAAAAATAAATAAAAACTCACCTCTCGAGGAGCGGATCGTCGTCGAGGTCCTTGGATGGATTGCTGTTTTCAGGGCAGCCAACGTTGCGGGGCCAGTCGCAGGTCTGCAGCTCGTGACTGAAACGGATAACGGTTTTTCATTTTACTCTCGAGGATACGACATCGATCCTATGTGTACACCGGAGGATCCTGCACTTGGCGCTTCGAGAAACGCGAGAAATCATGCCGTTAGAGTGTATGTCTTTGTGTATGGGTAATACAGCGGGGGTTTGACTTTTAGAGTATACTTGGAAATGTCGTTTGAGAAATTCTTCGGTATCGGTCGCCTCGTTAAATGCGGTGAATCTTCAAAGTTACAAGAGGTATACATTGTGGTCGTTGACAATCACTGTTTAAGGGGGCATATTCTTTGATTTCTGTTTTTTTTCCGTGTTCAGTTGCTTCATGAACATAACGACACTTTCAGAAATTGATTATATACAGTTGTAGAAGATGATTGCATGCCAATTTTGAGCATATTTTATCCACGTGTATCCATCTATACAGTTGAGTTTTGTCATAGTTTACGGAGATTGAGGCTTTTGAAACGGTCGCTTGCAGAAATCGAAGTGAAAAATGTTTACACGAAATTTTAAACGGCGCTAAATCATATCTTAGGGCTTTTCGTTGTATCAAACATTTATAAAAAGTTAAAATAAGTTAATTCAAAGAGCAAGAACCTTCTTTCAATTAATCAATTAATTTTTAGTCAATCGCAAAAATTTATAATTTATTCTATGGTAAAAAAAAAAATTTGTATAGGTCTATACCACGAAACTTCTCTCTCCCTCCCTCCTTCTCTCTATCTCTCTCTCTGGGAAGTTCTTCACCAGAAGTTTCTCTCCCGCAAGCCTTGCCGCACGTATACGTTCAACGAAAAATAATCTTCCACCGCATCGTATTAATTCCCAATACAAACCACTCGAATTTTCCAGCAACCAAAAGCTACCTTTTCAATCTTAATGGACTCTATCGCCCTCACCGCAACTCCCCCCTTCCCCCCATCACACACGCATATGCCTAATATACTTAGAATCACTTGCGCAACGCGCCGAGGTAGTCGAAAGGCAAGTTCAATTCGCAAGAGCGCAGCGACGCGCAAAGTTGCCGCTAATCGCGGCATCCTCTCTCCACATACTCGTATGTATACCCGCACACTTGTCAGTAGTGAAAAAAACATTAGGTACACATACGCGAGAGGGAAAGAAATATTAAATACTTGCGAGCTACGTTGTTTACGTGTATGTGTGTGATTCATCGGTATAGGATTACGCGAAGCTCCGCATCGTAACGCGCAATTACACGTTGTCTGATACGTGTGTGTGTATACCGCTGTCAAGCGGATTCCGACTTCTGGAAAAAGATTAGTGTTTGACGTGATGTGTGTGGGAAGAGTTTGAAAAAATTGTCTGATTTAGAGGAGCGAAAGTGGCGGACTACCGACGCGGTGAAATTAAAATTTAACTAATTGGGAGGGGGGGGGGGGGTAGCTGATGGATTATTTCGGAGGATCGGTGAAAGAGCCACTGCATGCGGTGTTGAGTAAGTTCGAATGCTTTTTTATAAACGTTTGTATGTGTACACGGTATTAGGATTTTATAAGAATTATTCCATTCGGTTGTCGTGCGGTGGCTTCTTTTTCGAAAGCGATCACGAAAATCAGCGGAATATTTATTCCAAGTTGGTCAAGTCGATGCGCGACGATTGCGATAAACACGCGGCGTTTGCGTGTATGTAATGACGAAAATATGCTGAAACTCAATGCGCTACTCTCGTGACTCTTTTGAAATAATTGTTTTTACAGGTTTCCGACGACTTTTAATCACGTTTATTTGATCGTAAATTACCGGGTGGTTGTTCTTGAATTGCAATTTTGTATTATTGCCGGTTTTTTCTTTTTTTTTACACAAGTTACTCGTTCATGCCGAACTGATAAGGCATCGCCAATTCACAATTTGTTGCATAGTATTTGGCAAGAAAAGAGCGGTTTCCCTTTATTACCAGTACTTATCGGCGACGTTTCGTCAATGGCTCCAATTTGGACGCGTAAACAAAATTCGACCTAATTATTCATCAAAACAGTAGAATATAATTTAAAAGCCACTATATGATTATATATATGCACATATACAAAAATATATACAATATATACGTATATATTGAATTCTCCTAAAAAAATGCACTTTTCGGGGGTCCAGAAATCGAAAAAATTTTCTTTTAAGCTAGAACTTTTGGACCGACTGGACTTTCTCCTGTAAGTCAAAAGATGATAAAAACGCCCAAGAGGAACATGGGAAACATGGAACATGAAAATTTCACATATAGGGAGGTATTTTTTTTTTTTTTTAACGCGGACATAACTTTTGATCAGAGCATCTAATCTAGGCTTATATTTTTTTAAATTAAACATTTTGACGTATTAATTAGTTTTTGTAAAAATAAATGTTAAATGGCTCAAAAATATGGTTGCTATAGTAACTTTTCCCATGTTTCCCTGCATTTTTTAACCATTTTTCGCCATACAGAAGAAAGTCTAACCGGTCCGAAACCTCTAGCTTTAAAAAAAAATTTCGATTTCTGGACCCCCCGAAAATTGCAAATTTTCAGGAGAATTCGACTATTACGCACATCAGATCCTCCTGCACTCAGCTGTATAATGAATCAGCAAATTCAGTCAAACAGTCTCGGAGAACGTTAACCTTCCGCAACTTCCGCTAAAAAGCATCTCCTTTTTTTTCTCTCTTTCTCTCTCTTTCTTTCTCCCATTCGCTGGTTTCCTCGCTCTATCCTTCAGAGCAGAAAGGATAGTGCGCGTAGCCCGACGGCGGCGGTTGCTGCTTTCCTCGGAAGTCGAGCGCGAAATAAATCAGTCGAGGCCGCGCGTATTTGGAAGCGGTGCGTCTCGAGCGCAACCGAGAGCACTTATCCTTAATTGGATCGGGCGCGAGCTCCTGTATATCTCTGCGCGTACATGTTTGTGTGTGTGCGTGCGTCCGTGTGCATATGCGTGTGTGCGCGTGTGTGTGTACACCTGTAGCAAGGTAAACGGATAGGAATCGCGGTTAGCGTGCCTGGCCGAGGTGTGGCCGATAAGTAACGATTTTTCGGCGATTCCGCATGAATCGAAGATCGATATCGCGCCGATGCTTTTTTTTCTCGACAGTCGAAAGCTGCGGCTCGAGGAAGTGAGTATCGATCGTTGATAATGGAATGGATACATAGAATGCTGTGTCGGTGCCTCGCATACTTACGTGAATATCCAGAAAATATCGGAGACAATTCTCCCCAAAAATTGCAAAAATTTTGTTTGAAGGTACACCTACCGGGCCAGTTTTTTCTCGTTCCTGAGGTCATTCTGCAAGAGAAAAAATTCGCGTGCATGACCGAGCGCAGGGTATACTTTTTCCGGAGCAAAAATGACTCGCAAAAACGAGAAATAATTAAGAAGAAATGGATTTTTATAAAAATTTCATTAGTACAAGAATGTCTTAAAATTCATCAAAGAAAATAAAAAAAAAATCGAATTTCGTAAGGAACGAAAAAAAACAGGCCTGATAGGTGTGCCTTCAATAAAAATTTTTGCAATTTTTTGGGAGAGTTGTGTCCGATATTTCCTGGAAATACACATATATCCACAGTAGTTTTGAGGTTGTTATCTACTATAATAGATTTTGCAATTGAAAGGATTTTGTTGGTGCTGATGCATAATTAACGTATAATATACATTTTTTTTGCTTGAATCTTTATGTTACAAAATTATGCATCTTATATTATGGTAAAAAAGATAGCTCGTATATGTGGATTCGAAAGTTTTGTGTTTCTTTTGATAGTTACTTTAACCATTTCAAGGTGAATCAGCAGTAGAACATTAAAAAATAGGCAAAAGTAGTCAATTCAAAACGTATAATACAAATTAAATGTCTATAAATTTGTTTAACAATTTCAATTGAATGGAAAATATATACAAAGTTAGATACCATCATCGAATATTATTTTTCTTTATTGAAAAAGAAAAAATTCATGTATATTTTCTATTATTACTAGTTTCAAACGTTAGACCCTCTTAATTTTTTACTGTTTTCGAATCCTGTATTTCTCTGAATAGCTCAAGCAAAATTAAAGGCTATTATATTTAAACGATTAAAAGAAAAATACATTAATTAAGGATATAAACAGAACGCACAAACTGATTTTAATCTTTCAATCAGAAAACTTTCACATTTTAAATCTTCGCGCCTTTCCTGTAGTCAATCAAAGCGTTTTTAAACGCTGCACCTCCAGCACACACACCATCATCAACCAATCAAATTCTTCGATCCATCTCCGAAAATCCCATATTCTCTCACTTTTTTTTTCTCTCTCGGAAAAACGCTTTAATCATATCCAGAACAAAAATAATTTCTCATCGCAATAATACATATATCGCGGTAGATAAGCACCTTGAATCCAGTCGAAAGAGACGTGCACCAGAGCCGGGCGCGCAAGTGTATGATTACAGGCCGCGGCAGTGCAATAGTGTAACGGTCTCACGTAGCTCATAATGCGCGGAATCCTTGGGAACCGGCAGCCTCGCGCCCATATATATATACGTATATATACCCAAGACACCGACTCCTATTCTAAAAGTCTATTTCTGGCCCCCGCACGTATGTCTATGCATGTATATATACATACAAACGTATATAGGTACAATCCATTCGTGCACTTTCGCGCGCGCGGAAGTGCAAATAGAGCTGCGCGCCTAATTTCACTTTGCCCGCCGCGCCGAGCTAATTCGCGTTATACGCTCATTATCATAGAATGAGTCATAAATACTTTTACGTCTGCTCATTTTTTTCTCTCCCTCCTCTGCATATTGTGTACGTATACCCTCGTTCTCTCTCTCTCTTCGCTATATATACATGCATAAATACATATACACGTGTAATAATAATATAACACACGAGGCTCTCCTGTTTTGTCCGCGTGCGTCTCGTTTTCCAAATATATATAATTGAATCACGGATGCGTGAGATCGTTTCGAGAGAGAGGATAATTTCAAACGGCCGCGTAGAGTGCGCAGCGTATGTGCAGTGTATCTATATAGTGTATGCATTACACGAGGAAGTAAACAGACGCAGGATAAATCATCGAAACGTGTGAGGAGAGCAAAAAAGAGCCACGATTTTTCTGGCCACTTTCACTCTCCTTGAAATACAATCCTCCGCGATGTGTATGTTCCAATGGATTATATCCCCCGGGAGCTTTTGACTTTTCCGTATACGTGCATATAATAATGTACGTACATCTCGCGCGAGCGCATATAGAGGCCAAGTGACGTCCGAGATTAATCGCTGATAATTATTCAGGATTAATCAGGCCCGGCGATAACGTCGCGCCTGCCCGTTAAAAGTTTATGCGCGCGAGATGTGTGTATAAAAATAAGAAGAGAACAAAGAGAGCGAGAGGGAAGATCGTGTAAACAGATATTGCGCGCGCGCCCGCGT
The DNA here is from genome assembly GCA_018906965.1 of Philotrypesis tridentata. Lineage (NCBI taxonomy): Eukaryota > Metazoa > Arthropoda > Insecta > Hymenoptera > Pteromalidae > Philotrypesis > Philotrypesis tridentata. Next base: position 949,642 of record JACCIB010000017.1, on the reverse strand, counting down.
AACAGCCAAAAGTGTAGGTATAATAAAGAATAATGCGGCAGCGGCGTCCCGGCGCGGCGGGCTCCCTCGGATGCTTTCTTCGTTCTCGAAAGCCGCGAGAGCGAAAATACCTTTCTTCTGCTGTGTATATCTCTTTCTCAGCGCGTTCCCGCCCAATTAGGATCGCGAGCACTCGCGACTTGCATAAGCCGAGCGCTCGCAATTTATAATTCGCTTTCGGAATTACGTCAATTGTGTCGCGCTCGCGCGATTTCTAAAAGTTTGTCGTCGCCGCGGCCGCGCGGAGAATACTTACGCCGCGAGACAGAGAGAGAGAGCCGAGAAAAATATTATTCAGGGACTGAATGGGGGGGGGGGGGAGTATTCCTCGAGACTCGATTGTATACGCGGCATTATATACCTGTATAACTTACATGTACGTGTCTGCGTATAGTCTGTGCCGTGGCTGACGTTATGTTCCCATTGATACGTATTAACGAAGCTTACACAAGTCGCGTGTAGGTCTTTACGTTATTCTCTCGGTTACTTTTATTGTCGAGTGTATGCATATTCGCTACTGTGTTGGAAAGTGCATTAAATTTCGCGGGTAAATATATACACTCTCTATAGCGATTGCGCAAAGGTTTTTTTAAAAATGCGGGAAAGTCTAGACGGAAATGCGGTATTGTTGGATTTGAATTTTTTTTTTTTTTTTTGAGAGAGAAATTTAAACAAGTTGCGACGGTGTTGGTGATTAGTCCGCGTTAACGAATTGGCCATTTTCTTTGACATTTATAATCCTTGTTTGCGATAAGATATTTTTTTAAGAGAATTAATAGCTTTCTCACGGGTAACTCGACAAGTTATACTCTATTGTTATTAAGTATATTCATAATTTTTAATGATGCTAATTTTAGTTGGTTGAAAACACAAATATTTTCGTCGTTTATAATTCGCATTTTACATTCAGTTCCGTTATTTATGTATTTGGAAAATATAAGCATACAAAACGATGAAAGAGACTGATTGAAACATTAGAAAAAAAAACAATAATTAATTATTATTTTGGCATTATATTAAAATTATAATGTCGATTATTAAGAGTATGCTACTAAAGTTTTGAAGTCTGTTTTTAAGAATTTTCATATTCATGTATTCTACGATTACATTGTTGATTTCAAATGCACATTCATTAACTACTGAGCAGCAGATTTTATTCTAAAAGAATCTATTCATCAGTGCATCGCCTGATCATTAAATGATAATTTTTCAAAACTAAAGCTATAAATAATCAAACTTAGAACTTTTACAGTACTTCCTTAATTATAAAAATTTTCAATTTCCTCAAATCAGAATCCTGATTCATGTGTACACATTTACATATTTACATATTTATTCAATAAGCGCAACGAATGTGCACATGTTGCTATTTTAATTAAATAATATCCTTTCAACGATCAACTCACCTGTACATGAGACCACCAGTACAGGACTCGAGAAGAGCACCGCCGAATACGCAGACATAGTACTGCGTACAGTCGCGCGGATGGGGGTAGTAACCGAATTCCTCGGGACACTCAAAATCGAGACCGGCGGCATTGCGACTGGCTCGTGGACTTCTGGGTGTTATCCTCTGGCTGTATCCTACAACAAAAGAATAATTTCGTTAGTCGTGCAACTAATCATTACGCAAAATATAATTCTTAAAGGCATGCCGTTATTCGTTCACTGCAGTGAATTCCATAAAACTGTTTACTTTGAGTAGCAAGGGGCTCTGATGAAAGTAAATTAAAAATTCAAATTTCGCGCCAAGATGTAGCAGACTAAAATAAAACCATTAATTTACTATAATAGAAACCAAATTACAACAGACCGTGAGACAGTTGTCCTACTTTGTACAATAATCTATCGCGTTACAAAGTTTCAAGTTATTTAATTATGATTAATTGATTCACAAAAATAGCACAGCAACTTTTTACGTGTTATGCAACGTAAACTTGACACCTTATAAAATGACGGATTGAATTGTTCCTATACAGTTGAAATGTCTATCATTCATCACCCCTTAACGTGATCATCACTATCGCTGTTATAAGGTAAGCCACACGCATGTGCATCGAATGCACATTAAAACATTACTCTCGTTCACCAAAAACGGTTTTTCTCTCCAGTACATATTATCCAAAAACGCAAAGTCCGGAAACCTACCGCAACGCGCGATTCCGTGCGTATCACATCGTTACATGAAATACACACTTTTTACTATATAGAGTACTTTGTATACATATATAGATATAAGTACACTGCACACACATTCGTGTCACGCTGTTTCGTGGAAATTACTCATCGCAATACTGATTTCAGAAAAAATATATGCGTGTCAGAAAAATTCCGGTCTCTGCCAGCTCGAGCTCGAGCTCGAGCTCGAGCCTATAGGCTCCATATAATACCGATTCGAATATCGATAATCTATTCGCTACATATCTTTCTCTTTCCAACTCACGTACGTACGTATATGTATATACCTCTATATGTAAGGTACACACACGCAGTTTATAGGCTTGTCGAAAGCAAGTGCGCGCCGCAATGTTTTCTCGCGATTATTTTCTTTTTTTTCCCAGGAAACGCCGAGCGAGCCGAGCGAGAGAGAGAGAGAGAGGCTAACAAGATCCAGTATTATACTTTTCCCAATAACTTAATTCTTTATACACAGGAAAAAATCTATCGCTTACATAATAGGGCATATCTTTAAAACTCGGTCGAGAGCGAGAGCCGCAATTATTCCCGATTACAATGAGCGAATTTTCCCACTCGGGCAATTTAGCCGGCATTTCAATGAAGCCGCGCGCGCGCGTCTCTCTTTTCGGTTATATGGCCCGAGAGAATAATTAATCGCTTCCCGGGCTAGCCATACATGTCCATTTCGTTTGTTGTCCGGAGCGCGAGCATGTGGGATAATTAGTCAGGTTCGTGGCAGTGCGCGAATTAATCGGTGCTAATCGGGTTTCTATATGGATATAGATATATATGCGAGATCTTTTGGAGCTGATTATATATACGTCTGGCTCTCGAGAGTGTCTCGAGGCTGCATATAGCGGCGACAAGCGCATTATAATCGCGCGAATTAATTAGACGTTTTTATACGTTTTGAAAACGTAAATGGGGCTCGTGCATAATACCTTGGCTAACCGGTATGTCGGTGAAAGATTTTTCAAAGAAATAGCCATCGTTTCGACAGGGCTGAATATTGGACGTTATCAAAATGGAAAAAATTTTGAAGCTGAGTAATTAATGTTTAATAAAGTCTTTGTTGGATATGTTTTTACTGGATTGAACATTTCATAGCGGGCATAACGACATTTCTCCGATTCCCTAAACCATTTTAACACTGTCAGTACTGCATGACCTATATATATGGTCATGATACATTTTTATAAATTTACTAACAGCTTGAGGCATTGCAAAAATTCGAATTATATAAAAATTGATTTAAAGGCCAATCATCTCGTTACTATTGATAATCTTGAAAATAGGTGAAAGGAAGAATTTTTCGTCCTACGTTAAAAAAAAATCTTTCTAGTTTTGTAATACAAAAATAATTGGCTTATGCATATCGAAAGTGTTAAAACTGCTGTACGTTATGATCTGGCCAACAAGATTCTAACAAAATTTGTTTCAATAGCTTTGTTTTTTTGATTATTACAAATTATTATATCAACTTATGCAATTGCCCATGTATTTTATCGAACTCGGTACCTGTGATCTATATACCTACTCAAATGACGGTCTGCGATAAACACATACGATTTCGCAAAATTTCAAAATAACAAATTTAAATGTGTAGATTGCGTTTACGTATTTTGACTTACAAATATAAATCTGCATTATTATTATCGTTATTATTATTATATTATATTATACATAGGTTTCAAGCAGCGTGGGATTTTCTATGATTCTCAACTTCCGCCTTGATTTTTCTCTCCCTCTTTGTGTAATATACGAAGATCGCGCGAGAAGCGCTGAGTGATTGCATTTTGCGCAACGCCGCGATTCAATAGCGTATACAATGTGTTTTTGACATATATGCACGCAAACGCGCGCGCGCGTGCGCGGAAAATTTTTTATTATAGCCAAAGTGATCTTTTGTAAAATTTTAGGGAGAGCCAGAGGTGCTCTTACCTCTTGAACAACCAGTTATTAAGAGAATGGATCGATTAACCTTTAATTTTTTTGTGGATGGCGAGAAAAGTTCCAAGAGCTTGAGCGTTCAGTATACACGTGTATAATATAACGGCTTTCTACATGGCGCTTGCTTATTACTGGTAATTATTGAAATTTTAAGAGACGCTTTGTCTGGAGTCGTGTCTGTGATTGTCATTACGTAACTCTCGATGAATTGAATGTTATGGATTTAAATGGCGTTTATACATTTATTCGCTTGTCATTATAAATATAAGTTACTTATAATGTTGCAATACATAATACATTATTTTTAATTGGCTCTGCGTATAATATACCAGGGCAGATAAAAATTGGAAAAAGTATTGAATAATCGAATGACTTCGCTAAATTTTTGGTGATTCAAGACTCACATACTTAGGTTATTATGTCAGCGATACATGTTGGTATATTCATCCTATAGACGTTAGTGATTACATTAATATTGGGCAGTAAAACTATTGAATTTAGAAAATAATTCTGAAATATAAAAATTTTTATTAAGTTTTTTACAAAATTGATTTGAATGAAATCATTATGACATCGAAGTGAAAGTGCACAAAATATTCAATTACTCGGGTGTGTCCTTTTTACTTCTAGTTTATTCGTGTGTAACACTTTACCAGTTGAGCTGCACAAATAAATTTGCTCAATGAGCATAATCTTTACAAGAAGTAAATAATATTCTTTACGTAGTCATCTACAATTACCACAAATTTGAACGAAATTTTTCTGCTTCACTATACGTAAATTAATATATTTCTATCATGCGTATAATTGTCTCTTAAAATTTGTATATATATATATCACAAATAAAATATCGACAAAATAAAACATACTGCGAAAAAAGTACGCACGAATTTTCCATTCACGCAAACAGTCTTATCGATCTTCCTCCCTCTCGTCAAAGTCACACGTCTCCTTTTCACTCCCAAACTCAAAACCTCTAAATTACAAACCCTACCATCAACGATCCCCCTTCCCTTCCTCTCCTCGCCAACATTTCGCTTTCTAAATGCAAAAGTCCCCATTGATAACCCGAATCGCACGTCACGAGCACCGGTATACAAACCCGTATTTTTTCCTCCTGCGACCCGCCCCCCCTCCCCCCCTCCCTCACAGCCTTCCCCGCGAGCGTCGCATAAAAATCCTCGTGCGCGACAGAGATCCAAAAACGGCGTGTACACCTGTAATTCGCGCTTTCGCAACGAGCATCGCCGCTCGTTCGCGCAATTTTGACAGTAACAAACTGTTTCGCGCGGAAAAACGCTCTACAGAGCAAGGAGAAGGAGAGCGAGAGCGAGAGAGAGAGAGAGAGAGAGAGAGAGAGAGAGAGAGAGAGAGAGAGAGAGAAATGGCGACGAGAAGGACGGCGCGATTCCGCGACGCGATAAAAATTTACATAGTGCAAGAACGGCTCGGATCGCGTGTATAAATATCTATATGTATACACACGCCTCGACGAGAGAGGCTGAGAATGCAATCGCTTGCGCAACATTGTCAAGTAACCGGATTTTCGGTCGACCTTGCCGCGAGTCGATACACACACTGACGCGCGCGCACACACACACAAACACTTACATTCACACGCACAGTACTCGGTAAAAGATTCGAGTGAGAGCAAGAAAATTGAGTGTCGCGTGCGCGAACTGTGCGTATGTGCTGTGTGCGCACCTATGTACGTGATATAAACCTCGCGTGTGTGCGTCGGAGGGAAAGGTATATCGGCGCGACACTAACGCGGAATATATATATATACGTACACAAGCCTATACAGACGGGTTTTATGAAGCCGTTGATCGTAATTAGAGGGCGCTCGCCTCTCTTTTTAATCCTTGCCTTTTTTTCCGCGCGATATGCCGGATATTCGAGACACACGCACACAGAGAGACAGATACTTGCACGCGGGGCAGATTCCGTTACTTTTTGCGCTTTGTTGTACGCGCGCGCGATGCGGTGAAAGTCCCCATAGTTTCGTACGCTGTATGCTTTTTGCGCACGACCTTGCATAAACGATTTTTTCCCTATATATATACGTCTATATGCGCAGCCACGCGGCTCTCCTACTGCCTTATAATAATGTGTCTAGGTACTTGATATAGAATTGGAACGTATCAAAAGATGATTATTGCAACACTGAATTATATTGAAAATGTAAATTTCGCACCTATGCTAATGCGTGGGCATATCAGTTCAGTTATTCTAATCGAGACCAGTTGTATGTATGTTTGTATGAATGCAGGCTGCAATACAAATTTTCAAGTACATTTTCCGAGTCACTTAACGCCGAGCCGTTTCCTCACTGGATCGAGAGGGAAAAAAAAGCGCGGTCGTCGGGAGAGCCGCGCTGCAGCTATCCCCACGCGACGATGTAGGTCTACATGCAAGTTTTACAGTTCTCCGCGCTGATGATAACCATTAGTCGTCAAATTGGCTTGTAAACGAGTTGAGATCGTATGTGCTTTACATAGTTTTAACTGTACGGTAAACATCGTAAACATCTCCGCGATTATTTGTTTTATTAGCTCAAACCGATTGTTATACTCGATACTTAGCGAAGCCTATGAGCATTAGCTTATGCGCATTTTAGAGTGAGTATGAGAGGGAGAGAAAGAGAGAGAGAGAGAGCGGGAGTATGAATTTTAAAATGCGCGCTTATTAGCTGAGGAAAAACTTTGTCGCCGAGCGGAGAGAAAAGAATAATTTATTTTCAAGGAGATATCTTTCACTGGTAGAAAGGAGTCCTTTTAGTCTGAAAAATTAGTTTGTCGAGGCACTTGATTATTTAATCGTACATTATACGTATTTCTTAATAATTAATTTAACCTCGAAGTTGATATGAAGCACGACATTTGTAATGCAATTAGTAACGTGAATATTTTAATTTCTTATTCGTCAGATCGAAGGGATTGATCTGTTTATTCTTGTTGTGACAAACAGAAATTGCGCGAGACTGCGATTGAACTGGCGAACTTTTAGCTTATGGGAGTCAAGCGCACTCTATTATTTATTTAACTGCAGTGTGGTCATGAATAATTCACGTTGCTAACAAAGAAACGCTTTTATACTTTTTGCATAGCGATAATATAAGTTGCATTCCTAATATTTCTTGTGAATATAATAAGAAATTTTATTACGAAAATTGTAGTGTACAAGTCACTTTGCACAAAGGAGAGTACAAAAGGAGAATGCACTTATGACTTGTAAAGCTCTTATATCAAATCATTTATTTCTTCACTGTCAATTCACATGCATTTGACCCACATTAAAATTATACGCGTTTTAACAACTATAACTCTTTCTAATATCAGTACAGTTTAAACGTTTGCAATGCCCGCCTTGAGCCGCTAATTGTAATTAATATTGCTAGCAAAAATAGCGATAATTATTGTTACGAAAAATTTTGCATTCTTAAATAATGTGTATGAAACCGACTCCCGTAGTTTCATTGTCACCTTCACCTCGGGTCATATTTATGACTGTTTGCAAAAATTACGCATTATTGCACAAAAATATATAATATAATAATTAGCTAATATAACTAATTATAATATCCACCTTCGAGCACCTCATATATGTGCAAAAACTGAGTGTTTGCACATACTATTTATGATCCAAAAAATTTTTGAGGTTACAGAAGGTTAACCAATCAACTTGATTTCTACATCTCTTAAGAACATTCAACATTCTTACGATAAACTGCGATAAGCAATCTTTGTACTGATTTTCTAATTGGTTATGTTTGAGGTTGGATAGTCGGTTCAGTTGTAAGGTCAAGTCGGCATTTCTATTGGAAGCTGGAAAGTCTGCAGCGTAAATCGGTTCACGCTATATCTGCGCGTATACAATTGTCAAAGCTCACAAGAGTAGGATTTAGTTCCATGTGGTCATTGCGCATTACTTATAGAAGCGTTTAACAAGCCCAATGCCTCGTGAGGTACGTTCGAATTCCCTTTAACGGAGTAGCAACAGAATAATTTGAAGTTGATTAAGAGCGCAACGAGCTTCTGAGCACCTTTAAATATTCACACACATCGGTGCAATAACATTATGGGAGCGCAGTCTATCGCACTCGATAATGAAGACGGAGAGCAGCGTTGTTCGCGCAGAGGGCAAACAAAGAAAAGAATCGAAAAAAATCGAATAGTACACACAGAACAATCACTAATTATCTTGCAACGAGAAATTGAACTTCTCCCGCGACTCAGACATATCAACAATGCTCGCGCTATATATAGGGAACGCACGTACTGACAGCAGAAAAACTCGTTTATACTCACATGCGCCACTCATTTGAATTTGCCAATTCTCGCGCGTATACGTATACGTGTAAATAGTCTCGAGAGCTCCGGCAATTGTTCTGACGTTCAGAAGCCATTTCGCCAGTCAACAACAAACAAACAGACACACGCGCGCGCGTCGACAGCAAAAAAAGCGCTAAAGTTTGCACATTAATATCCCGGATACTAATACAGTTTAACACACATCCCCCCCGTATAAAATTCTGTACATACCGACTGCGCGTTGTGTCCAGAAATGTTATATGCATTCTGTAGATAGAAAGGCCGCGAGTCTCTCTCCCGACGTTACAAGACCTTTTATTTAACGTCGCCCCTTTCCCTCGCGCACTACTTCGTGTACTTATACACGTGCACAGATATATACCCACGACGTTTAAGTATAGATGCCCAGCGAGACTTTTTTTTCTTCCATTTCGTCCGCGCGCGGCGAAGGTCGCGGAGAGCTGCGCGCGCGCGCACGAGCTTTCGACATAGCGCGCCACGCCTTTGGAGGCTACATTATAATGGGAATACGGGCGCACAATCGCAAGCGCGCGACGTGTGTAATTATTGTGTATGGCAAGTATCGCGTTCTCCTTTTACGCTCTCGATTAAAGGAACTCGTTAAGTGCGAGGGAGAGGCTCGATCTTCGCCGTTTTCTGAAGGATTAACATTTCGTTTTTCTCCCCTTATTTCGCGTGTATATATAGGATACATACGCATTACACGTATAACACATCGAGAGACGTGCATGAGCCGCGACTCGATGAGAGTGAGACAGATGCTGCCGTAATCTGCGGTCTTGTATTTGCTTTTTTGCCGTGTACAGTGAGTGTGTATATGTGTGTACGTATACTATACGCTTTAATTCGATAAAAGCGTGGCGGTAATACGGCGAACTGAATGAGCCGCCGCGAGCGGCAAAATAATAAAAAAAAAAAGAAATTACCTGTTGGCGATATAAATCACGCTTGAGAGGTAACGAAAGCGATCCAATCGCGGAGAAAAAATTTCTTCGAACATTCCGGGTCTTATATTTAATAAGAAGCAATTTTCATCGCACGACTCGGCGCGGCGCGTTTCCCGTGTAATCGCATCACTTACGCGCATCGAACGCAACGGCGGAGAAAGAGAAAGAGAAAGAGAGACGGAGGATAAAAGTTCGGAATGACATAATTCCTGGGGCGACTCGAGGCTACCGAAAAGGCAGGGCAATTGCAACCTGTTCCTTTTCTTTGGATTCTCGGCTGTGCTTCGCCGATGCGGAGTCGTCGGTATAGACGCAGAGCCAAATTTAAGCGCACGGAAGAACTGGAGCGAAGCGAAACGGAGAATTTTTTAATTAAGAAAATAAAATTTAGCGAAAATCCGGCTTCGCGCGCGCTGAAACTATACTGCTCGTGTAATTGGACGGGTCGTTTTGACGGGCGGAAAAATTTACGAAAGAGCGAGCGAGCCGCTTGATTTTGTTGGGAGAAGTTATTAATTTTCTTGGGACACGTATGCGTTTGTCGCGTTAAAATTCATAATCGTTAGATTGGACTGGAAATTAATCTCTATTTTATATGGATACTAAATAATCAGAAAGTCAATCTAAAATTCAAATTTCGCGCCATAATCTAATGGACGAGATAAAGAACAATTATTTCGGTTATGGCTGATGCTAGAAATCAAATTACGGCAAAAACCACGAGATAATTGCCCTTCGTTATGCAATTATCTATCATTTTACCAAATTCGAACTGAAAAAAATCGTTCGTTCCAGATATTACAATATAAACTTGAAACTTTGAAAAATCCGAGATTATTAGATTAGATTATTACGAATCGAGGGCAACCTTCTCGTAATTTGTGTGTGTGGTTTCTTTCTCCTGCGTATCGTGGCGCGAAATTTGAATTTTTCCTTCAAAATCAATGTACAAACTACATTAAAACAATCTGTAATCTCCATCACGTAGACAATTACCGATAACAGAAAATAAGCTTTGTGGCGTAAATGAAAATTGAATTTCCACCTTTAACTAACGTAACAATCTTAACTCGAAAATCAACTAACAATTAGCCAACGTGTACATATCCTTAAATACATAATTACACGACTTTTTCACGACATTCTTATCAAAATAAATACAATCTAAACTGCACCGCAATTACGCAACGCTTTTCTCCGCGAGCATTTGTTTACCTGTTCGATCGCCGCGAAGTAGGCTCTAATCATCATAGCTGCACGTCCGATTTAAGTAGCTCGCAATGTCCCGCGTGCGGCGAGCGCAGTACGCGTATGGGTGTTTAATGTATATATACGTCGAAGTAGGCAGTGGCTCGACACGGTGAGCTCGACAGGGGCGTAGTCCCAGGCGCACCTGCCATACACGCGCAGTGAAATCGCTCTCTCGACGCGAATAAAAGTGATTACGATCGACTAATGAGCTCGTATCGGGCGAAATAATAGTCGGCGCACGCGCCTCGTCGCTCTGAATTATTATCACGAGTACGTATGGCGGCTACCGGGCCTCCCCTTATAAAGCGCTCTCGTACACGACGAGGAAATCCGACGGGGTATTCGAAAAATCTCGGCTCGATGATTTATTCGCTTTCTAATAAGCGGCTAATTAAAGCTCACATGCCGCGGTAACGCGCTGTGTCTTTATTGTTTATGTACATAGGTATATAGATCATTGTACGCAGAGGCACTTCTTTCGTTATACTGGCAAGCTATGTATATATGCGCATTATATACGCAGCGATCCAAATTTTTAATTGAATAATTTCGTTTTACGCGACGTGAAGCCGTTTTGCCTCGTACGTATATATACATACACACACACGTACGTACACGTGTGTGAACGCGATGATTTTATAAGAGCGCTCGAAAGCGAAAATATATTATAAGCCGCGATTACGATCTTCGTGTAAAATCGGCGCGTGAATTTTAATTAGTGGTACCGAGCGCGCTATGAAAAATATAAGCGTTAATCGAGTAATGCGCGCTTGGATATGTTAATCCGTCGGCTCAGCGATGCATTCCTGGCATACTTTTGCGATATTAAATGTGACGAATGCGCGTTAACGCGCGGCACAGGCGACTTTCGCGTATAGAAATTCGCGGAGAGCCGTGGAAAAAAAGTACACGCGCGTCTCTCGACGTTTATGTACACGTGAAAGTCCGATGATAATTCAATTGCCGCATTATTCGTGTAATGCCGGTATTATGCGCGCGATTCAGACATGAAAACGCGTAGTTGCATGTATTGAATCCAATCGCGGCTTGTTACATACAAAGTTTCACAAGGAACGAGACTCTCCAATTTTCGAATTTTCAGCAGTATAAAACGCTCTGATTTTTCAGGCGGGATTGCATCACGCTTATATCGCGTAATTCGTCTTCCCGAAAAAAAGACCGGAAGCTGAGCGAGTGCGCGAAACTCAAATGTATAAGTACTTGGTGATTGGGATTGTAATACTTAAAACTTATATAGATCTGCTGATTTTTTAAAAGATCTCTGCTTGCATACATTCAGTTCGTAGATAATCATACACTACGAACTGATTTCGTCGTTGTTTTGAAAATCAGAAATTTCGTTTCGCTTCAACTTTAAGAATAATAGGTGACTATTATCAAACGAAAAAGCTTACATTAATTTCAATCTAATTTTTATAAATTAAAAATTTGCAAATCAAGTATATATAACTTCACATTTTTATACTTAACAATTACTACCTCCTTTTTCAACAGTCGAAGTTTTCAATAGTTAGAAGTTTCAAGAGTACTAAGACAATTGAAATATAATGATTCAAGTAAAAAACTTTCACAAAATTGATGAAAATTGTTCGAATTCCGCCTTAAGCGCATGTGTATGCGAATGAAAAGGAGAAAAAAATTCAACATCTAGGACACACGGAAGCCTCGTGTATAATGCAAAAATGCAAATCACAGCGAGTAACAAAGCTATACCGTTTCCCAGGAGAGACATATCGCCTACTTGCGTAATTGCCGCTAATTCATTAATGAACGCAGCGCCACTATTCCTATGAGAAAAAAAACCGTGGCTCTTGCGTCAGGGCCGATTTGTTGTGTATTATATTATAGAATCGCGTGAGCTGAATATTTAAATACTCGCGCGTCGAGAAAGGATGCGTATAGAGATTTTTCATCGTGTGTGCAATACGCACACACACACACACACACACACATGAGCCACCGCGGAAGGGAAAAACTGTCGAGGCGCAGAGCAGGGAGCCGTAATAGCGGGAGACACACGAGACTGTACTCGCGGCTTTTAATAACGAGCTCTCGTTTCTAATTTAGAGCTCCTCATAAATCTGTCCCTCGAGAGGTGTTCTCTCGCACATACTCTCGGCTTGGATTGCAGAAGTCGTTCGAGCTCCGGGAATTTTTCGTTTTACTTAATATTATTGCGCACTGCGCGCGGTTCTCGAATCTCGTTACCCGGCACGCTTTTATAGGATGCGGTAATTGTTTCTAGTTCTCTCTCTCTGTCTGTCGCGGCCGCGACCGGTGACACACACGCGACGATGACAAGGGAAGACAACGAACTCGTCGCTTGTCAACCTGTGCGGATTTTCAATTATGAGAAGGTGAAAAACGCATGATTAATGGGAATCATATACTAATGGATAGTAACTTTAAATGAGGTATGCATTTACTCGATTTTTCATTTTTTTTAAGGTTAGGTTGCATGAATGTATAAGTACGGGTTGCGTGCCGAAATGAATTGCCAGCTAAAGAAGCAATTTACATTAGATAATATAGTTTAAGAAGCGGGAGAACAACTTCATTACAGCTAATCACTTTTTTTAGGTTATGTCAATCGTTTTCTCAAGGCAATCATCATTAATTCTAAATGTTATAGAATATTATGAATTATAAAATCTTGCATTTCGTTATTAAAGAATATCCTTGATTATTTATTATACCACTATTTTATCTCCCATCAAAAAGTCATAGCCGGATATTATGAAGTTAAGATAAAAGTTGAGATTGGCTATGTATATCGTGCGCATGCGTCTAGAATTTATACATGTACGTCTGAATTGAATGGCACCAAATTTAAAAAGAATCGAACTGATCTGATCCTGATATCAATGTGTTCGCTTTGAAAATCGAAAAATAATAATTTCTCAATTAAAGTATTAATGATGATAAGGAAAAATTAGAGAGTGTAACGCTGGCAGTTCTAACTATAGTAATCTTGAAACGTGAATGAGATTTTAAATTACCGGATGCGCGCGCTTGAGGTAGCAGTATCGGTCATAGAATAATATAACCGTTGCGATCATTTGTAATAAAATTTAAGAAACTATTAGTAAATAGTGGTTTAAAATTGATTGAAACAAATTTTTTGCATGCTTGAGCAAATGTACAGGAAAGTTATTACATTTTGATGATTACGCATTTGACACAGTGCCTTGTGAGAAACTAATTTGGATTAATTGAGACAAAGTTTCCGTTTAATTTTTGTTGGCATATTTTGTAATAAGATGTTTGATGGAAATTCACCAATTCAATCGTCACCTGTACAAATCAAATATTTTTCTTTTACTTCATTAATTAAACATAGAAAGCCAGAATAATAATTTCTCAACACGGTACACGGTTTTGAGTACAGGAGGATAGTAGAGGCATGTGCTGTGAGAGGAGGAAAACCTTTTCATATAGATTATGCAGTGTCTAGGAAAGCCCGGAAAATCCACGGGAGTCCATGGAATATAGGAATTATCAAAGTCAATCAGGAAAGATCATGTGGGGATGGAAAACGAAAGTGATCAATCGACGAGTTATGCAAAATTCTGTAATTGATCTATTAGTACCTGGATATTAGCGAAGAAATTCCAAGTAAATCTCGCGTTGGTCGGTATTATTACGTGAATCAGGAAGGATGAAGATCAGAGAAATCGGTTTAACTGCCAGGAGAGCGAACAGTAAGAATATGATCGTATTTAGTACAAAATTTTAATTGCAAGCTAGATTCATTTTTTTCCATGTCCAGTTCGAAGGTGTGTTTGTGTATACTATGCTCCGTCAATTTTGTGTTTCTGTGTTAAACAGTATAAGCATACAAGAATAACCCTAAACTAACAAATTATACAATACGTAGTTTGCGTGAAAAAATTCTGCGCAAATATTTACTATCAAGGAAATTTCCTACTTTTATTTTTAAGTTTTGTTTTTCATCTATCGTGGAAAATTACCTATTTTTGTTGGATAACGTGTTACATTATGATGGAGGCGTTTTCGTTCGAAATTAATATTTGAACTGCATTCAAATTAGATTCATAATTGTAGTATATCATGGATTTGATTTTTAAATCTGAATTTATGTTAATGTTACGTTTTTATCTACAAAATTAATCGATAATTAATTAAAATATCGTTAATCCTATGATATGTAAAATGATGGAGTCATGGACATTACGCTAAAATTTAGATGTTCGGTGCGTATTCATGTATGGCAAATAAATCCCTGTGGATTTTTGTGGCGTAGGTCTATTTTTGTTTACGATTTGTCGCTCGCGTCGTTCAAGAAGTTGTGGAACTGGACTGTACATGATATACGTACATATTTTTTCTTTTCTAATGAAAATTTCCGGGAAATGTCTTTTATCGATAAATCTCTGGAATAACCCAGTATTTTTAAATTCAATTTCCATAATTATGTCAATTATCGTCCCAACTAATAATTAAAATAAAAATCATCCGCAAATAGTCTCCTCGGCTTATCTCATCGCGTGTGTGTATAGATTAGCTTACGCAATTTCTCCGCAACAAGTCGTCTTTTAGAAATCCACAAGTCTATAGGTATAGCTTGAATGAGACATCAAGCATACACAGCCTGTTTATACGTCCACATAGTGGAGTCACTATTTTCATAGCCCACGAACAGAGCAATTGATAAATAATCCTTGAATGAGCTCTTTAATAAGCAGCTTATAGAAGACTATAAAAAGCAATTAAAATTTATTCCAAAAACCGCGAGCGGGGCGACCACTTCATCAAAATTCGAATTTTAATCTTCATTATACAACACTCGCGTGCCAGTAATGTACGTGTAGCGTATGGTGTGCAGAAACGAGTTTTCGCCTGAGCGGCCCACGTAACGTGTTTCCAGCAATCGATAATCGCTTATTAGAGTCAATAAAAGATGGGGGTCACAGGTCGCGTCAATAACGCGAAAGCGCCCGCTTTGAAAAATTGTGCGCGCGCGCGAGAGCTCGCGGCAATTAAGGCTCTCGTGCGAGAGAGCCTGTAAAAGGCTTGTGATAAATGCACACTCGCGCTTTTGCGTACAATTATTTTCGATTGCATAAATAGCGTGAAAAGGGGGACCTCCCACTGGTTTTAGCGAGGGGGGACCCGAGATTTATTTTTTCGGTGAAAGGTCTGACTTCAAAACGATCTTCGCCAGAGCTTCATGAATTTTCTTCCTCCCTCCTCACCCCCGTCCGCGAAGACCTCTAAAATCTCCGTTTATTACGTTCGCTCATTAAAATCCGTGAAATTTATTTATAGGGCATACTGCCTTTAACGCCAGCCGTAACACCAATTACACGATTATTTTTCTATCTCGCGCTCGCTCTCCTCCGCCTAAGAAAGTCAAAGTAATATGCACTACGTTACACAATTAAGAGTCTCAAATTGGAATTTCACGTGCGAGAGCGAGTGCCGCACACATAAACAGCTGCGCATACGAGCGTAATGAAAATCGTCGCTTTCCAAAAATCCCTCGCTCGCTCAGCAGGTGTCTCTCTCTCTCTCTCTCTCTCTCTCTCTCTCTCTCTCTCTCTCTCTCTCTCTGTCTCTGTGTCTGCGATAGCAATTAATCCTCGGCGTTATATACACCTCGGTGCTTTAATTGGTTTCTTCCAGCGTGCAAAATCGATAAATTGCAATGCGCTGCACTCGTCCCTCGTCGAATAAATATAAGAGCTTGAAATTCAGTCTACTATACAGAGCGGAAACGCGAGGTGTACACCTATATATATATACACACAGAGCAGCTATGGGAGTATATAGTTATACACTTACTTTCACCTTTACCGACAATTGCATAGGCGGATGTCGCTCGAGACGCAATGTGCAACAGGTGCCGCTCGGCATTGACACTTTTATACACGTTCTCTGTATATCTGTATACACGTATACGTATAAATATATACTGTCTCGCGAAACGAAAGACGAGATCGTTCGCGGAAGTTCGCGACCTTGTCCGGCGTAACTTTTACATCTTCGATTTTAATCGGTCGTCGGGGAGGGGGAGAGGGAGGGGGGAGGGGACACCCGACCTTCGCTCCAGTTTGAGGTCGTCGCCGGGGTTGACGATCCACATAAAATCGCAACTGCTCGCCGCGCGTTATTTCCTCGTTCGATTTTATTAACGGAGGGGGAGAGGACCGACGAGAGCCGGGTCGATAAATTCATTTTTATCATCGGCCATTTCGACTGTCGCTATATTTTGTATTTCTCGCTTATGCGTGCGTGCGCCTGTGCATATAAGTGGGACGATTCGGCACAGGAGAAAATCTCTTTTACATAATGTCAGGTGCGTGTGTGCGTGCAAAAAGACGCTTTTTTTCTCGCGAATATTAGAGCACAGACGGCGAAGGAGTCGTTCCCCGCCGTAAAGCCGATTTTAATGGTAAATAAGATTTAGATATTTATAACGGAGAGGAAAAATATTCTTTGCTCGTCAAACATTGCGCTCGTTGCATCTATATATTTTTCGCTAAACTCGTTAACTTTTACATAAACGCGGATTTTATACTTGGAGCGCCGGGCATATAATGTTTCCTATATGTATACTATATACACTATACACTCACACACGCGTATACATACAACATACATTTTTTTTCACCTAAAAAACAATTTATTTATGCGCATTTTAAAGTCGCTCTCCGCGGCTTTACGATTTCGTACAGCGGAGAGAGATCTATAGCATTAGTTTGTTACATATTAATGAAAATTGCGCAGCTTTGACAGCGTATATGGCTTTGTATGTATGTGTGTGTGTGTGTGTACAATGCACAATATAGTACACGAAAAGGGCGATGACGCAACAATGGCGCGCACAGCTGATTGAAATTTTCTAAAAGCAACATTACGATACAGAAATGACATTGGGAAACTCCTTATATACCGTATTATTAAATTTCGGAAGCGAAAAAAAAACAACGAACCACTGTGTATTTTGAAGGCGGTGTGGATGCAGTGGGAGAGTTTCGAAACGACCTTCCCGTCAGATATATTTGACAAAGTCGGCGGAGCGAAAAAATCCAGCCTCGCGATGCTTTCTAATTAGTTTATAAAGCCAAGAGAAGTCCTTGAAATTCCTTCGAGCGCCTCAATTATCCGTAATACACGCGCCGACGGGAGAGAGAAGTAGAGAGAAAGAGAGACAGACAGACCCTACGAATCCATGTCAAAGCAATTGTGGAAACACAATCGCCCATAAAACCCGCTAAACATCTTCAACGCGCCGCGCATATGCACGATGCTTAGATTGCTCCACAAAGCTCCTCGGGCGCTTGAAAATCATTAATTATATTTGCGGAAAAAAGGGATTTGCGCGGGAAGCTCGAGGCGAATTCTATTACGAGCCCCTTCTCTCCTCGCGCCCCTCTCTTCCCCGCCCCCTTTCTGTCGACGAACAATAAAAGTAAACGCGCCGCCGCGGCGAGATACATACGTAACACGCCGATGTGGAAATGAAACGTTTTCCATCCGTCGATTTTCCGATTTTCCATCGCAACGTGCGGTAGCCTCCACGGCCTACACCGCAGCGACTTTATTATTTCGATCATGGCTGCACGTTATTAGCGGCACGAAGTATAATACACGGTAGTGTGTCGAGACACACATACTTGTATATATATATATATTATACACACATGCAGTTGGAAGCTCGCGTGCGAGACGCGCAGAGTAGCCTCGATAATTTATTTCGTTTCTCGCAGCAGCTACTCGGCTTCTTTTATTCATGGCCCTTGCCTCTGTGCACATTGTCTTCCCGTATACGTATATACAACGCGTACAGTGTAACGGAGTTTTCGAGCGAGTCGACGTGTATAATGAGTTGTACGAAATTTCCCGCTAAACGTGGCTATGTGTATATACGTGTGTAGAGGCATGTGTGTTACTGCAGCCGCGGTTACGCCTACGCTTTCGGCGAAGCGAAAAAATTTTGAAATCTGCATTTTCGATAGCTGTGTTCTTGGAATTCCACCGTTAAATTTCGTATATAATTAATTAACTGTTCGGACCGTTTTTGGCGTCAGCCATCCATTTCAAAAATGTATTGAATTTGATGATCAAATACATAATTCATTTTCTGTCACACAAGTTAAATCCCTTTTACTAAATGATTGTCGAAAATTTGCATCGAGTCACAGAAAAAGTATACCAAGAAATTTAATTTACTCCTGTTATAAGTATACAGTCTTGTAAAAGTACAATCGATTTCATCACTGTCGCATTTTACGATTCGATATCTTTAGAATTGGTTCTTCCTCCCCTCCTCCACCCCAATTAAAAATTATTACGTAAAATCGGCCTCATTATGTAGTCTTTTTAAAGATATACATACGCATTCGACGCTCGAATTGACACATATATATCTATACCGTTTCTCTGCAGCAACACAATCGAGTGCATACAATTTCTCGCGCGACTGTATATATATATATACATATACACGTATACACGGTGTCCTAAAGACACTCTCTCTCTCTCTCTCTCTCTCTCTCTCTCTCTCTCGAAAATTCGAGCATTATACTGCGGCGCGCGACGTGTAATCGGTATAAAAAAGGTCGGTAAATAACACGGGCGAGGCGGAGTGTATATCTCGCGCCTCTGTACTTCGCATCGCGGGACGAAGTACTCGAGGCGCCCGAGTCTCGGCTCGTGTTATAGAAGTGAAAGTCTCGCGAGTTCCACATGCGAACGAGCGGGACGCACAGCTCCGCGAGTAGTAGCGATCCTGCTACCGCCAGACCTAATGCACGCATGCGTGCACTAATACATATAAATACACATATCTATATGTTTAATTATACATATGGATCACACACGTATACGCGTCTACCTACATACAAAGTCGAGGCAATGTACAGTGAGAGAGAGAGAGAGAGATCGAAGAACACTACACGTATGTGTAACGTACAAGTGTGCGTACGTGTGTGTGTATGTGAGTGTATAGAAAAAAGTTCGGTGGCGGCGGCGGTGGCGGTGAATGAGTGAAAGTGAGCTGTGGAATACCGACGGCGGCTCTTTGAAACTGGAGCAGCGAGACTTGCATAATATCGGCGCACGCGCGCGCGCGCGCGCTCGGCAGGACAGCTGAAACTGTGCTCTCTCGCGAGGCGTTCCGCGTCCGCGCACGCGCTCCTGCACTGGCCGAGAGAACACTACTGGCTGTGTCTGACTATGGCTGCTCTATATTTATATATATGTATATATATATGTAAGTGTGTATGTGTGCATGTGCATATGTGCGGGAGAGCTTGGATTTAGCCGTGTACATGACTGGTGATTTGTATTGTCTTTGAGGTCTCTCTCCGCGTGATCGTGTATACTTATACACTTGCTGTCGAGGGAGAACGGTGAGATTTTGAGGAGATTGGATCCGACTGGGAAATTCAATTTTTCGGTGTACGAGACTGTGTAGTTGAATGTGATTGACTGACGGAGCATATAGTCCAGCAGCCAACAATGTTATTCGTAACGATTTGGGCCGGCTGCACAACTATGGATTTGCGTCTTGAATTGGGGTTTGCGAAAGTGGGCTTGTTATTAACATTTTCGTGTAATAAATTTTATGGGAATAATTTTCTAGGTTAATTGGGGAATTCTAAACGTGCAATTTTTCGAAAAATGCATTTTTTCAAAATACAGGCAATTAAAGTTTAAAAAATTCCGATACCTTTTGCTACATTGACGAAATGAAGTTTTTCAAAAGTGAATAGCGAAATTGTTCGTCTATTGCAAATCATTAGTTTTAATATTGTTAGGTGTGACGACAATTTTAAGCGCCTAAACGACGATGCGTGTGCCTTGGCGCCGAAGCGTGCACTTATTTAACCGAAATGTGGCATGTTTAACCGAAACGGGCATTGTAACTTTACAATGTACATTGAATAGTTACAATGCCACTTTTCGGTTAAATTTCGTGTGTGCCAATGTTTAGCGATTGTGAAGTTATTCCCTGAATTTTCTAATTTGTTAGTGATTATGAATTCTTACACGCGTGCTCTGTATAACACTGTATTTGTTAGACATTAGTTTATAGACAATCGAAATGGTTATAGACAACAATGAATTGGTTATAAAATAGTATCTTTGATTTGATATATATGCGTTTTACACAACCGCGCGTGCACTTGCTGCCTTAATTGAAGATTTGTTGAAGGGCAATTTGTTCGTAAACAATAAATAATATATTTCTACGATTAAATTATGTAAAAGTACGAAAACATCTTAAAATCAAAAATTTAATTAGTACATAAACGCTTCGGCGCCAAGGCAGCAACGCATTTTCAGTATTGTCTCACACCTAACAATATTAAAATCTAATGATTTGCTAAATTTAGGGAAAATTGGAAAAAAATCTTTCATTTCGAGTTGAAAAAACGCAAAAATCAATTTTTAAAAATAATTTTACACATTAAAACATTTCGAAATACTAAATTTTACCTTTTTTCGGCAAAAACACCCAAGTTAATAGTCATTAAGAAAAACTTTGGTGCAGCCGGCCCGCAAAAATCGTTACGAATAACATTGTTGGCTGCTGGACTAATAAATCAGTTGGGTGGTCTGAAAACATGGATTTTCTTTGATATTCGGCTATGGGCTCGTTTGTTTCCTTGAATATATATATGAAGTACGATTATTGGTTTTGGAACAATAATCTTGTTCTTTACTGTGTGTGGGATCTTGGAATTGAGCGAATCGATTGTGCCTCGTTTTCTTGCGTATAACTGTGAGGAATATGATCTGTTGGTTGTATCTATTATATATATGCGTTTTTGCGCTGCCTTAATTGAAGATTTGTTGAAGGGCAATTTGTTCGTAGATTAAACGAGTACATAAACGATTTTCAGTATTGTCTGGGGAAAATTGGAAAAGAGTTTCAATTTTTAAAATAATTTTACACATTAAAACATTTCGAAATACTAAATTTTACCTTTTTTCTTAATAGTCATTACTTTAATTCTAATTTCACTCAATATTTTATTAAACTTATTAATTATTTATACGTTTTTTCCAAAATTTTGCGTTAGTTCACATACTCGTATATTCGACGTACAGTTTTAGACTCAAAAATAGAATATTCTAAAGCTTTTCATATTGATCGTTGGTCAATCAGATTAGTCCTGATGCAGCCAGTGTTTATGTTAGAACATTTCTCGATGTCGTATCTGGGGTACATAACCTCTTGAGTGCATACTTTGAATGTAATATAAACGCTGTGTTTGTAGACGCAAGAAATGCAATAATTGTTATGCATTATTCAGAAATTTGTTTACGAGATTTCGCGACAGCAATTTACGACGCAAAGTTTCAGACACAAAAGTGCAAATTGACCTAACCTCAAAAAGAAAGTAAAAACGCGCGAAGTATGTCTGAAGTCGCTATAGTATCATAAATTAAATATTCATCGTCGTATAAATCGCATTTGGACGCTTGTAAGGCTTAGGTGTCACGTTTGTAGGTTAGGAAAGTACCGCTCTTTTTTCACTTTCATCGTAAATATCCTTTTTAGAAGCTCGACTTGTCATACTGTTCTTTGGTTTATTAAAACAACAGAGATTCATTGTTGTGCATCGTGATTTTTTGTCGAGTTTGACTCGCAGTGTTTACGTTGCAAAGTAATAACCAGAGAACTAAGTTGAAGGAAAAATTTTCCGATAGTTTTTTCGCGAACAACTATTCGTCAATCGAGCCTCAAATTTTTCGACAAAGCGCTATAACTCCAACGTTCACGAATGACCTGTAAAAGTTTCATTTAGATTTCTAATGACTCGTCTCCCAGCCGATCGACCTTAATTCTTTTTTCTTCCACTTTCCTTCTAGTTAGCAATAATGAACTTGTTGTCGTGCGATGAGTTATGTATAAGATTATGACTTATATCAATTATACGTAACTACTTTACGATGATTTTGAAAAGCACGCACACCGGTAATCACGGCGCAAAATCATAATTATCACTCATTAAAATGAAAGTCGAAGTACTAGACGAAAGAGCCGGTATTAATTAAAAAAAAATCGCCCAGAAACGACCTCTCGACTCAAAAATTACGAGCACTCGAAAATCCGCTTAATTTCTATTCATTAGCTCGAATTTCGTACCAACTTCTCGAACCATTCGACAGAACGAAAAATTGTAATTTCCCCACGTAAACACTAAACATACATCGTACATTCCCCCTCCCAATTACAGCGCTTAAAGTCTATAATCGAGAAATCGAGAGCCAACGCCAGCGCGGCGCGCACCGTTTCCCAATTTTTCAGCGACAAAAAAGCGCGCCGCCGAGTCTCGTCCAAAAAAAGAAAACGAAAAAAGGCAAAATAAAAAAAGAAACTAGCGCAGAATATAAGGACACATTGTCTCTTTCTCTCAAACGCGCGTGGCCGCTCGTGGACAAAAACGCGCCAGAGGAATTTTTCGTTCGCGCAACTCGCGTGAAATATGCTCTGCGCGCTATAATACACTCCGCTTCAATTTTCTCCCAATATAATCAGGTATTGATACATATATATGTATATACATCCACGTCAATCTTGTCTGCCGATACATGCACTCACATATTTCCAAAATTATTACGTAACGAGAGCTCGCGTATTATACGCACAAAACAATTACAATTACCCTTACTCATTATACTCTCGATGGCCTGCGCGCGCGCCGTAAATTATTTAACTGCACGAGACACTCGTTTCGGTGCTCTATACTGTATAATCGTCGCCCACTAGCTTGGCTTCGCGGCCCCCCCAAATAGCCGCAATTCATCCGGCTCTTATCGCTGGGAATCGCGCTCGAAAAATATTCCGGAGAGGTGCATTTCTCTCTCGCTCTCTCGGCCCGGGACTGGGAATGCGGAGAGCCGGGTCGTTTTAATTATTTTTCAAGATAATAAGTATTAGGGTACGAACGATAAAACGGCTTCTCGGACCAGCCGAATGGCCCTCCTCGAAGCCATAAAAGAACGAAAAATTCTATTCGTATATACGGACATTATATGCATATACATGTATCGCGTAAATTATAAAAAAAAAAACAGTCAGCGAAGGTTAACGGATTCGTCATTTCTCCGGCAGCGGGTGAGTATTGAGTATATTATACGAGCCGCACGCATAGCTCGAATAACATTATGTAAAGTCGACGGCGAGGACTACTACAACAACGACGACGACGAGGCCGTAATCAGATTCATCCCGATGTCCGCGCCGCCGCCTCGGAAAGCCAGGCAACGTAATAGCGAACGAGTTTAGCTCCCATTTCGTGTAACACACATACGCGCTCGCGCGCGCATTGCGCAATTCGCGTTTGTAATACACGTGCGCGAGCATTACGGCTCATACACGGCTGACGGCTGCAAGGTATGTGTATATATACGTATACGCGGACGGGCGGGCTTTTCGAACTTAATACACGCGGAATTCTTTGCTGATTGTTCGGGATTTTTTTTCGTCCGGAGCTTTTCCCTCTTTTCGCTATGTATAATCAACGCACACTTACGCGCGCATGTACGCACTGTATACGTATATATATACGTCAGATGCGAGAGAGAGAAAGAGTTACATTATCTCGGGCTATATACGTGTATGGCGTACGTAGAGGCCTGATATACTTACACTGCGAGTCATTATTTCACTGGGTTCGCGAGAGGATTTTCTCCAGCGATTTTATTGTTTCACTCTTTTGTGGTGAACTTTTGTGGTGGTGGGGGGGGGGGGGAGGCTCTCCACTTTGCGTATTTTTACTATAATCCATTATATAAGATGCTAATAAAATGCCGACGAGAGCTTAGTTCAGCTGTTTTATTGGCATATATAATATGCGTATACAGTTGTGTGATTCTGTGTGTGTGCATATGTCCATGTATCCGTGCTGCAACCGCAGGCATAAAGCTGTAAACGTGATGGATTAACGCCGAGGAGTTTCGCCGCTGATAAGACTGGCAAGTTAGCGAAGTAGACAATGGGAACAGCTTCGCTCGCTATCTTAATCTCTCGCAATTATGTGCTTTATACGATAGCGAATTACCGAATCGAGCCTGTTGCATCTGTGTTCCACTTCTCGCTTACGCTGCGCTTTACGGCTATTTAAATTTCGCTTGAATTTTCATGTCAAGCGCGCGGGAAATTAAAACTTTACGTACAATACGTATGCGCGTACGCAAATAAATAAATGGAGAATCGTGCGCATTTGTATATACATGACTAAAGCATTAAAATTTAATTAACATTCATTACAATGCGTTACTCTGTTCGAATTGTTTTCTGTACACATGCGTATACATACATTGACGAAAATAAATGATGCGTTTGACGTACTTGCATTAAATTTAATGCAGAGCTGCGCAAGTATACTTTGTTTTGTGTTGTGTGCACATTAATTTCGATGCTCAAATCATTAAAATTCATAACATTTTTTTTTATATTTATAATTTAATATTTGAAAAAAGAGCAAATGTACTTCAATACCATAAGCATCATATCACAAACATGCGTTAATTGTTCTTTAAAGACACATTAAAATTAATATTAAAATTAAATGTTAAATGTAGAGTGGATGCAAATTTACTTTAATATTCTGCTATTAATATAGTCCATAAAATATTCCCCTTACTCTATTATTCACCTTAAAATTTGAGCAAAAAATTTCGTTACGCGAAAACTTGCATTGACATTCAACTAAAAATCCTCCGAGATTTTCCGGTCATTGAAAAAGTACATAGCCACCGAATTTCGGCCATGCCGCGGCGGCCGTCAGAAACAATTATTTCTCATAGCTTCAGCTAAATGCCTTAACCGCGGCGACCATATTACATCGCCTTTTCGAAGAGACCAGTTTTTATCTCCTCTGTTCTCCGGGCATTATCTCAGCCACGACGTAATTGACAGCTGCGCCGCTCTCGCTTTCCGCGGATTATTAATTTTAATTTACAATCCCGCCCGAGAGATATGTATATATAAGTAAACAATTACTTAGCCGGCTATACGGCACTTCTCGGTTGTGCCCGCGCGCGTGACGTACATGCAACCGCAAGTAGACTAGTTTCGCGAAAAATTCAAGGAAGTGCCGATACAGCACGTGCCATAGATAGTCTCGGCCGTCTCGCCCAAATTAGAAACGGTTTTCGCTGTAACGCGACCGCGTTGCATTATATTGCCGAGGTTTTAAGGCTGTACTATGACTCGGTATTTACGGCTTAACCTTAACGGAATGATAATTTCGCGCTGACTACTCGAGTTTGTTGCATATTATCACGGCCTAATCGTGTCATCGCGATTCCCGCGACTCTGCCAGGTAATACAAACGCAGATGTACGTTTACACTTACATGTATAAATGTATACATACATACATACATATATATATATATATATGCGTCATTGGGTCTTGTAATATATTCAATTATGCAAGAGATCGCGGCGCGAGCGGTTATATCATCCTCACCTCTTAAATTAAATGATTCGTAAACACGCGATAAGCGGAGGGATTTTTCTGCGACTCTATGGCGGTACGTTTCGTAAATTACCGCGCGCGCAAGCGCGGCGAATCTTCTTTTACAGTTGCGCCATCTGCCTGCACTCGCGGACGCAAAGAGCCACGCGATTCCTTCAAGTGCTTTTCCCCCGCAATATTTATCGCACATGCATATAATACCCATCGTCGAGAAAGCACATTATATGATTTGTCTTTCCTACGCATACGTATATACCTATAGATATATATACACATCGCGCATAACAAAGCAGATCGGACGCACAATGCGATATGTGCGCGCACGCGACGCGCGGAGATAATATTCTCGCGGGAGAGAGGAATGCGAGAATGAAAAATTTTGATAAGCGATGCACCATCGCGATACACACACACACACGCGTACGCTAAAGCGTTTCAACAGCGCGAGGAAGAAGCCCTTCCTCGAGTCCGAGATAAATCCTCGCGGAGCATCAATCATTATTATCTGCGTATAACGTATGCAGCATTGAATTCCAGAGGAGAATTACGTACGCGAGCGGGCGCGCGCGCGTCTATGCACACATACGTGTATTTCCTTCGACACGTGTGCGAGCGTGCGTCTATACATATATACATGTATATATACGCGTCCGTAATAGACGCGCGATTCGCTACGCGCGATAGAGTCAAAATCGCGAAAGCGAGCCCATTCATTCGGGCTTTTTGCCTTATTTCGCTGCTGCGCTGCTCTCTTCCTTTGCGAAACAACAACTGGTCTCGTTACGCGTCGTCACGCATCTTCGGAGTCGTTCCGAATTCAAAGCTGCAACTCGCGCGCGTCGCCGCTGAATGAAAGAGAAAACGACGCGGCGGCGGCGGCAGCGGCGAGCGTGTGCAGTGTTTCGATGGAATTTTAAGGTATATACGTATTCACGTGTGTTCGGCTATACGGGCTCGGTATCGCGTTCGCGTTTACGGTACACGCACGCGGAGGAGCACGAATAGATTAGCCTTGTGTATAGAACGGCGCGGAAGTGCTTTACATGGATTGGACGTACTTTGCTGGGTATGGGTATACGAAAAATTTTCTTTTTTTCGGCGCGATTCGGTTGCGTGTGCGCGAGTCGAGGTTTGGGGATTAAAGTTTCACCGGATGCGTTTCGCTGACTGATGGGTAATTTGTTGAAAATTCAAATTTCGCGCCGTTAGGGAAGAACGGTGTATATTTCTATAGTGTATATTAGCGGTAATAAAAATTAAATTATTATACAAGCTGTATACGACATATACTTTTTCGTTTTTAGTTTCAAGTTTATATAAGGCAATGTGTACGGTGAGGTTTGAATAATGCAGAACAATTGCTTTGTTTAAACATGTCGTTTGGCTATTAGTATATAATTACCAACTTGAAACTTTGTAAAATGGTATGTCACGATACATAGTGGAGGTCAACCTATCCCAAGGCTCCTCCTTATTCGATTATTGTAAATGCAATTTTTGTCTGATTCTATATTTTATAGAAAATAAAAATGCTCACATTTATAGTTATTCGTTTTTACTGTATAATAATGAGGCGAACGAAGTACAAAGTCTTAACGTTGGGAAAATTTTCCACTCAACAAGTCAACCTAATTTCTGCCGAGGCTATATCAAGATCGCACGTTAAGAGTGTATACTGGGCATTTTTTCGAAACGGAATTGAACTTTTATCTTTGAAAAATCAAGCAACAACGTTAGTAATGCGACTACGCCTTAAACTTGAAGATTAACCAACAATCGGCCAAGCTCTACACACATAGGTTGCCCAACAAATCTCCCGAGAAAATCCAATTATATTTGCATCGACAACTAAGCCCTACAGCAAGACAGTGCAAAACATTTAATTGTCAACACAACGTGCAGCACGTATACGCGCGAAACAATGAGAAACCTTTTTCTCTCTCACCACTTAATTAAACGCCAGAAAACCAGTCTACGGCTCGGCGTATCTACCTCTCGCCGCTCAGAATTCAATCAGTCCCATGATTAATTGTCGTTAAACAAACGATCGCGCGACCAATGATTTATGACGCATGCGCGCCTCTCTTTCTGCCTTTACGTATGTGTATATAACGTATATCTAAGTGTATATACGCGGCGCAGAGGAAAAAGAAAAACTCGGCTTCATCACGTGCACTTTTGTTCTCTCTACATCGTACGCGAGAGCCTCGCTCTCGCTAGGCAAAGAAAGAGCAAGAGAGAGAGAGAGAGAGATGATAACAGTTTTCGCGCCCCGCAACGACTCGCGCGCTAACGAAAGCCCATTAAAAGTCTCCCCGAGAGCATATCCCTCGCGCACGCGCGCGTGTGTATGAACAGCCGAGACCCATAACTCAAGTCATTCCGAATCTATAAAGTACGAAAAACGCAACAACCTGCGCGCCAGGAGCAGCACCAGCAGCAGCAGCAGCAGCAGCATCAGCCAAGACAAAGCCCCCGCTAGAATAATAGACAAAGGCCGTCGTCGGGGCCGGTGCGCGGCGGCGGTATATAAAATAAGGCCCGGGAGAGAGGAAACGAGGATAAAAAAAAGAAAAAAAAAAGAAACGAAGGAGGAAAGCCGAGGAGATGCAGCGAGATGAACATCTAAGTGGGTTCTAGGTCGACGTCGGAGCTCTCGGGAAAACAATGGCAAAGGTCGTCGTCGCTCGTGTGGGCGTAGCTTATCGAGAGTGAGAGAGATAGAGACGTACATAGTGTGTATTTACACGTAGACAGTAGCTTTTCATTCTCTCTCTCTCTCTCTCTCTCTCTCTCTCTCTCTCTCTCTCTCTCCTTTCTTCCGAGCAGCGGCCTATTTCCGCGCGATATTTTCGATTTCTAATCGCCACGAGCGCATCCGAGACACCACACACACACTGCACACATGCACCGGCGTTAACAGATGCCGGCACGCAAACGAGTGAGGAAAAGAGAGTTTCTCGCGCGAGTGTTTGCAAGGCTCTGACACGGTCATGGCTGTTTGGCTTTAACTTGGAAATCGACGCGAGATGTACTGGATATATTGTCTTAGACGGAAAAAAATTGGAAGGAAATACGAGTTCTTCGCTTGCTGAAAATTCAAATTTCGCGCCATATAATCTAGCGGCTGGCGCAGGGAGAGCAACTGATTTGCTTATTAAAAGATTATCTCTTTCGTTTTTACAAAATCCTATAGTTTGTAATGTTTCAATGCTTTCGTCATCGTCATGGACATTTTACAGTTTCACAATATATTCAAAGTTTTGCTAAGTAACCATCAGGCACTTTGAACGGTAAATTATTGTACCCGATGATGTCAAACTATCTCAGACGTACTTATCTCTTCTATCTAATAATTAGTATTTCAAGGATCACGAGAATTCCACAATATAAACGCATGTCAGCTCTCTTTCCACGAAAAACGCTTTTTCAGCCTCATTCACGCCGATTCCACCGCCGATACCAATTCCAAACATCCATAAATTTCGGCCTCCTCTCAAGGATTAATGACTCAATCAGCGCGCGCGAGAATTTTCCCAACGTAATGTGGCTCTCCCTCATCTTCGCCGAAACGCGACGCAGCGTCTCGCGATTCGTTTGCATTCCAACGAGCGCATTCAAATCAAAATCGTCTAAGAGGTGCTATAAATAACGCAGCTGATGCCCGCGAAGAAGCATTCCTCCCGATAACCCATCGGATAAGAATCAAGAGTCTCTTTCTCTCTTTCTCTCTCTCTCTCTCTGAGGTAACGAGCCGCGTACGCGTCACGTCGCCGCGAATCAAGGCCTCCTGTCCGCTTTGTCGCGAGAGAGACAGAAGATATTGCTGCAGCCGCGCTCGCGACGACTACGTTTCCCTCGCGCGGCGCACAGCTGTCCGCTCATGCACACATACACGCGCGCACACGACCTTAGAAAGTGAAAAGCATTATTACCGCAGACGCATCGCCGTGACCTTTGCGCAAGTGCGAGAAATTTAATTTTTTGTTTTTCATTCCGTGATTCGTTTTTTTGTCCGTCTCTTTTTTTTGCGCTCAGCGCGGCACCGACGTGTTTGCATTGTGCGAAGGGCCGTGCAGAGTCACGATACGCTCGGTGTGTGGCGGAGATGATTGCGTCGGGACGAGTCTCATCGTCTGATTGATCTTCGCGGGTAATTTATTTTACACGAGCCGCGAGACGACGGCGCGCGGAGAGATGGGCTTGGATTTTCTATTAGTTGCCGATCAATACACGCGGCCGGCATATCACGCGGGTATCGATGTTGCATCGAGGTTTCAAGCTCAGCCGGAGAATATTAAGAAAAGCCGCAGTGTGTAATTAAGATCGGAGAATATGGCATCTGTGTGTGTGTGTGTGTGTGTGTGTGTGTGTCTGTGTGTGCGCGAGAAAACTATCTAAACATGAGCAGATCGATCGTAAATTAAGATTAATTGTCACGGGAAGATTAGAGGCGATTTACGAGGTGCAGCGGCTCGAGCAGCAAATCATTCCGTTTTGAAATATCCATATAACCCGCTACTTTTTGCCTTCATAATACTGCACATACCGATTATTCTCCGTATCTATATATACAAGCTCTTCTGCGGAATTACACTGTGCGCACGCTTTTTGCGCCGGGACCCGAGAAAGATTAGAATTTTGAACTTTCTCCCGCCGTGCTTACATAATTAACGGTTCCCCTGGTATATGTAAACGCATTTGCTTCCTTGACAAAAATACGAGCCGCCAACGGAATTCGGACTTTGCGAAGACGCGAAACTCTCGCGCGGGAGGGGGTGGGAATCGCGCGACGCGACAGACTCGTAAAGCGCGCGCTTCGAGACTCGTCCCAAAAGATGCAAATGACCCTCTGTTCTCCTCTTCTTTATTTCTTCTCGATGCTGTCGAAGCAAACGTACACGCATGAATAATTCAGCTGTTTGAAAACTAACATTTCCAACGGAGCTGCGAATTTGTATGTGCGTGTGTGTGTACGCGAAAAAGGTGCGCACGAATGGGCCGTTTGAAAAATAAAACGCGCGCGCGCGATTTTTCGAGCTTACGGCGCGCGCACGCACGGCCTCGTAAAAATCGAGGGATAAACGGGCCTGGCGTAACAGGGAGGGAGGGGGTAGAGAGAGAGAGAGAGAGAGAGAGAGACCGGTTCCCATAAACAATCACTTCAAAGGCAACGCCCGTGTGTCCCGATAATGAACGTTTATTAATTCGTAAATCAAGGATTAATGACAGTCCCTCCGCTGCTGAGAATTTTTGCAAACGATATATGTGTATGCGTGTGAATGTGTGTACGCACAGCTCAATGCGATACATTTTTTGCCGGGAGTTTATTATATATCGCGCGCGAGGAGAGGGAGAGAGAGAGAACGTACTCTCCGTTTGTGCATCTCGCGCTGTGTTTATATGCGCGCCTGGAACATATAGATTCCCGTATAGACGCGAGTTTCGAGCGGCGGCGTCTGGCTCGCGCGTTGCTTAATGGGCCTCCACAGCGCCAAGGTTGCGGTGTCCAATAAAATTCTCGCGAGGCGAGCGCTAATGAGCTGCGCGCCTTAGTCTATGATAATTATTGCTCTCCCCGCGGCCGCACTTGGTTTGTATGCAAATGTTCAATTAGAAGCTCGCTGCAGCCGCAGACGATTTAAGCGAGGGGTGGGGATTGTAAAGAAGGGGATTTATTTTTTGAGTTATTGGGTGCGATGGGGGTCAATTAGCTGAACTTTGTTGTGAATGTTTCGAGAGATTCAGGCGTGCGCTGGTCGTTTAACTTGATATCTGGCACTGCATATATTTTTTAGATGAATATACTTTATTGGATGAAACGGAATGCAATACGATAAAGTCGATAATTGCTCGGATGGAAGTTCATTAAATTTAATTAACGTTTGTATAATCTGAATTAATGGATCGAGAACGTAAGAAGTAAAATAACTGTTTCTCGTATTTTGCGTATCATTAGTTCGAAGGTTAAGCGCGAATTTCGCCTCGAAATGTATATAGTATACTTAGTAGAAGCAAAATAAATTATTATGCTTACAAGAACGAATTGTGAATGGTATTACAATGTAGCGTCATGAATTATGACCTTAGAGAAAAGTAATTATAATACTAAGCAATAATTTTCATGTGGAAGTATTGTAATGCAAATTTGATATTTTGTAAATGATGGATAATTACACGACGGAAGACAGCACAATGTCGTGATTTATTAAAATCTCGTCAATCGCTTGTCGTTTTCTTCGTCTGCTACATTGTAGCGCGAAATTTTGAATTTTTAACACGAATCCACAAAAGCAGATATTTTTCTACGGATGATTTATACTACACATTGTAATACATCTGGAAAGATCCTTTTCTCAAGCTTTCTAAAATATTATTATAAAGAGCAACCGACGAAGCGTATATAACAGTTATTCGCACTATTGCAAAATTGCCTTTCCCGCGAAATTACAGTTAGAATAAATCTTTCGTCGAACGATATAATATAACGCCCCACATATTTAACAGCAGCGATTCTCATGCTCTCCGAGGGAAGATATCTTCGATAACGAAATTTTCGTGAAAAGCCGAATCCCCCTCTTCACCCCCTTCTCTGCGATGGATCGAACAAAATACACAAGCCTGGCATTCATCGCTCCAGGCGATTCTCGAGTGATAGCAATAATAATTTACATAGCTTAAATGTATACATACACACTTTGCTTTAGACTTTCTTTTTTCCACGCGACTCGCCGCGCGCGTCTAATATCTACTGCACACACACACACACACGAATTTTCGCCTACGTCTATATCTGATAAACCGATCCATGAAGCCATAACAACATTATAATAATATCCCAGGATCATTTGTCAGCAGACAATAGGAAATACATTACCGCTGAAAGGAAAGGCGGGAGAAAGAGAAAAGGGGGTTCGTGTACAGTCTCGTGTTGAAATTTATTATAATCCCTTTTCCACGCCGTCTCTCTCTCTCTTTCTCTCTCGCGGGCAATAATAACCGCGAGCATTACGGCTTCTCGCGCAACAGACACGCGGCGGCGGCGGCGGCGGCGAGAGATCGGCGGCGACTCCCGACTCTCGCGTAATATCCTTTGATCGCTATAAGTTTCGCTCTCTCGGTTGGCATAGGCTGCCGTTTGTTTATACGCGATCCATTAGGCCTAATTAATCTCGGCTGCTTGTAACGAGCTGCTCGCCGCGGGAACAAAGCAAAAGTGTTTCTCGCGCGAGCGAGATGGAGAGAGTGAGAGAGAGAGAGAGAGAGAAAGAGCGCCGTTTGCGTTTAATGATAAAGCAATTGAATCGGCACGTGGAGGTGTTGCCGCGGGCCTTTTTTTCGCTCTCGCGACGCGGTACATAAAGTGGAAAGGTAACGCCTCGACGCTTTGCGTGTAGCCGGTTGTAGCTCCCGGGATTGTTTCTATGCGGTCTCGTTTAATGATCGTTGCTGGGCGCGAGGGTGCGCGATGCGCGTTTGCGTAAGGAAAATTTATTTCGAAAATTTTCAAGTCGAGCTGCACGACTTTCTGCAGACGCGATCGATATAGTTGGAGATTTTTTATTTATTATAATATTATGTGAACTATAGCGAGGTTTACTCAATATAGAAACTTGATTTACAATAACTGTGCAATGAACATTAGATTCATAAAATTGACTGGAATCCGTACACGACAGACAACAGTAAAACATGATTTTGTATCAGAGTTGTAAGGTTCTCACAAAATAAGTGTTCAGACAAAAAAAATAAGGATATCATAATATTTCTTGACATTTATTCGATTCGTAGTAGCTCAACTTTATTGTCAGAAGAAGCCCTAAAGTATATCAATAAAAAATTGTTCATGAAACCGTTACACAATACTCAAAGCAATGTGCGATATCCACACCAACATTTTCCAGGCGTATAGGTTACGGGGTGCATAGGCTATGGGATGAAACTCGAAATTCCATACCATCGCAAAGCTTCCTCGACAATCATTCCGATGCATGCATAATCCGTTAAAATTATTCCTCAGAGCCAAAAAGCGATCGGGCGTCATTATCCCGCGAGCAATAACGGCACGCCCGTTTTCACAACCAGAGACTCGCTGTATACATGCTATATACCTATATACACATGCAGAGAGTCGAAACTTGAAAAAATTCCCTTCTCTCCCTCTCGGCCAAAGAGGTTGCGCAATTTCAGAAAAACCTCTCTCGCGCGCGCGCGCACACACACACACACACACAGACAGATCAGTCAGTAGCCGCATTCGCGCTTGCGCGCGGGGCCGAGCGATTTTGCAAATTCTCGCGCGCGAAATTTGAGCACTGCGGCGCTCGATGCATATCGCGGCCTCCGCAGCTTTTTTTCTTCCCAGCCCCGTGCGTGTATATACAGACAGATACACGTGCACACTCGTCAAGGCACAGAGAGACCGGGGAGAAGAAGGTTTCCTTTGGCGCTCGGGGAACACCCACTCACGATCCTCGGCCGCGTATATAGACAGACTGCGGCTGCTCTATACCCCCGAAGGGTATTACCAAAGCCGCGCGAGCCTTAAGAGTCCCACGATCGGCGAACCGGTCACGAGAGGCGCCTTTCGAAAAATCGCCCCCCGACTTTGGGAGCCGACGTGCCATACATAGCGTTCCTGTGTACTGTATAGGTGTCGACTGCTATGTGTGTCTATGACCTCGTCGACGTCGTGTATATGCGAGCGCGGATAAGAGAGGTCTCAATTGAATTCCACCGCGTGCTTATTTCGCAGAGGGTGTTGCCCTCGCATTAAGTCTATCCCCACGAAAGAAAGCCAGCCATGTTTCGTTTTGTTATATCGGGTGCGCGCGAATAGTTGACGATTTTGCGCTCTCGATCTATCTCTCTCCCATAGGAACTTTACGACTTTTAATTTCAGTAATTCTCTCGCGCGGCGAGTCGATAGTCGTGATGTGTAAGAAGATGTAGCAACAGGCCGGCGAATCGGCTGCCCCGGCTTGCCTGTTATTATCGGTTTATTATACGGCTCGCGGTTCGGTATCGAGATCGAGTCTTTGGAAGTTACGATGTCGGGGGATAAGTGAGTGTATTTGAGTTCGTTTATGGCTCTCCGATCGGTACGAATGTAATTATTAGATTAAGCCCCTAGGTAGACGTAACGGCTTTATTACGCAGATTACGAGGAGAGATAATGCATACTACGTGTGTACTCTATACGCCGCGCGCGAGTAGAGTGACACGCTTGAACTTTGTGCCGGGAAAGCTGTATATATACAGCGCAGCGCGCGGCTGAATTTCGTTTACGAGCATACGGCGTACGACTATTACATTATGTAATTTTCCGGCGCATTATCTCAATTTTCTAGAAAAAAAGCAAACTCTTTCTCTCTCGCGTGTATTATATTCCCGGAATGCACGTCGAATTTGCATGTAAAGTACCCCTGTAACTAGGTGTAATTCCAAGCGCGCTATACGCAAGCTGGACTCCCCTAACGAATTTTACGAAAAGGAAACCGATCCATTGCCTCTAATAAAAGCGAAATTATCTCCCCATATAAAGTACTTGTCACGCGAGCTTCTAACAACCGGTTAAAACACATACGCATATATAGACACACATAACCGGTTGATAAGATTTAGTGTATTCGCGAACTTACAAACCGATTTTTTTTTTGCCCGCATATACATACAGTCTATATACACGCGTATATCCGCTGTAAATAACCTCAATCGTAAAGCTGTAATTATCACTTATTTCTCATGCTCGTTTAAGATCTCTAGCAGTAAACAGAGTTTCAGAAAATATCCATAGAGCCTTTTGAAAAATATACGAGTCTCTTTCTCTCAGCCAGATCGGTAAACAAGACACTTAGCGATCTAAGCGCCGAGAAAATAAAAGGAGCTCATGCACTCCGTATATATATGTATATATATATATATATAGAGAGAGAGAGAGAGAGAGAGAAAGAGAGAGAGAGGCCTTGCGCTTGTAAAGAAAAGCAAAGAAACATTGTGTAATTTACGCAAGCTGGCGCTCGGAAAAAGTGTCTATTTTTAAGCGCGCAACTTTCAAAACGGCTTTCAATAATTTATAAAGCAAAACCGCCCCTCTATCGAACCTATGTAGACGTATAGAACAGGCTCTCTCTCTCTCTCTCTCTCGCCAGCCTATCGACGCTCGGCTACAAGATTTTCCGCAATAAGTCCGAGGTATATCACGTGTGCGAGAGCGACCAGCGTTTCCTTTCTCCCCTTCCCACGTTATCATTCTCGCCAAGGCTCCTTATCGCCCGTATCCTTGCGCACGCTCACTCGCGAGAGCCGCCGCCAGATCGAAATCGTTCGACAGACGTATATTACACGCGGGTAAAGCGCGCGGGTACATTAAGTTTCTTACAGAAAACTGACGTTTCCGAAGGGACACCTCTATATAACGCTGCATGTATACATATACTTATTTAATAATGCAAGCTAGTCTTTTCCCACCTACTCGATCATAATTCTCTCTACCTCGCTCGCGCTCCCGATAAAAATCTTACGGCAGATCTAGAAAACTCGAGGCGGCTCTTTCCCATGCCTCGACCCATTTCTACTGTAATACGCGATGATACTGTATGCACGTACAGTCACGGGTGAGTGTATATAGTGTCTATACAATACTTGTAAGTGTTTTTCAGATACTTATATTTTTATATAGAAAATTACGGTTTGTATCTCAAGGGCTGTCATAACCCATAAGAACCCATTGTTAACCTCAAAATAAAGCTGTGAACGTAAGCACTTTATAAAATATAAAGAATGTTTACAAAAGTTGAATGTAACCGATTGATTTACAATTGAAAATACAATCCGGACAAATAATCCTGGAAAACGTTAGCTGACCGTCATTTTGACGATTGGAATTTTCATACATGTTAATTATTGGAAATGCATGATTATTCTTTAAGAATAAAACAGCGTTAGTTTCAGGTAAGATCAATTTTCATTTATTCAATAAGTATAAGGAAGAATTCACGCCTGTTTGGAGCGGCTACTTAGACGACATACTCGTGCTAAGACTCCATGCGAGACTGAGAGGTGTGGAATGGAAAACAAGAGCAGAGAGGTACAAAAAGGACTTTAGGACCTTCGACATCATAAACAGTCATCATAAACGCACTTTCCCTTTCTTTTGCAGTACAAACTCACGTTTGCAGTGAATATAATCATAGCAATATTCGAACATTAATATACAAAATTATTAAACCATTGAAATGCTAAAAATGCAGTTGAGGCAAATTTGTTACACGATAATGAACACTTAGATTTTCTTATTATACAAATCGTATTTTTCGTAAACAACGAGATATAAGGTTCGAAGTGGAGATCACCCTTAGCAAAACAATAAAACTATAAAAATGAGACATTATCCAGCGTCTAATCTGAATCTCAAACCTATTTATCCTATACTGTACACACCTTACCTGCCACACGCGCACATACATCAACACATATTCCATCAATCGGTCGCGAGTTAATTGACGTTTGGTTATCGCCAGGTGTGTTTCGCGCGCAACTGGACAATGTGCCGCGTGCAGTGTCTCTCTTGTATATGAATTTCACGCGGAGACAAACCGGTCGCTCGCGCGAAATTGATGGGAACGCGGC
The DNA here is from genome assembly GCA_018906965.1 of Philotrypesis tridentata. NCBI lineage: Eukaryota > Metazoa > Arthropoda > Insecta > Hymenoptera > Pteromalidae > Philotrypesis > Philotrypesis tridentata. The sequence goes on along the minus strand of JACCIB010000017.1, from coordinate 911,825 downwards.
GAACCGCAGCTCGCTGCGTCTGTGCGGTGCCGTGCGTATCAGAGAGCGACCCTGCAGAAGCGCGGCGCCGTCGCTTTTTGCAGGTCTTTCGTTGAAAAATTGTTTTCGATTCGGAACGCGTTTCTGTATATACTATACATGTATATATACGTATACTATACTGTGGAAACACTTCCTCACGCCGACTTTTTGTCGCAGCCGTGCCATTTCGCAACTCTGCAGCAGCGTCGCGCAGACGATGAGTAGCTTACCTGCAACAGAGAAGAGAGAAAATTCATTAGTTTGACGCGGACAAATGTGTGGGGCGAGTAAGAAGAGATTTGTACGCTGCAGCCTCTGGTCTCGCGGATAAAAGCGTAATTGACGATTACGCAAAATCGTTGAAAATCTCTCGGGGTCTGTAATGTGCACTTCGAGATTTTCCCATGATCTCTAGCATGGGCTTTTTTATTCCACTATATCATATACACACATATAGAAATGCGATAGATTTAATTATACTTTTTCTGCTTTTCAAGAAAATTCCCTGGCTCATATCTAATTTGATCTTATCGCATAATTCAGTATTTGTATTTCTGCGTCATTCCTCTCGCGGCTTAGCCGATTAACAGCTAATGCGCATTACCTGGACGATTGTCGTTACGCGCCTTCACGCCTAATTTTCCCACAATTCATAACCTTCCCTCCCTCTCTCTCTCTTTCTCTCCTTCCCTCCCACTCTTCATCAAGCTGAAATTTAAGTACACCGGTAAATCACTCGCGCAATCAGCGAATCGCGCGAAGAAAAAAATTCTTTTCGGACTCGCGTAACGAATGGCAATAAAGACACGCTTTTTTCGCGGACAAATCTGGGTCACTGCCCTATATACGTATATATAAAGTTTTACTGACGTGTCCCTCGCACCGTTGTTCCTTTATGTTTTTCATTCGCTATCTCGAGCGCCGATCTTCTCTTATCGGAACTTCAGATTGTGTTATGTTACGAAATTTCCCGCTCGCCCCCCCCCCCTTCCTTCCCCCAACGATACATGCAAAATACCAGCGAGGAAAAGCATCGCGCAAATAGCAGAATATATAGTATTACGCGCGCCGCCTCTAAGCGCGAAAAAAAAAACCGACAAACAAAAATAATATGTAAGCGAGTCTCAGAGTGTAATTCCAGTGCTCGGCGTCCATCCGTATATTATATTCATTCACTCGGCGGCAATTACGATAAACACTTTCGCGCTCGCGCCCGCAGCGCATGCATGTTCGCGGCTTGCGCAAGAGATAATGTCATAGGAAGCCGATTACGAGGATTATACAAGGCGTTATAAATTTCCGCGCATCTATCCGTCCTCTCTCTCTCTCTCTATCTCTCTCTCTCACACACACACACACACACACTCACTCTGATCTCTGATGCTCGACGAGGAGATTCTCGGGCTGTGTAGCACACACGAGCTTCCACATAGCGGTAAAAGTAGATGGAGTTTGGAGAGAGGACAGAGCGACCCACACACACACACACAAAGAAAATCCGCGCAGCTTCCGATTTCGCAAGGCAGAGAGATGCCGCGATTGTTCACCGAATCTCCGCTGACCGAAAAGCTGTCCTCGACGTTTTACGACGACTTTTTTACAGTCTCCCGTATCCGGACGACCAAACACCATTCCCACAGCGCGATGACTGCAACGTTGCGCAAAACCCCCCGTCCTTTTTTTAAGGATTCCTCTACTTCGTCGCCGCACACACAGCGTATCCCTCGCTGTATAAGTATTTATACAGTTGTTTTTTTTTCTCGCGGGGGATCCGCCGCACGCGTCGACGTGTCTTACGCATCGATTAATTTTGCCAGCCGATATCGAAGCGATCGCGAACAATGGCTGCGCCGGAGAGCGTAATTTAGTCGTCATCGCCGGGCGAGAGCCCGATTTTTCCCGAGGTGTAAAAGCGCATAAGAGAGAAGTGAAGAGATTTATCGCGCGGCTCTCGCTCGATTGGTAATTCAGCGTGTTGTGTGCGTGTATATACTGTTGCTATACGCGGCGTCGAGAATGAAATAGCCGCGCACATTTTTCTCGAATTCGTTTCGTACAAAAGCTCATTGTGTGCGGCTCTCCCGCGACCGGCTTTTCATTCCTCCTTGGGGAGCTGGCTGTAAATTGATTACGCCCTCGATTCTATCGGGTCTATTGCGGCTATTAACGATTGTATATAGCTATATTATCAGAAAAGATTGAATCGTTCGCCGCTCGTTTTTGGACGCGTCGTTTCCGACACGGCGCGTCGCACACCGCGCGGGGTTGGGTTATTTACGCGTATAATATCGAGAGACGGGCGCCTGATGTATTAAATATCGTCTAAAACGAGGTAATTTCCGCGACGTGAGTTATTAACTTGTTTTTCGATATGGGCCCGCGCGCGAGTGCGCCAATGTATGCGGCTTATGGTGGAGGTGACGTCAACTCGTCGCTATTACAGCGCGATTTATTCAAGCGGGAAGAAAATTGAAAATTTTCTGATTTACCGCCAAGTTGCGGCTTGCGCAACAATGGCAAAGATAAATGATCCGAACTTCATTGAAGGATGATATAGGCGTTTTGAAATATAGCAAAGAGTTCATAAAATTTTCAGAGACGATGTGTACTGCGCCCGCTATCTATCTTTGTATTATTGTCGAGCGCGATTCTCACGCGCGTTCCGACGAGCGATCGACTCGATACATACGCGCGCTCGCCAAAGTTATATGTATAATACAGCGCGTATGTATAAGCATATCTGTAAGTTACGGTATTCTATATATACATATATGCGCGCGTCGACGAGCTTTGTAAAAGCTATATACGCGTGTTACACAAGTCTAATATAATGTATATAATAACGAAGTCCAGCAAAATACCATTTACTCGGTGAACAATTTTACAAAGTGTACATGTATAATACGCTTTCTACGCGCATACAACACATTATTATACGTCGACATTACGAAAGCCTCCTACGCCGCACGGCTGCAAATTACGTGTGGGTCGTCGTAACGATTTCGAAAAAATAAGGGCCCACCCTAATGACAATAAAACTCTCCCACAATAAAGCAATTCTCCCCCCCCCCCCTCCCTCCCTCGAGAGCGAACTCGATATAGTTAATCAGCTCCGCCGTCACATTCTCGTATAGCCGTGCACTATACGTTCCTATAACGCAGCACGACGTGCAACCCGGGCACAATATATCTCCGGACATTAAATAAAGCCGCCCACGCGTCGCATTCCCCCGATACACGTAGCCCTCTCTCTCTCTCTCTCGTTCTCCAACGATCGATCGGCTCGAACTAGCGGGGAGTTTAAAGCCTATAAGTGCCTGGATTTTTCAGCTGGCACGCGGGCGACTCTCTCGCGACGTATAATACGTTTCCTGCGCGAGCGAGAGAGAGAGAGAGGGACTACAAATCGAGATAGCGTGGTAAGGTACGATCCGCGACGCGATAGGATTGTCTCTCGCGCGTACATGTGCGCGTTACGTCCTACGTACCGATCTCTCTCTCTCTCTCTCTCTCTCTCTCTCTCTCTCTCTCTCTCGGGTTTGTTTATGTTTATATATAAGGGAGAGAAAGAGGCGAAGGAAGGAAGTATGCGTGCGATATAGGAGATGTCTATCGTAGAGACACGAGCGCAAGCGCGAATGGAAATCGCTGCGTCGAGAGATCGAGATAAGCTACTTGGGGAGGAGAGGGACAGTTTCGAGAAGTAGCTTCCTGTGTTGCTGAAATTTCTTAATTGTCTTATGCTCGGCTGGTGCCTAATTTATATTAAATTTTCGTCGGTTCTCTTTAGCTCGCTAATCGATGAAGTGTAGGAAAACAGTTGGCATCAGTTGACCACTTTTAGATTATGTTCATCGGTGGCGTACACCTCAGTATAGTGTGTGATACTATTAACAATTCTACATCTTCTAGAATTTTGCAACTGAAATCTTTTATTTTATTGCTGCAGTCTATAAAGTTAGCCGATTATTATCTTATTTATTCTTATTCTAAAGAAAAATGACCGATTAGAATTACACGGCTTATGCGAGTTATATACCACGCAAGACTGAGCTCTGATTGGCCCAAGTGAATAGCGACGAACCAATGGCGAAAGGAATAAAATCTTTACACATCTCTTTTTTATGAGAAAAAAGAAGGATATTTCGACTGGAGGGGATGTGGTAGCGTGTTATGATATTGTGCGATTGTGCAACACGCCGAGGACAGAAAGGATATATATATGCATCGATATGTATGGTGTGCGGTACCGGCATTGTTAGCCCGAGCTATTACATTTAGAAATCATATTTCTGCGCAGACAAAAGGGGTATACGTATAAGCTCGGACGATGAATTATTCATATCGTCTCTAATGTCGAACAGTACAAGCTGATAAGGCCTTACAATGGATTATTTGCTTATCCCCTCGTCGGGACAAAATGCCGTGGTACACTTTCGCGACACAGCCTTGAACGACACGAATTCCCTCTCATCTCCACTGCTACGCGGAGGGCAAAAAGCTCGGATAATTAACGCCGAGGTCGACTCCTACGCGCGCAACCTGTACGAATCAATTAAAGGTACGTACCTTCGCGCTCCCACGATCCTTGAACCCACCGGAGGAAATTCTCGCGCGCGCGGGATTTTCAAGGAAAGCCTTATCCCGTGTAATATCCGTTGCAAGGATAGGACGAGGAATTAAACGAGCTTTCAGGAATTCGAGATTCATCGCTTGCCGAGAGAGAGAGAGAGAGAGAGAGAGAGAGAGAGAGAGAGTCTTCGTGTCCGACTGGCTACATCGGGGCTTGGAAAATGCGGGGTGAGTAATGCGCACGTATTTGTGCATGCCACCTAATCGGAGAGGAGAATGCATTCGCGGACCTTTTTTGGGTTGATCCTAGAGGAGGATTTCTGTGATAAGGGATCTTTTGTGATACTTTTATAGAAAAATGTTAGAAATGGTTTTGGAACATTTTTGCGGATGTCCGGATCCACTTGATGTTTACTTATTCCGTTTTTATTTTGTTTGGAAACTTATAATACGTATCAGATTGAAGAAATAATATGAAAAACTGTAATATAATAATTTATTACGCATCTTTCAATATACTTCTAGTGCATCCTCATCCTGCAATCAACGGTAGAATTTTATCTAGATCCATCGGTGAATCGTAGAATTTTTCTTCTGTGTGTTTGAATGCAATACGAATTCGCCGCTGATATGTGAATAAACCCCTGTATTTCAAGACATTGCTTTTATTGAAATAATTTCAAAATATCTTCTCATGAAAAGTCAAATAATCTTAATAAGTTAATATTACTAAAATTAATTATAAAATTAGTAACCATTCTTTGTACAATTCAGTGTTCTCGGACTGTATTTTCCTTGCGATTTCCTGCAGTAGACATTGGAATTCATGTTATATTCAAGCTAACAAAAATTTTTACATTGAGTCATGACTAGCTCGGAATAAAGTAGTTAAAACAAGTACGTGAATAATACCTTCACTTCAATCGTTAAAGCTGTAATAAAATTTAACGTATATTATAGTAGGTGTATACATACATAGCTGAGTAATAATATGCAGCTTTATAAATATTCAAAACATTGTAATCAATTTTTTGCGCGTATAGACTCGAATTCTCATAAAAATTGGATGTGTCATGCCTTCGTATCCATAGACACGGCAAGAAACGCTTCCACATGGGCTTTCCTCCGTTTCCTCTAATACCCTTCACACTCGTTAGGTAACGGCGCCATTAAGCAAAACAGAAAACGCAAATCGTGTCGATCGCCTTTTATAGATGTCAGCTGATTAGGATCGACAGTTCAATCGGGACAGTTGCAGCAAGATATCGAGCCCATTCTCGGGACCGCCGCCGCGCAACGTAACGTGTAAGTAAAAATTTCAACGAAGGCTTCGAGCTTTTTGTCGAAACCTCGAGTCAAACGAATCAAATATTTCTTTCGACATACTGCCGGCGCTGTGCTGCTGTGTACATTTAGTTTGACCGAACCTCTAATTTTTCTCTTTGTCTTTCTTCATTCACCCGACCAATATATTTTTTTTTTTTCATGTCACGTTCGATCGACACTTTCACCGCTTTTTCTCTGTCAAAGGATACGGCGCTTTGTTGGTATTGATGCACTTTTTTGTTGGACAAGTTAGCGATCTTTCGAGGTGCCTCCTGCCGAAAAGTTATTCAAAACTGTTTCGGAACTATATTTTTATCGTCGCAATTTGGACAGGAAAAATTAATACTTTTAAAGTGACGGTTACCATCGACTTCAAGGTAAAATCCATGATTATTATCTGAAATCATCTAAATTGTATCTCAAGTTATCTCAGTTGTATGCGAAATCATCCGTGTTTTATATGAAGTTGTCTTAAATTGAATCTAATATCGCATCTAAATTCGAAATTATCAAAACATTGTTGGAACCCCATTTAAAACAATTCCAACCAGAAGTTCTAACGAAAAAGCGTTGAACTTTTTTCCAGGCCATCTTTAAGCAAATCTCGGCGAGCGGTAGCGTCAAGCGAGACACCGTATTTGCCATGACTCTCGCCGAAATCGCTCAATCTCGCGTCGAATGTGGCCCGCCTTTCGCTCTGCGGTCGTGCGCCACAATTCAGCCGTGGCGCCTGAACAAAAAGCCCGACTTCTTACCTTGGAAATTCACACGCTATACTTATACACAGCCGGACACAGTGGCGTTCGAGAATCCGTTGAAAGAATTTATAGGGCGAGCGTGTTGACATAACCGCCGTATACCGTATGTACATTGAAAGAGAAAGAGAAAGAGAGAGGAAGAGCGATTTTTCCACGGTGGGCGAGAGGACTATACGAGATCGTATAACAATGAGAGGAGTACGCGAGTCCCCCCCTTTTTTTTCTCTCGGTCTCCTTCGAGCGAGAGAGGAGTTTGACAAGCATAGGAGAGCTAATGGAGCGACGTTAACTTGACTCCGCGTGGCAGTTACTTTTATCATTATCATTATCATTGGCAAGGAGCAAATGCGCGGCGCTTTATGGAAGTCTAACGGGGTATGAAAAAACTCGAGGAATTTTCCGTTTGGCTTATTCACGCGTGTGTATATAGGCTCAGAATGAACAATTATCTCTTGCAAAAGTTATTTAGTAATTTTGTCAACCTTCACTCTTTGTGTGCGAGTGTGTGCAGTGTGTGAGCATGACAACTTTGATGGGGCGTTTGAAAAATTTCGATGCAATTCCCCGGGATTTTATTGGTCAATTATCTGCGACGACGACGACGACAGCGACGGCTTTCGGGAAAACTGTGTCAAATTTTATTGCCGCGCACGACGCGTGGAGAAAAAAAGGAAAGAATAAAACAAAGTCGTCCACGTACGCACGTCGATTACGGAGAGGCTCTCTCTCTTTCTCTCACTCTCGGTGCATCGAAAGTACGTAATTGTAGGAAGCATCCGTTCCGATTAACTAATCAATACGCCTCCATAAAAGTCCAATGGAATAACTGCGAATTCACTTTCACTCCGTCATAAATATTCGCAATGACTGCGCTGAAAGGTGCTTCGCGCGCGGCGTCTCGTTTCGCGGGGCTTCGTCGACGCGCGTTTTCATTGAAAACCTCGTCCCGCGGGAAGGGTGGGGAGGGCTGCACTCGAAAAGAGAAAAACGAGGAGCTTTTTATCCTGTCGGCGGCGAGCGTCTATAATATAGTGCGCGCTCGCGTGTGCCATAATAAAACAATGATATAGGCACCTCGTTTATTACAATTCACACTTTCCATCCTTTCTCCGTCTCTCGCGCCCCCTTATCTTCGACACACAATCGCCCTCCGGCTCGACGGTTATTTTTCCTTGGTCGCCTCTTTGCAACAGCAACAGCAGCAGCAGCAGCAGCAGCACCGATACATCCGCGCGATGTGTATTGCGCAAAACACGTCTCTTTTCTCTCTATATCTCGACTGCTGCAGCGATACATTCTTGATACTCTTGCTCTGGGCGCTTTATTTTATGTAAAAGTTTACGTCACGAGAAAGCACAGTTCCGAGTCCGTAGAGATATAATGTATAGAAACATGCAGTGTCCGACGATTTTCGTCTGGAAGTGTGTGAACGAGAGGGGCGCGGTTTCGAGATCTGCTCGCGTATATCGATCTCTCTATCTCGGGTTGCTTCACCGCGTGTATTCCGCGTGAAATAAGCACTGGCACTTGGAAAGTCGACGCACGTGTACGAGGTACGTATATATATACAGAAGCCGAGTTGAAACTTTTGCCCGGCTGCGCGCACTGCACTGTTTTGGATGAAAATCGCCTGGTCTCGAGAAAGGGGCTTATTATGAGGGCCGGCAGTACGGCCGCACTTCGATCGCTATACTTTGCCATTGTGAGCCGAGATTAGACGTTATTACGGTTGGCTATACATGCCGCCTTTTTTTCTCGAATCGAGCCAGTTCGCCATAGCCTCTCGGACAATGCAATGGTCGATTGTGTGCACACGAATCGGATAGTACAGAGAGAGAGAGAGAGAGAAACGTGATGTGGGCAAGAGAGTAGCTGCTCGCACCGCAGAGAAGCCGGACACACGTATTATTTATTATACCGATTTTTCTCCCGATCGATATACACCGGCGGCCCGGCATTATGCTTCCACGGCAATTTTACAATCCGCGTATAGAAGCCCACAAAGCGCCGTCAATTTCCGAGCTGCAGAGCCGTGTAATGGCGTATCAATCTGCTATCCGCGATATTTACTTACGAGCGCAGTCGCGAGGCGCTGCGCATACGCTATGTATCCCATAGATAAAGCGACATGAAAACATAATCAAGCCGTTAATAATCCGCCTGATCGTTCGGCTCTCTCTCTATCTATCTCTCTATCTCTCTCTTTTCTCTCCGTGAAATCGCGGCGCTTACGTAAGCCCACGCGAGTCTCTCCTATATAAATCGAATTAACGCTTTGACCTTTCACCCCTCGCCGATTCCACGGAGCGTATAATGTGTAGCCTGTGACCGATCGCACAGCCACAAAAAAAAAAATGAAAAGCGCAGTACTTTTGACAAATCGGTTACGTGCGCGCTGGCTGTCGAGCACACCGAAGAAAGAGACGCGCGAGAAGACAATGCCCCGGTTCTGGTGAGAAGCCCGTTCTCGCGGCTGCAGCGCAGTCGTGACCGGGAACACGCCTGGCGCGTGTATCTCGCGTGTCTCCACGACTATGGCTATACACACATACTTCCGCCTGCGCGAGAGCCGACGATTTAACCCGCTTAAATTTATGCTTCACGCCCGGCTACACCCCGCGAGTGTATCGTGATATCCTCGGAGTCTCACGGAGATCTCGCTGGCTGAATACTTGTGGGCATAGAGAGAGAGAGAAAGACGAACCCGAGGGGTCGAGATCGTTTCCTGATCGACCTCCAGCCTCGGGCTCTGGTCAGCTGAGCTACGGGAGGAGGAAGTCACGATGTGGTAGCCCAAAGGCGCCGCAGTATCGGTTCCGCTTGGCTTTGCAGGTTGTTGTATGCATAGCGTGTTCTGCTGGCTGTTGCTCTCCGTGCTGTGATACTGTGTGGAGGTCGAACGCGAGCTTTCCGCCAAATTGATGCGGGACTGATATGCGCACGAATCGATTACATCGAGAGATCGGCTTACCGATTTCCGATCTGTGTTGGGTTGGGTTTGTGTTCAAAAGAGGGGGAATTATTGCAAAAACTGGTGAAAGTTTTTTTTTTCTAGTATGGAAAGATGGCGTTATTGTGAGATATCGTTGCGAGGTTTATGCATTTATACATAAATTTGGGGAATTTTTTAACAATTTAGAGCAATTTTAAGCATCGACTTCTTAGAAAAATTCGTTAAATTAAGAATTAGTACGTTCTCGCTATATAGTGTTTGATTTGCACAGAGTTCATTATTTTGCATAAACAAATTGTTGAACTAATTTGGTCAATTGCATGCACATTTAATACTTGAAAAAATTACGAATAACAAATTTTGCTCTGAATGGTGCAGTGAAACAAAATTATTATACCTAAAAACTCTTCAAAAAAATTCATAATTAACGTGAAATTACTTGCATATCAATAAACATTGCGTCACTATAAAACCAGTAATTTAAGTGATCCCTTTCAAAAATAGTCTCAAGCTATGCTCGTAACTTTGAAGAACCTCAACTTTCATCGAGAATCAAATATTCCCTCCCAATCCAACCGATTAATCCAGACAATCAGACCTAACGATAGCAAAATATTAAATTCAATTGTTTCCAATATACACACACTCGCGAGCACGCTTGTTAATGCACAAACATTTTTCCCATATTTCCCATTGTACCTAACAATACACGCATCAGCTCTCGAAAGTGACTTCTATACTCACATGCCGTCACTCTCCCCGAGACACACACGCCGCGCACGGCACCCAAAGCATCTTCGCCTCGAGCCAACGGAACAATGTCTTCCATCTATATAAAACGAATCGTTATTAACCGAGATCCCCGGCTTTACCAGGGGCCAGTGAAAAATAATGAAGGATATATAATAAACGAAAAGTCGAGCTCTCCACAGAGAGCGAGAGAGAGAGAGAACTTTCTCATTACGTGACGTCGCCTTCGAGCGCATTTCCGGCTCGCTATAAGTGACTATCACTTTTTGAACGCGCTCCCGCGACGCTGCCCCCGAGCTATACACGGCCCGGTATATAGTGCACACAACACACGTCTATATCGATTTTCGAGTGCACGCAGACGGCGGAGGCCTTTTTTCCACCGCCGCCGCCGACGACGACGGAAAGCCGTTTAACTGGTATTTTATCGTCGCGTTTAACCTGCAGCAACAGCAGCAGCGGCCGCCGCCGCTGCTCTCTCGATCAGTTGGTGTTCTATACTGCAATTGCTTATTTTTTTTTCGCCACAATTAGCCTCCTATCAGTGGGAAATTCTGTGAATTCCTCGGCAGGATATCTGTAAGGATTATGTTTGTTTTACGGTTACGATATCGGCCGGTGTATTTAACTAACCCGTACAGGTTTTGGCTGCGCGAGGCGTGTAACCGCCCGGTTGACACGAGTTGCTGCTTTTCGACATAGTTTCACTTTATCAGTTGCCGATATATACATGGTATGAAAATTCCACAGCCGTATGTAAACAAAAAATATACATCTCGATCGTGATTTCTAGTAGGAAGTGATGTTGGGTCTATTATCGGTGCTGTTTTCTCCAAATGGATTGAAATTTGTCGACGCTGCGTCTAGACTGCATCTCGTTTATTACATATATCAGCGAGCGAGCGAGAGAGAGAGAGAGAGAGAGAGAGAGGCCGATATACAGTACTTTCTCGATTTTAATAGTGAAAAAGAGAGTTTATTCGATTTCGCAAAATAGTTGGAAAAGTGTATGCTCGCGGTTCGAGCTCTCTTATGAGCGTCTACTTCGTTCGTAAGTGTAATACAAGTTTAAGGCAAGAAAGTTGGAACAGTATACCAAACTTCAATGGGCGCGTTCATCACAATCAGCGATTTTTCGCAGAATCATGTAAACTTAGTTCTTTATTCTAACCATAATTTTACTGCCTAGTAAAAGTATACGTTCGTAAATGTAGCTCTGCGCACTGAAGGAAATGATATTTTTGAATCGAAACAGTTGTCAAGAGGAATACTTAATTTTTGAACGCAGTCTGCACGTGTGGTTTTATAAGCTTTGTTTCTTCCAAGCTTTTTTTGTATACTAAGTTTAATAAGATTAAGCAGCTCTTTTAAATCTTTATGAATAGTTGCATTATGTATGGCTAATACCCGTTATTAACAGAAATATTATTTACGACTTTAAATAAGCTGACAAAGACAGAAATGTAAATTTAAATGAATATGCTTACAAAAATTTGTTTATTTTGATATAAGAGGAAGTTATGAATGAAAAGCCTAGTGTTTATTTGTTTATTACGTATATCTATTATGAAATCAGAATATTAAAAATCTAAATTTATTCCGTATAATTAATAGATACTGAAAAAGTCCACTGTAGGTTGCATATCTGCAGACATTTGGAAACTTCGAAAGGTCATAATTATGGAAGTAGCGTAGTAGAGATTTAGAAATGTAGTTTATTTATTAAGCGCAAGTTCATAGTCCAACACTTTAATGTTATCATTTAATTTAATTAAAATTTATTTCAACTAAATTTAATTTAAATTTAATTTTTTTTTTTCAATAATGACTTTTGGCAAGAAATTCATGCAGAAACTAATTACCGTAGCGCTAGCGAACGGTAACTTGCAGAGCAAATAATTTTAATAGCATTCTGTGGTTGCTTCCGAATAAATTATGTCTCATTCTACTCTAAATAACGAAAACCCACCATGATCTATCTAAAAAACCACATTTCTCATATACAGTTTCGAATGGCAGAAACCATCATTTTCGACAAATTTTTAAGTCATTCGTTCGTTTGCACGAAGTCAGTTTCTATAAATAAGCCGAATAAAATTAAGCATGCATTTGCCATACAAATGAGCCTTCTGAATAATAATATCTCTCGAATCGCAACGACTCGACTCGAATAAAAGCAAAATCCGTTAAAACGAAGAGGAATGTTGTCGCATCACAAGGATTTTTCTTTCCGACAAACTACATTTTCAAGCTTGCGTTTCCTTTTGTTTCGAAAGGGCGTCTCTCTCTCCCTGCCACTGATAATCTGCATAACCACAACGACCGGCGCGCTACGTTACAAACTATAAGAGAGAGAGAAAGAAGATCGAGCCATCCCGATCCAATCAGGTTTTTCCCAGGCACTTTGAAAACCAACTGCCTCCCACAATGCGACGTGCAGTATCCCAAAAATTTCCAAGCGGCAGATGATAACGATCGCACAGATTCTTTCTCCTCTGCGCTTTGCGCATACACACGTTATATATATACGTATATATGCATACGCAGCGACAAGCCGTTCGCCTTGAGAGAGCCGCGAGAGCCGACAAGGTCGTGGAAACGGGAAATAGATCAGCGTGCACCTTTTCCCTTTCTACGGGAGAGAAGGTGTGTATCCTCGTCGATTCCGTAAAAACCTCTCATTAATCGTCGCCCGCCGCCTCTGCCGCTCGCCGCGCGCGTGTACACAAAACCTTTCACTCGGAATTCCGAGCAGTTTGTAAACGCAGCGAGGATGGATTTATTGTGCGTCGCGTCGAAATTTTCATTGCAGTTCGCCGGCGCTTCCTATACATACTGCACTCCGTGCCGCACGCGGGCGCACAGCACCAGTTGCGGATGGGAAAATTACAGCGGTTCTCTTTGAGGGAATAACAGCTCCGCGCCGAGAGCGTGAGTTTTGGTTTTTCGGTTCAGGCAGCGCTGATTGGCGAGATGAATGGCCTGTTAAATTTTGAAGAGCCACTTTCTCTGCTCTCGGCGCTTCGATGAGCGATATGGATGTTTATACGGGTATACCGGTAGCTTATTTGATTACCGGGAATTAATTTGGATGACTTTTTGAATAATTAGGAAGTGGCCTTTGAGAGCTTTTAATGGACGAGCCGGCGTTATCGGGTTTTGTAAATTGATCTTGTACCTCGTAACTTTTGATTTTAGAGAGACGCGCGCTGGTAGTCTCTCGGGACGTAAGACTTGAGCGAATTCTTCGGATTTGCGGTGGACGGACTTGTGCACATCCGGACTACCGGGTATTGTTGTAACGGTGCAAACGTGACTTTTTACTCACCTGAAACAAAGAAAAAGAAATAATCATTAAATGCGAAAAATGCTGTGTATTATGTCGCTGCAAATTATTATGTTTATTAGATATCTTATAATAAATTATTTGTGCGACACGTAACATTTGCAGCTTATCAAATATGTTATGCAAACTTTATTTGAAAAATTGACACCCGCGGAGAATGTAGAAATTTTCCTAATTATCTAACCAACATTTGAATCACATATTCGTAAATACTAAGTAAATTTGATTTACGTAATTTTGATATTATGCAAATTTACAAATTCATAGGCAAATACACTGTGCATGATTCTGTTAAACAACGCTGCACAAAGCTGCAATGTGTATAGAATTGTACGATGTTGTGCAATTCCATACAAAATTACTGAACACATTTTAATATGTGTAAACCTCGATCTCTATTATCGAATCCTTAAAAAACAAAGGTTAAGCGAAATACACATCCTTGATTAAAATCAGTGTCAGTGCAGTTATTATTTCTTATTTATTCATGATATATACACTTCTAAAGAAGTTGCTTACACGAGTGTACGTCAAGTATAATGTTGTTAAGGATCATTAAATAATTAATTTTTTTATTATTATCACCAGTAAAAAGGTTTTTCTGCACAAGTTGATTCAATTTATCTCTTGAAATCACATATTTACTTACATCTTTTTATAGTTTTGTTTCACTACAACATTTGAAATTGCAAAAAGAACGTAACGAGATGCAAATAAACGGTGGTACTTTCAAATCTATCAAATTAAAAACTTGCTTGTATCTTGTTGATTTGATCAGACACAGTTTTTTTCATTGGCGCTACGATAATATACATAAAAAATATTACGTTTTCATCATGCTTGTATTTTTATTTAGAGACATCAGCTTTTATATAACGAAGTAAGCTCTGATTTATGATAAGTCCCTTAAGAACTCATGTAAAAACTAAACGCTTTCTAGTGCGTTTTTGTCGATTACTTCATGAGTAACTTTTTCTTCATGGTAATTAAAAGTTTAATGTTTTAATTACATTCTAACTAATTTTAAGATCCATACGCGTTTTCATTACTTCGATGAAGTTACCTTTTATAGATTTTTTTATCTTCAATCAATTCTCTTGAATTGTATACTTATTTAAAAATAGTTTTCAAACATGATTAATATTCTTGTAAATGTATTTATTTTTTGTAACGAACAATTTCTTGCTTTCAATCAATTGCCTTGAATTGTATGTACGTTCACTTAATCATAGTTTTCGAAATTGATTAATATTCTTTAACGAAATTATGTATTTATTTCTCTATATTGCAAAGAATTTTTTGCTTTTAACTAATTCTCTTTAGTTTATTTACTTAATCATGGTTTTCGAAAATGATTGATATCGCTGAAAATATATTTATCTCTTACAGCAAAAAAATTTTTACTTCCAATTAATTTCCTTTAGAAGTACATTTACCTAATCACAGTTTTCGAAAATGATTGATACTCTTAAAATTATTTTTATCTCCTAGTATAAAAAAATCCAACGAAAACTACTTTTTACAAAATAATTATAAATAGCGATTTTCCACAAGCTACTGCGTATATTAAATGCGTGAGAAAGAACATTCATTCTAATGTCATAAAATCTATCTTTAATATCTAGCAACAATATTTATCAACGTATAACTATCACCTTAAAGGTATTTTATTTATCTTTATTTGTTAATTTTTTTTTACCCAAAAACTAGTTCGTTACAATCATTATTATTCATTCGTACTATGAACTGAGTGAACAGTTACACAACATATTTACAAATTTTGTACCAAAAACTAAATCAAACAAAATAAACTATTATCGCCGTTCAATCGAAAAGTTTTACAAAATTTCCACTACGATGTTCGCTATACCTTAACCAACGCACGAAAACACGATTTCGACAATACTCCAACAGCATCGACAATAAGCACGCGAAGTTCGAGCGAATCGAACACGTCTCTCTCTCTCTCTCTCTCTCTCTGTCTCCCCGACTTCTTGAAGAGATTTATGTCCCGAGCACGTGAACGATGACCTGCTAGATCGCGTGTTTTACTAGCCCGGCAAAAGCTCTCCCATACAGCCGAGCATTTAACTGTCGCGCCTATAAGGCCTTCGATAAATATTCATTAAAAGAAAAGGTAACTCGCTACTGTGCCCGCAACTCGAGATTGACCGCTCGCCGGATCACGAGGTATGCGAGTGCGTTGTCGCACTGATTAATTACGCCTGTCGATGTGCGTGTACCTACAGCTATTAACGATATCGAAGGTTGGGCATTATGGGATGTTTAAGCGTTTCATGAACTTTTCCACGCCGAACAAAGTCTTTTTTTTGTACTTTCAAGTCGATTGAGTCGTTTATCGATGAATCGGCATCGAGAGGTGAATCTGGATGTTCGATCGAAGGGGCACTTCGGAGGCTTATTACCGATTCGAAGTTCGTAAAGCAAACAACGAGGAGTATTTTCGAATCGATGGTGAGTTGTCAAAAAAAATATATAATGTTTAGTAAAAATAAAATCAAATATATTAATTGCCCATTTAACTCTTATGTGCTGTTCGGGGAGATGGAATGGGATCTGATAGTGAGTAGGAATATCACTAAATAGTAGACAAGAAAACTCCTTGTTATACAAAATGAATAGTTATTTATTTATTTGCTTATAAACAATTTTAGAGTTCGAATTTGAATTATGCCTCAAAATCACGTAACTCAAAAGTAGTGGACAATGACACTAGAGAAGCTGTTTCTTGTTTTTTCGTAATTTTATTTTCTTATTATTTCTTACACTGCTAAATGGTGGCACGAAATTTGAATTTTTATTTGACTTTCACGCCATTGCAGCGGAAAAACGAGCTAATTAGCAACTAAATTATCTTAAATAAGCTTATTTCATCACCTCTACTTTTTCCAACAGGTGTGCGATCCTCGGTATAATGTACGAAACAAATTGTTTTGATGCACGTCGCAAAATTTTTCTAAATTCGTTTTCTCGATAAAACAAAAAAGTGTTTACCGAAAAATTGCAGTATAACCAATACACACATATATACAACCCAATCGGGAAACGTGACCCAATAAAAATTCCTGCACGATGAGTAACTGTTTTTTTTCTCCACTAGAATGAAAACAAAATTTATTACAATCCTTGTTGCAAAAATTGCCATAAATTATCGTAAAAAAATGTATAAACCAAAATTATAATGGCAGACATATATTCCACAGCGCGCTATTTTATCGTTATAAAATCTATAACTATATAAACTCCTCTGTATCTACATATTAATTTTTAAGCCGCAACGCGCGCAGTAGTTTTTATTAGGTCATTTTTCTCGGAGCATCGCGCATGAACATATACAACGCCGTAAATATTCGAATACATCAATATTCATGACGCCCCGCGCGAGAATCTCTTTTCCCAAACATTATAATGCGAAAGCGTATACGCGCACTCGACATTTACTCGCGCGCATCAAATCCTCTTTCCTCTCCCCCTCTGAATCGCGTATACCTACAGATGTTTTCACGATCGACTAGGAAGTTTATCGTTTACAAGCTAATTAAACGATTGCTCGCGCGCGTTACGTCCACGCAACGAGACAATTATACACTTCCTATATACACTCGACGACTGCCGGTACGCTTCACACACACACACACACACACACACACACACACACACACGCGCGCGCGCGCGCGCGCACACACATATTCATTTCCCACAGTCGCATTTAATACACGCGCAAAGCGAGATTTACACTCGCCCCGCTAAAATTGCTCTGCGAAGCAGTAAAATTTTGCGTTCGCCCCAAAGTCCCGAAGACTGTTTGTTCTCTCTTTCTTTTTCTCTCTGTCTCGCGACGATTATTCGCTGCGGACAAGTGCCGTGTGTCTCTCACACCGCAGAGCCACAATGCAAGTGTATATACACAACGTCGTACATATGCGCGTACTCTCCTGTATTCCTTTTACAGATTAGCCTTGCCGATTTCACACAATTATTCAGGTGCCGCCGCGCGCGTGTCTCGACTCATTACACACGCGCTCATGCACGCGCGCACGGCTCACCCGGAATTTCCATAAATCCCAAAAGCAACGCGCCGGCAGCGGCGCGAAATTGCTCCGTCAAACCCGATGCCGTATATAACGAGAGCTGACAAAAAAAAAAAATAATAAATAAAGGAACGCCGCGTTTTCTCGAGCGCTGCAGACGCACGTCGTCCCCGACGAATTTATGGACGAGCATATCCGCGGAATGTTTCCGAAAGAAGAGAAAAATTCGCATCGCGGGCGGCGTTGTCGGCGGGGTATAACGATATTATTCTATATATACATATATCTGTACGTATACCCGAGCGAGTGCAGCCGTGCATTTATACTCACGTATATACATATATCTATACGCACTGCACCGCCGCGTTTCACTCTCACTTCTCTCTCTCCCTCTCTTGCGTATTATATCTATACACGTATATATACATACACATACGTATAGCACACGCGTGTCTAGGGAGAGAGAGAGAGAGAGACGAGTGCGCTGGTATACATAGAGTCTCCGCGCGCGTGCGTTTCATTTGGCGCGGCTAAAGTGAAACGAATCTTAAATCTCGGCGCGCGCGCGCGCGCGCTGCATAAGAGAAAATTTTCGCGTTCATTGCCGCGCGCGCGCAAGCGGCTATAAGTATAGCGAGCGCAAAGCGAGCGAGCAGGACGGAGAGAGAAGAAAAACTTTCATCGCGTCGTCCGAGACGCGTCGATCTCTCACTCGCGGCCGGCCGACGAGAGGAAGGTCCAGATGTGGAACAGGCGCGTGCTCGCCGATGATTTTCCGCGCGCGAGTTTTCACTTTTTTAAACGCACCGCGGCTCCGGTCCGTACACACATACGCTATATATATGTAACACTCGCGCGCGGCTGCAGAGTCTGCGCAGAGCGTTTTTAACGTGCGGATGTGTGTGTGTGCGTGTGCGTCGAGGAGTTTTCTTTTAGCTCTCGCTGCGCGCACACTCTCGCGCGAGGCATTATTTTATTGACGCAAAAAACGATGGCGCGCGGCGTGTGTAGGAAATTGATTTCGCCCGGGAAATTGAAAATTAAGACAGCGCGCCGCGCGAAAAAGAGAGCCGCGCATACGAGAGTATGTATGTGCGAATATAGAGCGTTTTTGTCGCCCTCGCCGCGCCAAGTGTATACGTACGTTTACACGTATATATACGCGGCCGATTTCCTTTATATATTCCTCGCGGTTTTTCTCGCGCGCGCTCCTCTCGCGCCACCTTTCCTTACGATCCATTTGTGAATGTGTGATTTACGTAACGTCTCTCGCGGCGGTGGCTGCGGCGGCGGCAGCGGCCAACTCGCGTGTAATTATATCGGGGCGAAATTGATTACAGCGATCGGTTTAGCTGTAAGAAAAGAATAACTGCTCTCTCTCTCTCTCTCTCTCTCTTCTCAGCGGAATACATTAGAGCCTGTGGTGCTGCTGCAGCCGCGGCAGAGTTGTTGAAAGTGCGCTTGGCATTCGCGCGCCGCGGCGAACACAATCGGTATCCTTTGAGTTTGCGCGCCGAGCATTGCTTGGAGCAGACTCGAGGGGGGAAGAGAGAATATATATGTTGTGTGGCTCTCGTTGTAATGTGAGAAAATAATTTTCAGGCATCGCGCGCGACGACGTGTGCGCATATGCATTAGCCGAGGAATTAAGATTCAATATAGCGCGCGCGCGAAATCCGATTATGCGGAGAGGGAATTGTTTTTTCGAAATCCGCGCGAGCCATGGGAAAAGCGTATTGGGAGTTCGCGGTGGCTGGGGTTGGTGATTGTGCTGTGTATGTGTGCGCAGCGTGACTGTTAGTGTTTGTTGGGTGGACTACACTGCTTGTGTAATTGGACTTAATTACTTTTTCTATAAGTCGAGAGTTTTTTCGTTCCTCGCGCCAACTAATTGCCGCGGAGAGGTTTGAAAATGCCGTCGAGGAAAGGGAAAATAAAAGCGTGTCTATTGATCAATGCGTGTCGAAAGCCACGAGAGGCGCATTGTGGTGGTTTTACAGAATATATATATATATGCTGCTCGTTATTTATGTATAGGAAAGAATAGTATTTTATCTAATCCATTTCGTGGGATTGGTATATAGAAGTCTTGCGCAGTAATTATTTTTTAGATGTTTAAATTCTTCTGTAAATTGTGGAAAATAATACGAATAATTATCAAAGTTAATATGTTTCGTTAGATTTTTTTGCTTTCTAGGGAAAATAACACGTACTGCAATTTTTAAATGATTTCAAAAGAATATTAATTGCTGACAATGCATACATGATTATTATATTATTAACGGCTAATAAATCATTTCATTAAAATTTAAATTCAATTAGTGTGTCCCATTCAAGTGTTTAATGACCAAATTGTTTCATAATTAAATTAATTATTAAATCATTTCTCTCGAATTCTAATTAATTTTACTTCAATCGTGATCGACGCATTATCTTGAATGATTCATTCCGCTATCAATCTATTGAAAACTTGAAACAATTATTTGTAATGTATTGAATAATTCCCAAGTATAAGAGTAAACAAAACGAACGATTAATAGTTTAGATACATTTTTGATAAACCTGAAATGACGGTCATTATTTAAAATCTATATAAGCCTTTAGAGTTATATAACTCTAACGTATTTGAAACTTATTTATGACTTTAGAATGCCATCGATAGCATTCATTTGTCAAAATTTGTATTGCAACATCTTCGTGCGTTGGCTCGAATAATTTTCTCAACTCGCGTTATTTGAAAATGGTCGTAAACCAAGTGGACATTCTTATATCATATTTGCAAATCATTTTAATATTTCATAGGTAATTAATTGTATGCGTAAAGCTAACGTTGTACAAGTAAAGTCATATGCTAGTTTTACAGAATAGTAAAAATAATCTACTGGTTTTCTTATGTAAATAAAATAATCTATCTGATACGACAATGCAATAAATCACGTATGACGTTCAGTCTGAATTTTGCAGAATTTTCTCGGACACTCGCAAATTCTTGCGCTTGAATAAAGTGCCAAACGTGTTTGGATTTCCAATAAATAAATACGTATTCGTCGTCCCAAACGTAAATTTTTAAAAGAACAACGTAAAACTGCTGCTAAATTTATGAATACTATTGTAATAAAACTGATGATATCTCCAATATCCCAGTTACTCGTGAACGGGTATATAATCGACGAAAAACGTGTGCTCAAGAACAAACAAAGACACGTATATACTGAACGGAAGATACACGATGTGCCAACGAACGTTGAATCCATCCACGTGAATTTCATCAATTCGAGTGAACAAGTATTTTGCTGGTATTTTTACACGTGACGCGTCTGGTCGGTTTTGAAATGTTCTTCATGATCCTAACAACTTTCAAACACATTTTGGATAAATTTTAGACTACGATATATATATATATGTGTGTGTGTGTGTATGTTCGGAAATTTCGAGGTCTGCATACGTGGCGTAGTAGGCATGGGCTATGAACCTACTTCTGCATTGCGTCAGATGATATTCCCCAACTTCATGTTTCTATTCATGATTGCGAATTTCTTCTTTCAAGGTAAACTCGGCGTACTCAAACCGCTTCTGAATATTCGATGAACTTAAATGAACCGATGGATTTAAATTATAGGCTTTACTATGTTTGATGGGTATATTAAAACTGTAAACAGAAGCGAGCACTGCACTCAGCTGCTGCAATAGCTAATATCCAAAATAGTTCACACCCAGCGATCATTGGTTCGAACGAGTCAAGCTATATACACTTTTATCTTCATGTCTAGATTCAGTCTCATTCTATGTGGTTTTTCTGGAGTAGACTTAAATTTCTGATCAAGTGCAGCTATGATTGATAATCGCAAAGCATCGGTTCGATCTACCCTAACACTTCCAGCTCCATTGAAAGCAATATTACGTAACTCTCATTTATTACTCTGCATCTCAAATAACGTCTCACTTTCGCGTCATCCTTTCATCTCAAAAAAACCCAACCAATGTCAGCACCGCGGTCCCCATCCAATGCATTCACCTGTCACTCTAGACAGCGTGACAAAAAAGAGGACAGCCTCCTTAGCGCAAGTATAACTCCCAACGCACACAAGGAAAATTAAGTGCCCAATCAGCGATCCCCATAAATTAGCCCAAAAGAAATTGAATTACAAACGGTATATCCAAACACTCGATCCCCAAGTAAAAGCCCACTAAAACTCGCATAAAACGTCCGATTAACACACGACTCGATTTCGGTCTCTAAGCCGCAGCAGCAGCAGCAGCAGCAGCAGTAGCAGCAGCGGCGGCGGTTCGCAACCAGGCGAATGTCTCGGTTCTCTCTCTCTCTCTCTCTCTCTCTCTATATCCATCGTCGAGAACTCGCGGGGAAAGGCGCGGGAGATAGATAGAGCGAGCGAGCGCGCGCGCGCGAGAGAGAGAGGATATATAGGCGCACGCCCGCGGAGTCAAGGCTGACGCGGGCGCGGTGTCCCGTTCCCTCTTTCACTCTGGGCGCGCGCTTCGTTCTCTCCCTCTCTCTTCGCGCGCAGGCAAAGTTCGCTTTTAAAAGCGCAGTAATGCAACGAGAGAGGCGATCGATCGTTACGAAAAAAAAAAAAATGATGAAAAAAAACGCCACGCACTGCACGCCGTCGCTGCGTGTCTAGAAGGGATTGAGTGCAGAGCGCGCGCGGCGGTTTATGTGCGTCGGTGGTAAAAGGAAAAATTCTTGGCGAATATTTGCGAAATTCGCAGGTTTACACTCTAACGTGTGCACGCAGACGTGGGATAGCGGCGCGGCAGTTTCCCTGGGGTGTGCGATGGTCGCCCGGCGGTTTATACAGGAATTTTTCGGCTTCTCTATGCGCTGCGCAGCGCGCGGGGGATAATGCGCGTGTATACACCGCCGCGGCAGGTGAACTTGAGCGGTGTAATTGTCGGCTTTAAGAAACAAAAAAAGAAACGCGAAATGTTTCTGCGGGCGACGACGGCGGCGGCGGCGGCATTTTTTCAAAGGGGCTCTATGGGCGGGTTAAGAGTCGAGTCGATGGTCGAAAAGCGCGTGAGTAAGTGGAGTTTTATGCCCATCGCTTTAAATGCGCCGCGTGTGTGTGATTGCTATAACAGTTTTATGCTTTCCGGGTGCATTAAATTTCACGTAATAAACAAGAGCGAAGGTGCACACCGGGATATGCGCGAGCGTCTCGCCGCACCCGGTTTATTCCACTTGGAAATGGAAAACGGTCTGTATTGGACTTTTAGCGCTATCCCTCTCGCGCTATCTCGTGGGTAACCTCTCGGATCAAATTTAATTTCAGGCGATAAACGAGAGCGTAAACGCTCTCTCACGCGCGCGCGCGTCTCGCCATACCCGGATTGTTCCACTTGAAAAGGGTTTTGCCATCATCTTCGACAACTCGCTCAGGATATCGCGGCTGATTGATGTTTGATTCTCGAGTTAAGGATTTTAGTTTAATATTGTAACGTACAATTGGGATGAAAATTCAATCTTTATTTATAAAAATATAAATGTTGTATAACCTGTATACTATAATGGAAAATACGCGATTACAATTATAGATAGTTTTAATGCACAGCTCTCATTGATTTTCACCGAAACTATACTTGCGTGATTTGTGTTAATCAACAAAATTGATTAACTTTCTATCGGTAATAGTTTGCGCGTAAAAGTTAATTACTTATCTGCCATTTTCTGAACGTCAAACTCTCTTACCTGCCTAACAAATTAAAAATTTGTTATTCTTTGCAAAGAAAATTAATTACTTTTGTAAACAGAATTCCAAATAATCATTGACATTATAAATGCATTTGTGATATTTCGCTACTAGAACAAATTAAAATTTAGCTATATTATGAATACACAATTTGTGTGTACTCTTTTTAAACTTACGAGTTCATTCTGAGTTGTACATACAGCCAAGAAGTAAAAATAGACGCAGACTAAAAAATTGTTATTCTTCAGAAAACATACCACCAGCTCGCATACATACACGCGCATTTATGCGTTTCCGCACGCACTCTCGCACTGCAAATTAATAGCGTTAATTTCCCGCACTCGCGCATTACATAAAAACACGCTTATTCACGCACTAGGCATTATACAGCGTAATATAACATCAGAATACTCCCAACACAATATCTCAGGCTCAGATTAAATTGAATTTCACGCTAAAGGCCGCGGCGACGGCGGCGACTGCAAGAGCTTTTACAATAATTGGACGCCGAGAGATGTCACGTGCGATCCCCGCGAGAATAGACTGCGCCACGTCGGATTTGAATGTGCGCGCATGTGTGGGAGCTTTTTACGGTCTCTCCGCCGCGCGGGCCGAGAGGCGCCATTACACGGCTACACATCCGCGTACCGCGGGCGACGTTAAATTATAGCGCGGACACTTATTACGTATGGCGCACGTGTTCTGCCGGTGAGCGTTGCGGTATCCTTTGCACAATGCGATATCGCTGGTGTGTGTGTGTGTGTGCAGTGCAGCGTGCGCCGCAACAGAAAAATTTGTATTTCCCGCTAGAACGCGGTCGCGCACGGAGAGCTTTTCTATGCGCGCTCCTCGAATAGTTTCGTGAACCTATATTATATGCGTATATATTATATGTATATACGCGATCGGGTGTGCGTGTCATTGGTAGGAAACAATGCGTGGAGTACCGAGATCGGTATCGATGAAATTCAGCTATACGAATTAATCATCGCGAAGGAGGTCGCGGCGCTCCGACAATGGCGAGCGCATAGCTTGCGAGAGCGCCATTCACGCGCATAAATATATAGACGTATTGAAAATGTCTTTATCAGCGGCAGCTCGTTCCCCTTTCAATGCGCGGCTGCATATCGCGCTGTGTGTGGCATTGGCTATTATAAACAGCGCGGAAAGCGCATAATTGATTATGGCGATTTGAAAAAATATAGTCATCTCTCCCGGTTGCATATATGGTATATGCAGATACGCGTCTTAATGCAGCCTCGAAATGAGGCGAATATAATTACGTCTGCATCGTGATCCTAAACGCTCGACTCTCGTGTGGGTCAGCGCACGATCCCTTGTAATTTCGCCGCGGAAAACCTTTCCCATTTTCAGTCGACTTTTCAAAGCCCGTTAATATCGTGAGTCGAGATGATTGGATAATTCGATAATTGCGCCTATATCGGATACGATATATGTACTGCGCCCCGACGCATGTAATTCAGTTCGGCCTCTCTCGTGTCCACGCATACATTATATTATTTCCACGCTATGTATACGCGCATAGGCTTTGGCGAAAAATTGAAAGATTATAGTGGGCGGAAATCGCGTGTTGAAGAATTTTTTTCGTGTGTCAAGAGCGCGCTTGACGAGAAGCGAGAGAAATTAAATTAAATTTTACGTTACGTAGGCCTGCTATATCAGTATACTATAAAAGTTAAAATAAAAGCACGCTATGCTTGCGTAGACAAAAAATAAAACATTGTTCTTCGATATACGCAAGAAAAATTTCACCGTTTAATCGGTCGTCGTACCCGCCGCAGCGCCGCTCAGTCGCCGACGCAAAAATACACATCAATATCACCTCGGCACTCGAGAGAAAGACGCATGCGACCACAACGCAACGACCTACATATATCTATACACACATATACAATAGAGCGCACCGCGTCGCTGAAAGGTATACACACGCGCCAGGCAGTATATAGTGGTCTCGAGTGTATACTATCGGTTAAAAATCGCAACTCGTATGTATATACAAGCGTACACAGTGCTGAGCGCAGCCAATAAACTTTCCGTATCAGCGACTCCCAAGTGTAGAGACGCGTGTAATGGAGATTGATTTTGAAAGCTTTGTCGAATAATTAGAATATATTTCATACGCGTAGGCCGGGCAGTCCCCGCATTATCGTCCTACGCAGCGCTATAGTGTACCGGCAGACACGGCCTTTCAGTCAAACTCGCAATTATGCCTTTCGCGGTGCGCAAACAAGGGACTTGAAAAGGAGACGTAAGAAAGAAGGGAGGAAGAAAAAACGTCCGTTATATGCGTGTACTTGCTCGCTTCGGAATTCAACGTCAAGCGCGCGCACTCCCGCTGTTATTGCGAATATCAAAGCGAATTCCCGCCGTAAGCGCGCGCGCGCGCACCGCGAAATATATCGCAAAGTCGCGGGCATTAGTAAGCCACCCAACGTCATCTCTCACGACAGAGAGAGAGAGAGAGAGAGAGAGAGAGAGAGAGAGAGTAAAGAAAAAAAACGAAAATATTCCGCCGACAATGCGTATGTCACCGCCGTCAGTATAATAAAACGCGCATCTCTCGTCGCGCGCGCGGATGCTTGTCGAGCTCTGCGTATATTTATATACCGGGGAGAGAGAGGACAAGGACCGATAAGGCCGAGAGCCGCGCAATCCTTCACGGGACATTTGTAATTCAACGGCTAGATCTCTCGCGGCTGCAGTGGCCACGGCGGCGGCGGCGGCGGCGGCGGCGGCTCTCCTAGACGTAGGCGCGAGAATGTGCAGTATGTATATATAGGAGGCTGCAGCGGTGCGAGAGATTAGAGTCTCGTAGAGTCGAGAGGGAAAGGCTGTAAAATTCGCTTTATTTATTGGGGAAGAGCGACTTACTTTCCTGAGTTACGGCTTCGCAGAAGAATATTGAATATGATATTGTGCACAGCACCGCGCGCTATTACAGTATGGCGGGAATTTTCAAATCGCGATAGATTGTAACACGGGTTTCGACACGATATATACATTATGTATATGACTTAGGCGTACATATTTGCGAGTTTCTCGAGTTATCTTTGACGAAATATATATATTATATATACCATATAGATATACGTATAAAGTATAGCAGCCAGAGCAGCCGAGTAACTGGTTTGCGTCTCTTTCGTTTCGTTTTTCAGCATCCTTTTTATTGCGGCTCCTGCCGATTTCCTCACTGGTTTCACCGGCTCTATACGCTACTGCACCGCTCGATACTTGATTTACGGCGAGAGCTCTAGGCTCACGTCGGGATGAAAAAAAAAAAAAATTAACGTGGCCCCGACGTTATAGACACAGTGTGTTTTGCGTTTCTTAATACACGCGCACGCATGCACGCACGCACGCACGCGCATCCGCGATTATTATAATTTTATATCCGATCGCGAGCGATTTGTCACCTGACGCGAAATCGAGATAAGAGAGCGCTTTGTCGTGTCGCAATTTCGCATATTGAGAGATAGTGACCGCCTCTCGAAGGAATTGCCAATGAGCGCGTATATATAAGTTGGAATAATCCAGTGGGAAAAGGTGCGAGAGACATATAGTAGGTGGCCTTTTCTATGAACTCTCGTGGTAGTTTTCAATGCCATAATCGAATTCAGTCTCTCTCTCCCTCTCTCTCTTCGTATAGCTTTCGACTTCGATTGTGAACCGTATTTCACTTTAGTGGACGCGCGTAGCTATGGGAGAGAATTCAAAAGCGCCGACTTTACGGCTTTACGGCTTATTGTATACAATTTGTAGACTCTGCGGGTTGTACTGCAGGAACCCTGTTATTGTGAAACGATAACGAGGAGAAGAATTAGCAATATCCGCGAGGGTGTGTGCGCAGCGTATGTTTGCTTTGTAGAGCGAAAGCTACTCGAGTTAACGGGCAACGCACGCGCGTATCTGACTATATGGCATATATAGATGCCTTTGAGGCGATAAAATTCCCTCTCGATTAAATTAATTTGTCGTGTCGAATCGCGCGACGCTAATGTCCCGGGGCGTAATAAGGCGTGTGCGTACACGCAAATGGAGCAATTTCGCCGCGTGTATATATAAGTAGAGTTTTACTATTGTCGAGTGACGTTGACGCAAGCGAAAAGTTGCGATGGAAAACGCGTCGAATAATAATGCATTGCGTAAAGTATTGTGTCTGCTCATATATATGCTACACAACCCGGGGATTAGAGCTGGAATTGCTTATTGGAAAATGTATACGTACTTCATTCTAGTTTCGGAATTTTTTTTCTCCTCGACGCAGTATAGACTCGACAATACTCTGCGTCGAACGAGTGCCATAATGCCACAACGTTGTATATACCTACGTTGGCGTCTAATACCCCGATGGGGTTAATTCACGCGGACATAACGACTAAGACTGCAACTTACCTGTAACAGAAAATAAAAGAAATATTGTTATAATATATTAACTATTGTTCTTTTATGCTTGATCGATTTCCGTTTTGTATTTTTTATTTTGGCTATTGAAAGTAATATATGCGTTCAGAGAGCAAACCGAGATATCAATCTAAGAACAGATTGATTAGAAGATAAAGCTTACAATTTATTATTGTTATGTTTTGTCAGTCGATCGATTAATTTATTCATTGTGCGTGTTCGTTGCGTATGCCAAATTATGATATTTCTTAATAGAGTTACAAAAACTTGTACTGTTCGTTATATTATATTCCCCTTTTAAAGAAGTTTCAAAATGTCATCCAATTTTTAAATTTGTAAAAATGTAACTAAGTATTTCAAATACATTTACAATATTTTATAAAAATACAAATACATATACAAAAATACATTTCTTTTTTTTCCATCTCTATCCTAAAATTCGCTTGAACCGATCGTCTCTGCCAGCCTGCAGCAAAATTTCCAACATCGCGATAATAACCGCAACTCGAAAACTCAAAACGCAAACGTCGAATGCTAGAAGCTCGACATAACAGCGCCATCGCAATTCTTTTTTATCGATACAAAACTGCATGTATACATGCATATATACAGCCAAGCGCGCACGTAAGATCTCGCACATCAGCATATCAGCAGACTGCGCACTGGCAGCACACTTAACGAAAAAGTTTCTCCCCATACATGAGGCTCTCGTGCATACAGTCATAAAGGAGGAAATTTCAATAAGACCTCGCAGTAGCTCGCTGCAGCAGCGGCAGCAGCGGCGAAGCTGCCGAGAGAAAACGAGATGAGATAGTGGCAAGAAGCGCCGTATAACTGTCTCTTCGGACTACAAGGAGTGCAGTGCACATACGCGATGCTGTTGCTGCTGCTGCTGCTGCTGCTGCGAGTTCGCTCTATGTGCGCCGCGCGTGTTGCTCGACTACACGAGAGGGAACCGCAGCTCCTCGCGCGGCTATATATAACATCCGCCGCAAGCGCGCAAGAGACCACCGACGCACGTGACGTTGGAAAATTAGTATTATATCCCGAGCCGTTCCATAAAGACACGAGGATTCGCGCAAGATCGGCCGTGGGAGTCGAGCCGATCGAAAGCCCACGACGCGAGGCGCGCTAAAGCCGATCAAGGTTTTCCCTCGACGAGACGAGCAAAGTGACGAATGTAGAAAAGAACGAGCGAGAAGACAATAATCGCGGCGCGGCGCGGAGAGCCGATGTATATAAGAGAGGGAGAGCGCGCGTGCGGCATCGTGTACTTCGTTAAACGGCCTCCTATAATATGTATACACTTGTACATTCCGAGAGAGATCTCCGAATGGGAAACTCGGCCTTTGCCGCTGCATGTGTATACACGTATAAGCAGCGTTGCGCAACGGGAAAATTTAATTAAGGAAAATTCGATTGGCCTCCCCTAGTCGACTCGATTTCTGGATTCTATATACGGAGAATTAGTTTTGATGCATTGCGAGAGATATGGTCGCAATGTCTTTCTTCGGGAATCGATCAACTCTCCGCGCTGTATACATATACGTATACTGCACATAGCGCACTGCGAGAAAGAGAGAGAGAAAGACGATTTCAGATTATTTCGTTACGGATCGCCGAGTGAGTTTCTGCGCTGTACAATCCAACTACAGAAAATAGAATCGGCATGACAGTTAAGAAATATCACCTCGAATTCCCCGGCCTAATAAGGATACAAACTCTCGCTCCTCCGTGTACGCAACACAAAGCATAATCAGCGATTTTTAAACGCACAATCCGATCGACTGCTGCGAGAAAGAGAAAGAGCGAGAGAAGATTAAAAAACTTTTGCCTAGAGAGAGAGAACAATGCATCCTCCAGCTCCTCTCCCTCGTGAGTGAAAAGCGTCTCCCGTCTAATTGCCAGCAGTAATTCTCCGTCTCTCTCTCTCTCTCTCTCTCTCTCTCTCTCTCTCTCTCTACTGCGTACACGACATTTTTTCTCCTCCTCCTCCTCCTCCGAGAAAGATATACATCCACAGACTCTCGCGAACCGCCACAAGATCATCGTGTCAAGGATAGCGCGCTTGTCGTCACCAGCGCGCGCGCGCGCTGATAGAGGCGGCCGCGGAGAGGAATAAAAAAAAAATCAAAGTCGCGAATAGTCCCTCGGCCGAGCGTCGACAAGGAGAAGGAGGAGTCGCCCCTCGTGGGCGCGGCGCGCGCGCGATAAAGTCGCGGAAAAAGAGTTATTTATCGCGAGGCACGACGCGCTTGTGCAACGTCACCTCGACGATTCACGAGGGCCGCTCGCATTGTTGCGCGTGTCTGCCCGTACGTACACGTGACGCGTGTACGTATACGTATTATATAGCGGCTGTATTATCTCCGTAGGCGGGGGAGGACGAGACTCGGGTGAGAAGCGATTTGGGCTCATTTTGCGCCTTGTTTATACGAAGGGAGTTACGTGGCGTCGAGCGCTTGTTGCGCGCGCGGCGCTGAAAATATTTCCGCTTGCGCGTCGTCGTCTGATTGATTCATGTCGACGGGTGTGTGTATTATAAGCTTAATACTTCGCTGTACAGTCATGTGCGGTTATGTGGAATTTCGTGTGTGGTTTGGGGCATGAATTTTAATTACTTGGTTATAATATGCATGTTAAAGGAAAGCGTTCAAATAAATTGAATTATATACTAAAATGAATTTTTTATAGCGCGCATCGTGTTGATGCCGCAGGGATTTTCGGTTTTTGAATTTTAATACTAATCTATGTCCAGCGGAGGCTAATTTTCCGTGAATCTCGAAGATTCGTGGTAAAAACATTAAGTCGGCATTGAAACAACATTAAATATTCATTAAAATTGCATCATTTGCATTAACACTAGCTTTTCAAGTAACTTCACATGGAAATTCAAGTATACAAGTGTGTGTGTGTGTGTGTGTGTGTGTACGTGAAAAATGCATTAAAATTCAACGAGATAGAGAAGAAGAGAGATAGCAGGCGAGAGAAGAACGTTTTCGGAGGCGCAAAAATTTGATGATGAATGGAAATGGCAGGTTGGAAAAATTGCTTTAAAAGGAGAAGCGCGCGGCTCGTTTGGAGAGTTAAGAGAGATGGTTGCAGCGCGCGAGAAGAGGAATTATTATTATATACGCCGCTTGGCACGGAAAATTCGTCGGTCATTATTTGCGAGGTCAGCGGCGGTGGCGGCGTTCAATTTTCGGAAGCTTTTTTTTCCACTCTTCCTCCACTTTAGGTGGCGCGCGCGCGCGCGCGCGCTGGAAAAATGCATTGCGAGGACGACCTTCCGCGGCAGTGTGTGCGCTTGTTTTAAAAATTCGCCGATATAATATACGAGGTATTTGAGCGCGCGGCGACTCCCGAGCTTAATCGCATAAAAGTACATTATCGACGCATTTTTACGAGCCATAACTCACGCGCTCTCCGCGCACGCGGTGTATAATCTCCGAATTGCAAAATTTTGAAATTTTACGGTAATTATATAATGCGCGCGCTCGCAGTACTCAGTGTAATTGCGCGCGAGTTTTTTTTTCTCCCCTCTCTATGCCCCGTAAAAGTATGAAAGACTCCGCCAATTACTCACACCATTTTTAAACTTGTTGGTTAGATATAAACAATTCGCGTCTCGCGGAGTTAATGAAAATATCGGATTTAAAGGCGCTCCTCTAGCGTGTGTATTTCTCGATCAATAATGTATCGAATGCAAACAAAGAGCAGCGGTGAGAGAAGCTACTGTTTCGCAAGAAAATTGACGCATTGAGAATCAATTCTGTAGGTTCTTCTTCGTCGATTAGTAATCGGATATATTACACGGTGTACAATGCAACGGTTTACACTGCTGGTTATTAAGATATTATAGGTGTATTATAGGAAGTGACCGTTTCGTCATTCTTTACATTTTCTAATTATGTGGCAGTCGAGTACACTTAGTATACGTTTGCGCGAGTAGAATTATTTTAAGAGACTCTGGACTAGTCAATTAAAAAATGCAAATTTTGCGACACAACGCAGCAGATGAAATAACGACTAATTTACTTATAACGACGGTGCAATCGAAATTAAATTATAACGAGATTCATACACATTTTATTACTCTCGTTTTATAGCTGAATTAGTTTTTTTATTTACACTTTAATTTTCATTAAAAAATTAATTACAATTTTTTAAATTTTTTGTACTTTTTTTTCGCGCCTAAGATGAGAAGTTATTATACGCTTCCGAAAGTGTTGGCACATATATTAGTAGAAAGATTTATTCACTCGAAGTATTAGACAGCGTTTTATTACAAAATAGTTTTGCGAGTAATAACTTTCACACAATTAAACAAATTGCAATAAACCGGCAACGAGACGATTGCACTCCATTATGAAATAATCTTATCATTCTATACAATGTTTCGAAGTTCTCGTATATTTTAATACCCGAATAAGATGATTATACAACGCGAATTCACGGGTATTGAAATATAAATTTGAAATTTTGTAAAATGATAGATAGCCACTGCGTAAGAGAAGTCAAACATCTCGGGTCTTCTCGTAACTTCATTTCTATAATTACACTTATAAGCAAATCATTTATTTTTCCCTCTGGAAATTCGAATTTCCCATACTGACTCAACTGAGAATCCCTTAAAATAATTGCACACTCGCGCGTTAGCCAGATAATAAGAAAACGCGATAAGAATGACGAAACGGTTGCGCGCTTCTAATACACACCGCAGTAGATCGCGAATCCATCACTATATATACATATTCCCAGTCAACAAATTGGCCAACTGGCGCTGATCCCCCATTAATTGCCTCGGCAGAGAACGGCATTTCTTCCCAGCGACGACGAGTTCTCCTACGCTAATTTAATTTCCAGAGAGCTAAAAAGACACGCTGCTGAAGGCTCACGCAAAAAAAGGGACCTTTTCTTTGGCGCATCGCGCGCACTCGCGGTGGGCAGGTATTGCGACAATGAACACGACTACGGCACGCGCGCGGCTATAATTGGACCCGCGTGCGAGCGATGATTGTGAGCGAGAGAGTGACTATACCCGCGGTAAATTGAAAACCAAAGAGAAAGATGCACGTAAGGAGAGCGACTACTGTCTTTTTCTCCTTTCTCTCTCTCTCTCTCTAGGCTGTAAAACGCGGGCAAAATGAAGCGTCTCTTTAGTGCATTTGCGCAACTCGCCTCCGTGTCATGAATGAAGGGATATCGAGTCGTCGGCGCTGCAGTGTCGTCATTCCTGGCAGGTATACACTGGCCGGAGAAGCTACTCTTTTTCCATGAAACTAGGAAGAGACTCGCGTGTGTGACTGATGGCTCGACTTTGGCCGTCCCAAATAAGTTCTCTCTCTCTCTCTCTCTCTGTCTTTCTGTCTCTCGTCCTTAATTAAGGGGTTACGTCACTTCGCCGGGGAATTATCTCGACTTATGTTTCGAAATGCCCACGTCTAATGATTTCCAGGGGAGAGACAGAGAGGCATACTGTGTGCGCAAAGATATCACACGTGGATCCGTATGGGAGAAAGTGTGTCTGAGAGTACACAAGAATAGGCATATAAGAGAGCACCGCGAGTACGCGCAGGTGACGAAAATTAAGAGAATTAAATTACCGTCGCAGCTTTGGCTTTTAGCAACTTTCAAATTAAGAGATTGCGCGCGCACACACTCACGTGTTTGTATATATATGCACATATATATAACAGACGACGGCACCGCACACGTATCAGAATATATATGAGGAGGCCGAATTCGCCATCAGGCGTGACGACGATATAGTCCAGGAAATTGAAAGCAAAATGTGAAAGGCTCTCTGCACTACATGCATTAAGCTCGTACAGCAAATATATATGTATTTATAAGTAGACACACGCGCGAGCGCGTTTCCTCTCGAGCTTATTAAACGGCAGGTTAAAAACTCGCTTCGCGTTTCAAAATGCACGTGTCGGTCGTGCTGCTGCAAGGAGTCATCTCGGGACTATATATATAGCGATATCGCGGGGCGAGTATGTGACACCTGTATTATATGGCGACACACAGACACACAGACATAGACGCGCACAGCATAACTCGTTTTTCCATCCTTTCGATTTCATGCGCGAATCGATTGCTTTGCGCGTATTTATGGAAAATAATGTAGCGACTGTCGGCTCGCGGTTTTGTATACATCACACGCGCGCGCGCATGCGCGCTCGGGGTCCCGACGACGAAACGCGCGCGCAACGGGATTGATGGGCAAATTTATTACGCTCCGCGGCCGATCGCCGAGTCAGGGGAGAGAGACGGAGAGAAACACACTGATTTCGATGTCTGTATGCATGTATGTATTACGCATGATTTAAGGCTCAATCAGGTGACTAGACGGCTTTTTAGTTTTATTGTTCGGCTCGCGGAGATGCTGTCGGAGTGTGATTAACCGGGAAGAGGTCGTGGCAGATAAAAGAATTACGACGTGCTTTTCGAGTGTGTCAGGATATTTTCTCTCTCTCTCTCTCTCTCCCTCTCTTTTTCTCCCTGGCTCTCAGCTGACAAGTGACGCGCCGAAACTTTTGCCGAGTTTTTTTTTCTAAAAAACAGCACATTCGGAGAAATGCTCGACTGTCGCGTTATGCGCGTTGTGAGTGGTATTTTAAAATCGGTGGATGTACGGCGTTGTTGGAAACAAACCGAGGCAGAAGAATTTTTGAGGTCAGGAATGGAATCGTGTCATTTTTAATTTCAAGTCGATATATCTATGTTTCACCAATCATAACGCTTGGTATGTCTCTTGGCCAATTGAACCACTTTTCATACATTTTTATTGAAGACTTCACAATATCCGGCCATCACTTTCTTGAGAAAGGATTCTTGAGAAAGGATTACTTTTTTCAGAAAATTGCCACATTCTTTCAACTTTTACTTTTTAAGGTTAGCAATTCGTGCACGCATGTATAAGTCGAGATCGAGAGTGACTGCGAATAGCCAATCAAAATAGCAGTATTGCAACAATCCAGCAGACAAGTAAATTATGTATACTTTTTTAAGTCAGAATTAATATTTATGAAGATTTATAAAAATAATGCATTACCACAATCATAAATACAGAATTTGAAATTTAATCTAACTGTTAATTCTACTGGTTTCGGCTAAAAATAGCTACCAGAGGAGTCTATTTACAAAAGAAAGTAATCCAGTGAATCTCAAAAATATCTTGATAAGTAAATCTGACATGTCTATCTCTAGAAAGCCCCTATGAAAAAATTATCTTCCACACTTCCTACGCTGAACATATCCCAATCAAAAACGCCGCATCGAAACAACAAACATCTATAGAAATTCATTCAACCTACGTTCAACCTTCCAAGGCTGGTCAGTAACACCGAACCTGAACCCAGGCACTTGAGCCGCTGACGTGGTGGAAGTAACTGGTAAAACCGGAGGTGCTCGAATCCGTTTTGGCGCCTGCTGTGTTCTATTGTTTTGCGATAATCGCGTAAACTTGGAAATTCCTCGCGAGTTTTCGGCGCCAACGAACCCGAAGAGAACGTTTGGAATTTTTGTTACAAGCAAATACACCTTCAACAGCTGCCGTTTCGTTCGATTTTTTACCGCCGCGAAAACAGATTTCTGCGCTTATCCGAATATTCGTCTTTACGAGACGAAGGCCTTTGTCGCTGATAAAAAGGCAGTTTCGAGATTTTATGCGTTCCCGAAATGGAGGAATAAACATCCTCGCGGCGCGCGCGAGAATGCAAAAGTGTACGGCGAAAGAAAGTTTCTTTGCGGAGTTTCGCGAAATATTATCAGAAGAGTTCACAGTGTGTAATTAAAAGAAAAAGTCCCTTTCTTCTCTCCTTTTGTTCTCTGCCGTTGTTTCACCTGAGCAGAGGACAGTCCTGTCTTCAGTAAAGCAAAATCAACGGAAAACACATTGTCAAAGCAGACGACGGCGCTCTTAACACGTTTCTCGAAAAGCCCCATTTCCACACGACACTCGCGGCTGCGCGGAGATCTCCTCTCGCGACGGAGTATTATATTTTCACTAGTCGCGAAAAAAAAAGTTTCACCTATTCCGCTGCGCAGACAAAGGCTTTCCCCGACTAGTGTATACCGTCTCTCGCTGTACGTATAGACATGTATACTTGTATAGTATAAAGCATCAGCGAAAGAAAAAAGAAGTCGGGCGGCGCGGCGTCACGGTAAATTTAAAAGGAGGAGAAGAGGGGAAAGGTATATATGTATATCGCACGGCGCAATCTGATGGGAGTCGTGCGCCGCGCTTCTCTCAATGGAGCTCCTCTTTATATGTGTAGTGTATGCTACATATATGTATAAGTACACTCTCTGCGTCGAGGAGGGAGAAAGAAAGAGAGAGAGAGAGAGAGAGAGAGAGAGAGAGAGAGAGAGAGAGAGAAATGAGATCCCTTAATTAGAAGACGAGTATCACACGCGAGCGTAATTTTGCCTGGTTTCGCATGGGCTCGTAACAGCTGTGCGCATTCGACTATGCAAGTGAGTATCTGGGCTACACAGCTGTATATGTTTGTATATAGTGTGTTGGATCACGAGGAAGATCCTTTATGTACGTATACTCGAGGATTTCCTTGATTCTCGATTACGATTTATCGAGAATTCCTGTTGGATATTCGCACGAGCTGCCGAGTTTTTATTTTAGCTTTCGCGTCTGAAGTGAATTTTGAACCGATGCGCATAGAACTGTAAAGGCAATCCGATCGGCGAACAAACAATTAACGAACAAACCCACAGGGTAATGTAATCCATTGGTTTTTTTCTACGTGAGTAATATAACGTCAGGTATACACAATAAGTATACTTGGATTTCTCATTCCTACAAGCGCAAGGTGCCTATACATGCGAAATATGGGCTTCGGAGGTTATGTATCTCGAAACTTCTAACAGCCATATACTATACCGCGCTGTACGAACTGATCTGATTGGCCAACGAACGACTAATGAGAAAACACATAGAGCGATCATCATAACTCTTACTTTTTAGATTAGGCTTGGCTATCTTACCTAGTATAACTATAGAAACGTGAGCGGCGATTGCAATGTATATACATGTATACACTGTATGAGCTAATCGAGGCGACGCAAAAGTTCAACAGGTGCGTTCCAGGCGCGCACAGAGATCGGCCAAGTCCTGATGAGGCATCCATACACTGCACATAAGTGCATGAAAGTCATTCGTCGCTTCGGCTCGACTTTTAAGTGCGGCCGTACTCTCCGATAATTTATGATAGCATAGACCTCTCTCGCCGGCAGACGTATCGATGTGCGAGAGGTGCCGACAGATTCGCCGATATAAATCGGCCTCTAATTCGATCAATTTTGAATTATGGAACGAGCTCGCGCTTTCTGCCCGACGCCAGAGAAATATATATACAACGCCGCGTTTTCACTCTCTCGTAAAAGTTAGACGCATAGATGTGCGGCGTATATTATCCGAGAGCCGCGGACAATACGCGAACCGGTATATTTATGTGAACGTATGGGTAAACGCTGTAACGCAGCCATATACGATCTCATTAGATTAAAACTTCGGAGATTGTACATATGCGGGAAAAGGCTAAATTGATAATTTTGACGATCGGACTATCGGTGGTTCGGTTGAAATCGGGAAATCGGTCTGACGTTAAATTGGCCGGATAAATCTTGTACAAAAGAGCGTAATTAGCCGGCGCTCTCGGTGTATTTTTAGAATTTTTCCGAGATAACCAGTTAGAAAGTCAATCTCTCGAACGCCTTGATTTATACGCACCTCATTATCGCACGATGAGCTCAGATCGAAAAACAAGAACAATCGCACTTTCACGATTATATTTAAATGTATATTAGGTCTTATATTTCCATCACTTTTGCACCGTTATTTTCGAATTTCCTTCTCTCTCTCTCTCTCTCTCTCTCTCTCTCTCTCTTTTGACCGGCGTGTACTGCACCTCGTGCCCGACAACGTCTACCGAGCGTCAGGCCAACGACTTTCATCGGAAGAATAAATCTAATAAACTCACGGAATTTTACGAGCAACTTGACTCGCCTCGCGCACTGTTTCCTCGACAATTATCACTTTTCCCGGCGACGAAAAACCTCTCGCGCCGACATAATCCATCCGCCAACGGACACTTCAATCAGTTCCACACAAAATAACTTTGGCGCGCGAGTTGCGCAACACTCGAATGCGGCTTCTCGTAACTCATGCGTATAACGCGATTAGGCTACGGTCAAGAGTGTCGTTACAAGAGCTTAAGGGATTCTTGGTTTCACATATAGTTTCAAAAATTTAAACGAATTTCACGGTATAAAGGATAGTATATAGCCTGAAACTGTCACTGATTTGCATGTAAGTAGTTACAGAGCATTTTACAAAATTTCAAACTCACATAATTAGAAAATTACGCATAATTGAAACATTGTCAAATGATCG
Organism: Philotrypesis tridentata; assembly: GCA_018906965.1. Taxonomy (NCBI): domain Eukaryota; kingdom Metazoa; phylum Arthropoda; class Insecta; order Hymenoptera; family Pteromalidae; genus Philotrypesis; species Philotrypesis tridentata. Next base: position 873,497 of record JACCIB010000017.1, on the reverse strand, counting down.
ATAATCGCAGCGAAGAAAACAAACATCCCGTAATTCATTATAATACAATTTTCTATTATCATAATTACAAGGAAATTGCTCGTTTCCTCGGCCGCGCTCTTTATACAATGGCGCGAAATTTAAATTTTTAATCGTCTCTCCCGGGACCCTCCTTAATTTTAAACGACTCGGTTAAGCGTTTCCCCAGCCAGCCTCTAATCGATCGTTTGCATATGTCAACCGCGTTGGACCTTCCAATTATACAGCGTGTTCTCTCTCACGGGGGATTAGGCCTTTTGCCATTCGTGATTTTCGTCGGCTGAATATTGTGCGTCTTTCTGCGCGCGATATACAACGACATAGGATTTGTTTGCACAGCGATTAGAAAGCTGGTGAAAGATGTATGTTATTTCAGAGCACACGTTAAAAAGCGCGCGTTGCGCAACGGCCCGATCGATTATTAGACTGTGTGTGCGGGGCATATCACAAAGAAAAGTCGTAACGTAACGCGCTTCGTTAATTGCTAAGCGAGTAATCGAAAAGCTCTCTCTCTCTCTCTCTCTCTCTCTCTCTCGCTCTCTCGCGCGCATCGCACACACGGCGAGTTTATTAATTTCCCTCTCCCGATTACGAACTATGGGCTTCTATAATAGACGGTTATCTCTCGCGCCATTTTGCCTGCAAAATAGCGATGAACAATTTTATAATTACGGCGAGGCGCGCGAGCGCGGGAAATTCAAAAATGTGTATAGGAGGCGCGCGTGCGCGCGCACACCTCGGCGTGTACACGTATACATCGGAAAATAATCGACCTCGCGCAAGGACTCCCTGGAACATTATGAAAAATATGGATAAAACGAGCGATAGTGAAAGTCGCGGTCGAATTATGTAAGTTCGCTGAATGTGCATACACATCGATTTTGTACGTTTGCAACGTGTACACACGCGCGTGTAGATACAGCTCGATACGTATATAAAATAACAATAGATTGGGATGTACGTTACATCGTAAACTGGGCCCTGCGCATATCGAGCTTCAATTATTATGGAGTTCAATTATCCCGGTAATCGCCGCACCTGTATACATATACACACGAATCAATCAATACTTTTTTCCTCGTCGATATACATGTACCCGCGGAGCATAATAAATTAGCCGCAATCTCTGAAAAAGCGATAATTGCGATCCAGTATACACTACAGCTCTATCTCGTGCGTAATGAATTAATAGTCGTATAAGCGTGAGGAGCGAGAGATCGATTTTACGACGTCGCGCAAAATGTATAAAACAATGATCATTCTCCCCCGATAATTTTCGCCGAAAAAAAAGCCAGCGCGGCTACCGCCGCCGTGCACCTGTGTGCGCCTGTCCATATATATCTACGTATGTAGAAAAGCAAAAGAACCTCTCCGGTCGGCTGTAATTACACGCTGCGTGTATAAAATTTTTCCCTCCTCTGATACAGACTTTTCGCGCATGTATACATATATGTATATATATATATATAGACACGCGCACACACGCACACATACACACACATGCACTGGGGACTTGCACTTTCGACGGGACTGGTTTACATAACGGCCATTTCTAGTGGAGCTGCGCCTAATCAAACACCGCGCTCTACGCGAGCGCCGTGTATGCAAAATCAAGCGGTCTGCTCTGGCAGTGCATAAATATCCCGAAATCGCAATCGTAAAATCCTAGTTAATCTCGAGGGGAGAGGGAGGAGATATTATATCCTAAAAGAGGCAGTCAAGAAATTATTTCAGGGTTACACGCTGCTCTCGTGTGTAAGATGCATATATACATATATACAATTATGGATACAACGAGAGATGTAACTATACGTTCGCTCGGGCCTATTCACGCATACCCAAATCGATCTCGAACTAACAACTGGCTTCTGCACACGGCCTCTGGTAATACCATAAATTTGCGGCGCAGGTCTTTATAAGTCGCCCGAGACAGTGTGTTAAATTACCCGCGGCTAATTGGGGATCCGTCTCTGATATTTCGCGGATATAAGTTCGCTTTGACACTTTATACAAGGCTGGGGAACGCGAGAAATTTCGTCTTTTCTTCGGTTCTCACTCTCCCGATGTATAACGACGGAATGTCGCCGTCTCTTTTACCTTAAAGGCGAAATTTACGATAGAAACGTCAGCCGCCGCGAAAAACCGGTATATGTGTACGTTTAGCAACTTTCGGAATATGAAGAAACCCTCCGGGGCGTTATTCGCGAAAAGCGTCATAAGCGCGCGTTGGCGTCGGGAAAAAAGAATGTATAGTAAAAAACGAGGAAAAAAAATCGTGCCTCGCTACTCGCGACACAAAAGCGTCCTTATGCAGGCACCGACGTATGTACATACATGTGTATGTGCTGTATGTGTGTATGACAATTCAATCCGGCCAAGCGAGCGCGTAAACACGCCGCTACGGTTCTAATTACGCTGTCGTTAACGACAATAATTGTCTCTTGCCGCACACCGCACGAGAGTCGCCTCCTTCGCGCAATTTTTTTTTCGCAACTTTCACTGACTCATACGCGCGTGTACGCACGCGGTCATACACACCGGAGTGGCTGCTGCACCGAAAAAGAAAGACATGCTCGCGGCTTATGACGGCTGCTGCTACGAGCGCGCGGGACAGTTTTAAGGCTTGCTGATTTATCGCTGCCCGTCGAATTACGTTATTTTTCCAATTTTTTATTTTCACCACTCTCGGCGCAATGTGTGTGTACTTTTACGTATTGCCGACTGGGATTTATCGCCATTTTATTTGGCTGCTGCATGAGAGGAAGTGCTCACTGTATTATAAGCCATTTGTGCAATGCATGTACTTTTCGCATTTGAGAATGTTCTCGAAAGTTGTTTAAGGTCAAAAATAAAGATCAATTTACTTATAACAAATGATAAAAAAGGAGTGATGACAAAAACGAAAGCATATATGTTGTCCTTCGACACAACAAATTATGCATCATTTATAATGACGTTTCAAGTTTACTTTATAATACCTGATCCATGAGGAAAATCAATGTTATTTATCATTGTGCATTATAAGCAAATTAACTACTGCTTTGTTTACAATATTGTTAATTAATCACGAGCCTTGCTAAACGAATTCCGGAACACGATTATCCAAACAAAGAGATATCTATACTACCTCAAGCAACTTGTACTCGTATACCTTCACATTTTAAATGGGGATAAAATTTACAAAAGTACAGCCGATTTCATAAATTTGTCGTCAATCGTTGACAGGGTATCTCTCAGTGTGTCCCTCAGCTTTTCCCTATACCCAATACGCAACTGCGAGGAAACGTTTAGAAAAAAGTCCAATTAAAAACGATCTCTCTCTCTAATTCTTAATTTCATTTTCGCCAGAAAACGTGCGCTTCGGCAGACTCTACGCACGCCGCCGTCTCGACGCGCACGTGGAAAATCCTTTCGGACAAAGCGCTGTAACACGGTCAATGCCTCTCTTCCGAGCGCGATATATATGTGTATGTGAGTGTGTGCGATAGTAAAAAAAAGTTTATGTTAACTAAACAAGCAAAGTCAGCTGGCGATTAATGTCACGCTTTAAACACTTCCGTCGACATAGAACTTGAGGCTGAAAAGCCGAGCTCTCGCGCAGCTCATACACGCATATATACGATGCGGGGAGTCCGGAGTCGAGTTGAAGAAAAAAAAAACGAGAAGAAACACTTCTCTTGTCCTACAAACGCTTAAACGCCGCACACACCTAAGATTACAAGCTCTCGCGCCATATGATCCTCGTCGAGGCACGTGTAATTATGCATCTTTCAGCAGATGGAAAAATTCCCAGAGGCGCATACATATACATATATGTATAATATAATATATACCGCGTACGTGTGTGTGTGTGTCGTGTGACGTAAGGAGCGATCGGTAGCCAGCGATGATTACACAGTCGACTCTGTATAGCGCTGTATATACATATACGTGCGGATGAGTGTGTCTGTATGTATATATGTATACGGAGACGAGGTGATGGGAAAAGGCTGCACCGGCTGACCTACCTTGAAATAATCTCCGCGCGAGAGGTAAAGGCGCGGATGACCTGACTGACGCGCGCTGCTCATTGTCTATATGAGCCGTGCCCACTTTGCCGCTTTTTACGGGCTTTTAGCGCGCCTTCGGTGTGTACTGCACGAGGAGGCAGCCTCTGCGCTGCCTTACATGCAAATACGAATCACGAATTATTTCGATTGTGCAGTGTATGTGTTTCGGTCTCCCGCGCGCGCTTTTATATGCGGCTTTGTGGGAGGAGAGTATAGTTGCCTAATGTAGATGACGCCCTGGATGGATAATTGTGTGTTTGCTATAGTTGTAGAGATGCACATGTGTATTATAGTGTTGCTGTATGAATAAACATGTTTCAATGGCTGTGCACTACTTGTATACGTTTAAAGAAATGTTGGCGGTTACGCTGGAATCTCGGCATAAATTTGTTTGATTCTATATACCTCGTATCATTTTGAATAAATCGATGATTTCAAGTATTTTCTAAAATACCTTTTGGAGCTGTCTGATAAGTATGGTCAATATGCAGTTAATTCATCATTGCAATTTAAGAATATTTTTACACGTAAAATTCAATTGGAAGAAGCTTGGATTGACGTGAAAAATGCTCAAACTGTAGAATGAAAGCGAAAGAGATTTTATTCGAAATTAAAAGCTCGTAAATCACACCTTCTGCACACACGGGTATAAATAACTCTTTTAAACATCGACATGAAAACATCGAATTTAAACGCGGCACGATCTTTTATACGCGAGCGTAAACAACTTGTTTAAATTTTCGAAAATGACTATTATACTCTCTGGCCCGTTCATGCTCTCAGAGGGGGGCCCCTTAATTGGAGTAGATTGAAAGGTGAGCCGAGAAGTGTAACGATTTTTGGGTTGAGAGGCTCACGAGCTGTTATGCCAATATAAAGACCTGTATCGATGTGGCTTCCAGAGTCGTTAAAGAGAAAATACTTTCACAATTCGGAAGTCAATTTTCGTTTATTGCAGTTCAATATATTTTGAAAGAGCCGAAACTGTTTTGCCTGAGAAAAAGCATTTATAGGAAACTTCCGCTATGAAGGTGATACTGCTGCTGCTGCTGCTCGCTTCGCGCATGCACTTAGCCAAGCAAAGCGAGTCAGTGGCTTGTGCAGCTTCGATTATGAAAAACTTTTACTCTTCGGCCGTAGGGTGGGGACTTTGTTGTTTTACATTTCTGGAGAAATGGCAATTAAAATTAAAGCATTATTGCGCAACCGCAGAGTGCCCACTGTATTATATATATGTAGACACATCGATAGCCTGCAACGGGAGCACAATTTTCCGAAAAAGGATGTAACGAGTGGCCGCGATAGTTTATAATACTGGGAGTATTTATAGTATAATTTAAAAAAAAGTATATTCTTTTCGAGAAAACACCTTCGAGATATTTTAAACTTAATCATTATGTTTATCGTGAATAATTAAAAGGTGTATGCAAGAAGTGTGTTCGCGCTCTCGTGCAAATTATTTTTATAGTCAGTAACGCTAAAAATAATTTAATCGATCCAGATATTTTTATCTTGCACATATTCTGTATTGCCAAAGAGAGAAGAATTGTTAGATTTTTCGAGCACCTTTCACTACAGCTTGAAATATTCATATTTATTGTTTACAAATAATTGCAATAAGTACAAGGAAAACAAAGCTTTTCATTACAAAAGAATTTGTGCACAATTGCACATATCTTACATTTTTCTTTCAAATGCCAGAATAAAGTTGTAGAAAATTAAATTTTCAATTTTTTTAATGCTTCGAAAACTCGTTAAATCTTTCAATGGGTTCTGAAATACAATTATAAATTCAAATTTCGCGCTCCATTGTAGCGGGAAAAAAACTAATAATTTCCTATAGAATTAGCCATAAAAATCAAGTTTTCATTACAGCCCTCGTGTGCTGTATCGTGACCTATATGCGATAAGCAATTTTTTACCATAATTTTCACACTATCGATGTATAACCAAAAATTTCCTTCCAAAAACAAAAGAATCTCCGCCAGCTACTCCAAAATTCCTCTGGCGCCCATTAGCTCCACCTTTACCGCGTGCACTCGGCCGTCGATGCAAACAAATCGCCCCTCGTCCCCTCGTCCGCAATTACCTTTCCTCGACAAAAAAAAAATCCAAGAAACTACAACCCATCCTGGCGAGGGTTTCGCAAGTGCAAACCTCGCGAGAAAAGGATCGAGAAAAAAAGCGCGAAAAAGTACCTCGGCTGCGCATAAGAGAGCGACTATACGGTGCGCATTATATAAAGAGGCGGCGAAATTACAGCTCGCGTCAACGCAGGAGGAGGGATACTCCTCGCGAGAGAGACTCTCGTCGCTTGAGCAAGAGAAGAAGATCGTTGCCGTACGTTCAGTTTCTCTGGCGCAACCTGGAGATTTTCCTGCGGGCGTAAAAAATTTTCCGAGGGAGTGGAATATGCACGCGCGCGCGCGCGCGAGAAATTAGCCCTTTGAAGCGTCGAATAGACCGCGCCGTCTCTTTCCGCGGATGAGGTACGAAAATTCGTGTCTCGCACCCCGCTCGCCGCGTACGTGTATACTTAGACGTGGGAATGGCTGAGTAATGAGCTTGGAGGGAGAGAGAGAGAGAGAGCTTGATTTATACTACCGCTGTGTGTAACTCTTGATAGGAGCTGTTTACTTACGCGCCGATGGAGAAACACGTTTTATATGGTGTTCATAGATAGCTTTTGGTATGCGACACTCACCTGAAACAGAAACGAGAGAAGTGCGAAAATTAGATAAGTGCTTGCAGCAGTGCGTATATATACATTTAAATGCAATTAGAGCGGGAAATTCGAATTTCGAAATGTTATCGAAGTTTATTGCGGACGCTTTATATTGTAGAGTATGCGCGTAGGAAATTCATAGTTGAGCCAAAAAAAACAGAGGCTTTTTGCATATTTTCGCGGAATTTTCGAGTTTCGAGTGACAATGTTGGCAGCGTTTGCGATTACGAAACCCCTTTCACTATGCGCGCGGGCTCGCTGCGGCGAGTGCATGTGCAGCGCCACGGCTAAAACAGCTGTAAAATTATTTAACTCGCACGTTTGCCGCCTGATTGGGCCGCGTGCAGGATAATATTCGCGGAATAAATAGCGGGGATACGAGCTCGACACATATTCCCTCGATAATGCATGATTCCTCGCTTTGCCAAAATCGCAGCGCGCGCGGCGTTCAAGATTACGTGTTTCAATCGCATCGTATATACAAGCGCCGGGGGGGGGGGGGATAATGTGACTTTTAACGGCCACGCGGTTGGGAAACTGCTCGGACGAGTCAATTGATATTAAAGAGAGACGTCAGGATAAAGTGATTTCTTCTCTTTTTTAATCGATCATCTCGCGGTTATACGAGCTCGTTATTCAGGGGCTATGATCCAAGCGCGTCGATATACGTGCGCGATCATTAAGCGTAAATGCGGGTATTTCGTAAAGCTTATAGAAATACCAAATTTCGTGCTCGGTGATCGATGCACGCGTGCCAGTTACCTTGACGCCGAGTTCCCTCCGATTTATCAAAACATCCAATGTATATACACGCATATACGTGTGTAAATCGGCGCTTATCCCAATCGATTAAGATGTATAGCACCAATATAACGTCGCGCGCGACCTCGAACTGTCGCTCCCCAAAATTTACATTCTCGAGGATAAAAAGCCGAAAAAAACCCAAAGAGCTCGCGCGCTCCTCCCAAGGAAGAAGAAGAAAAAAAAGGAACGCAAAACTCTACATCAGCTCGAGCACGTCGCTCGTCTGCTCTCACAATCGATTTGAACTTTCTCCGCGCAATGTTACACATATTCGCGAAACCAGTCCACACCTCGCGTCGAAAGCCGCACACCCATCCGCGCGCCGTCGTCGTCGCGCGCTGCGCTGCTCTGCGCTGTGACAAAAGGAAGAACCTATTAAGGAAGCGACATTCTGCCGACTGCCGAGAGCGCAAACCTACATATACATATATACATAGAGACTCCCGGCTAGACTCGTTGCGACACTTTCTGTGCTGCGTGCGCGTATATACCTACGTAGACGCAGGCACTCGTTCTATATAAGCTGCTCGTATTCTCTTTCCCTCTCTCGAATGCGCTCGAGGAAAACAGCAGCTCGCGCGCGCCGCGATACCCGCGAGAGCATAGAGACGCCGTAGGACGGACACAATGCTCTACTCTCTCGCGCGCGCGCGCGCGCATAATGCGCGGCGTTACGAAGATTGCGCCGTTACGTCAGGAGAGCTGCGCGCGGTGCAGCATAGAGAGGAGAGCGAAAAAGAGTCTAGGCGGTTATGGGAACGATGTTATATATACGCGCGCGCGCGCTGGTATAGTAAAGAGCGCGCGGGAAGAGAGGAAAAAAAATGCGTGGATAAGGCATGTACATGGGTCTGTGCGCAGCAATACTGCTGCTTCTTTTTTATTTTCACAGGAGGAAAGCGGAAGAGAGTCAGTGGGACACGAGCCGCGTAATGCTTCTCTGTGCGCAGACGATTTTGTTAGGAGGCTTAAATATTATGTGCAGGATGGAGGATCTTTTTGTGTAATCTTAGACGCGGAGGGCAATTGCGCGCGGGGATCACGTGTGAACATCGATTTGAAGAGTTTTGTCGAGGTTGCGGGAGAAGATGTGGTTAGTTTTTTTTTTCTTTTTGCAAGCAAGTGTAGCAGTGATTTCAAATGAGTTTCGTGCGTTCTTGTTCTCATAGCTTCCTTACTTTCGGTTTTTCAGGTTTGGATTTCTTATACGCGTGAACGTATATTTTGGTAATACAGCTAATTTTTCAAAATTGAAAATGGAAATTAAACATGCTAATTTATTCTAAATCTAATTATCGTACGGAATTTCAGAAATTTTAGAACCTGCACAGATTACTCATTTTGCCATCAGAATTTTATCATCCTAAAACCCGCCGAAGGCGATTTTAAGCCGCGCGTTTTCGACTAACGAATGTGCGCGCACACTTAAATCGGCGGCCAATCACACAAAGCCGCACGGAATAAAAAGAGTCCTCGTCGTCGCGACGCGATAACTTTTTTTTTCGAAATGGGAGAGAAAAATACCGTTACGAAGTGGTTTCTTTCGGCCATTCGTCGCTGCAAGTCATCACTCTGTCTCGCGTATACGCTTTTCGGAAATTACAAAATGCACAAGTGGCGTCCGCAGAAAAAGTATGCTCTTGCGCAACTCGATATACCTGTGAAGCTATTTTTTTCCAAAACGAGAGATGCACTCAAGATATGAATCCTTTTTCCACCACATCCATTAAGATAATTACATCTACTTTTTATAAGCGCAGTCGGACGAGAGAGATGTATAGAAAAAGGTACGCACTATACACTCCTATTATCGAGAATTTTTTCTATACGTAACACGCGCCCCGATCGATTGCCAGCGTATGTATAATTACCCGAAAATCATGCCAATCACTCGCGATTAGGCATCATTGCGTTTCGGGCCGTCGTCATCGAGCGAGTAAAAGGTCTCTCACATCATACCCGCAGCGAACGCAGTGTCCGCGGCGTAGCCGCACGTCAACGACCCGCGCGCATTTAAATATAAGCCTGGCATCGGCTAATTCGCAGTCTCGCCTTCGTATTCTTTTCTTTTTTTTCTGTCTTATACCGCGGAATTCCGGATTTCCGAATAATCAGTCGCTTTCTTTCTCTACCCCGTTCATTTGTATACAATGGCAGTGTGCATCGGCCTCGTAGACACGTATATATACACGCACAGACACAGACACACACACACACACACACACACACACAGCTGATGCACTTTCTCGTATTTTAATACCGAAATATCACACGAAGAAAGTCCGGGGGTAGGGGAGGGGTTTCCCCCTCGCTCGATATGCATACACAAATCGCAGCCGCAACAATAAAAAGCCCGGCCGTTATTCGCGAATTTACAACCGCGCGCTTTTACGCAGAAGCGAAACTGGATCTGTAAACCGGAAGATCGGTTCCCCGCACCGGGACACACTAAGCTATATGCCCCCTCCCCTTCCCAGATGACACGTATATATATACATTATACAGATATAGATACGTATAGACGCAGAGGAGAAGCATAAGTAGCAGTAGTCGGTTACTCAACAGCGCCGAGTAGATTTGCATCGAGGCTAAAGGCACATTTTGAAATGTACGCACTTCTCTCCGTGGCGGAGAGATCATTAGCGTCTAGTTGCCGTATCATCGCGAGAGACCTGGAAAATCAGGCGCGCACAATGCTCACGGAGCGTGCGTATTGTCGAGGAGAGTGAAAAACGAGAGTCTCTCTTCGTGGCCCGTATACTTATAAGTCTAGCGCGCATTCGCTAAGGAGACGCATAGCCAACTCTCGGCGCGGTTTTTCCTTCGGCTTTACGAGCCCTCGAATATGCCCCCGCGGCGATTCCGCCTCGCCCGCGCCGCTGCACAATGCGAGTAATATGCGCGTGTGTTTGGCTGGCGCGTCTTCGCCGCGGTGTATTTTATCATCGCCCCCGAAAGAGAGACAGAGAGAGAGACGGAATACATACCTCTGTGTACGTTTACACGCGGGCATTATGTCATTACTCTGTCATCGGAGCGAGTGTATGTTCGCCAGAGGCGCAAAAGTACGCGAGAGAGGCTTGTATGCAGATAACTTTTACTTTCGAATATAATATTCGTTAAATAGAATCGAGGAGAGCTCGAGGAGAAAAATTGCGAAATTATATTCTCTTTGGTGGTGATAGGCGGGGGGGGGGGGGCGTTACGTCAGGCGCGGCCCGCGGAGCACTCGCGAACGGGTCAATGGAAAACCGCTACGCGGATTCATTGGCACGTAGCTTCCTCCGAGCTAATTTTAATTTGGCGTTTCTGTAAGTAATTGTAAAAGTATATTATATTAGAAGTTTCGTTACAGTGTTTGATTTTTTTCTCTCGTCTCTCTTTCCCACTCTCCCCGGATATAATATTGAGGGAAGTGACTGGAAAATTATTGTGGGGCTACTGATCGCTTCGCTGTTTTTTACGATGATTTTTCGCGTGTAATGATCAGGACGTTTGAGGTAGCGGGCTTGTGAAGTGTTTAGGAAGAATTTCACGGAGAATGAAAAAAATATATTAAAATTGATTATTTCCTTTTAATTTTTCATTCAATCGGATTCTGGAAGGAATTTATTTATTGGGAATGTAAATGAAAGAATTTATTTGGGAATGTAAATAGAGTCATAAGAAAACTAAGAATTACAGATTTCCCTGATTTAATTTTCAGTAAATTTTAAGTAATTAAGTTTAAGTAAAGTAAAAGAAGTAAATCTCTACAGGACACATTGATAATAATTGGTAATTCGAAGGTAGGATCGCAGCTTCATTAATATTATTATCATAAAAATTAAAATGCCCGAGCTCTTAATTTTCATAGTGTCTTTTTACTTCGGGTTTGTATAAGAAAACAAATATTTTAACGTTTTTTTTCAAAATCTATTTCCCAAAAAATACAATGGCAAAATGAAAAAATCGATCGGAACCAAAACTCTTCGTCAAACTAAAAGCAGGAGTTTTCAGAGTTTGTGAAGAAAAAAACGAGCTTTTTTATGTTTCAAAATTATTGAATATAAATTTAAATTTAAAATGAGTATAAATGTGTGCAAATTTCCCAAAAATACCATTATTTAGCTAGGAATGCCTCAGAATGTATATTTCGATAAAAGCACACCGGTCATGTGTAGGATTCAATTTGTCACGAATCCCGTTACATAGGAACCTAAGCATATTTGCTTTCAAGCACAATCTGCTTCCTCTAAGCGGATTTCTTCATCGCCAAGCGGAATATCCATCGGAAAGAAGCAAAATTCCACTTCCTCCAACTATAACCCAAGAGAGCCTACAGGAAGTCAGCAAAACTATCATCCTTCAGGAAGCTTTCCTTATTCCAACGAAATCCAATGTTTGCGCGACTCGTGAGAGAGAGAGAGAGAAAGAGAAAGAGAGAGAGAGAGAGAACCCCCCTCGATGACGAAGGCTAAACCTAAGCCACCTGGCATCACAAAGGGGTCCGTTGACCTCGCGGAAGCGCAAATTCTCAAGCTGATTTATCTTCCCGCGCGTATAAGTCAAATTCCAGTGTACAGCCAGAAAACCCGGCCTGCACCCGCGGAGAGCTTTAAATTCGTAATAAACAACATCTAATCCTAGGCCAGCTTCTGCTTCCTCGTCTAAATAATCATTACCACGCCGTGGCTTTAAGCCCGGAGTCCATAAACTCCCCAACTTCACGAGAGAGAGAGAGAGAGAGAGAGAGAGAGAGGAGCATAAGCAAATCGCGTGCGCGCACACTTGCACATACACACACACACACACTCGAGATAAATTAGATTCCCTTCGCGCAGGGACGTGCGCGCGTATACAGCAAAGCACCAGAAGAAGAAGACGAACCTGCCCCCGATCGAATATCCGCTCGGGCAGTAAAAGCTCGAGCCGTAAATTTTCGAGCTCTGCGCAGCGCGAGCATCAGTTTCCTCGCAAGAACAAAGCCCGCAGAGAGCGTAAATATATGTACACGCGAAGCATCGCAGCGCGCGCGCGCGAGAGAGAGAGGAGTCTCCGCGGAAAGAAAAATCGAGAGCGAAACAGCGCGTAATTGCGCGCGGACGGGGTGTACTTTTCGTGAGGCCGAGAGAGAGAGAGAGCGAGAGAGGACTTTACTGCACGGCCTCATATGTAACTCGAGCGACTCTCGAGCCCGGCTATACGTAGACGCGAATTTTTTAACCCCGCGCGCAAGAGCGCTCTGCGCTTCGGTGTTGAGTTTCTCAACATCCAGAGGTTTTATCGCCCTTTGTTTACTCACTCGCTGTGGTGGCTCTCTCTCTCTCTCTCTCTCTGGCAGCTGGTCACGCTTCGGAGTCTCTGCGCCTCGCCGTTAATTGATTAACGGCGAGGGGAAAACCGACGAGACGCACGTATGCGTCGGTGCGAAACTATAATCTCACGCCTCTTTCTCGCTTGTACAGTGTCTAACGGCACCTATACCTATGTACACGCATAAACCACGTGTGTGTAAATATACATTTATATGTGGCGCGAACATGTCATCTGGCAGGGAATGTCGAGGAGAAGGTGTCTCTGCAGGTGCATTGTCACAGCGACTAATGAGTGATCCGAACGACGGCAATTATCGCGCGTACATACGTATATAAGTAATACACGCGTTCGCATTCTGCGCACGTGCCAAGGTGGAAAATATATATATTTCTCGTTCGTTTGCATTGTATGGATATTATGTGCGCTTATACGCGCACGCTCCGTCTCTATTGTCGGTGAAAATTCATAAAGTAACATCTGTTTCTTGCGTCGGAGAAAGAAAATCATCGTCTGTGTGTGGACCGCCGGTAATTAGACGTTCATGCACGCACGGCGCTCATGCGGATTATGTTGTTAATTGCGCGCGGGACTGCCTTTCCCTGAAAATAGAGCTATAAGCTGCAGGAGACAATGGAACACACGCAGCTGTTCGAATCATTTGTCTTTGGCAAAGAGCGGAGAGAGAGAGAGGCAAAAAGAAGAAAAAAAAACGTAGCGAATCGTCGTATTACGAAAATTCCGGAGATTCCAGAAAATCAAGCGCGAAGCGAACGTCCCCGAGGACGACATTCACGAGAGAGGCGAGTGTCTCTCGGCGTCACGCGGGCAATTTTCCAAACCCAAAGGCATTCCCGACTAAGCGGAGAGACGCCGATGTAGACACACACGCGCGCGCGCAGCTGATGGAGGACGAGTTAGGCAAGCCGCGAAAATCGAGGACGTTCGATTACGATGTTAAGAGTGCCGATGGCAGCCTTGGTCGCGATGCACAATGAGTTTGCGAGCGTGTCGGAGCTGGTTTTTGGCGTTTGTGGAATAGTGATTGGGATCTCGTGTGCGGATGAATTTGAAGGCGATGCGATTAATGGAGTGGAAGGAATTTATTTGGGAAAACGTGTGTGATTCAAATTTCGGGTCCTATCGTGTACAGCGAACGGAGAGGCGACTGATGTAAATGAAGTCATGAGAAAACTAAGATTATGATACTTAGTTGCGTTGATACGGAATTACCTGTCGTTACACCAAGAGTTTCGTTTGTAAGCAGTATTTCCACCAGATAGTTAATTCATTGCGATATTTTAAGATTAAACTCAATATTCTTATCAAGAAATTGTTTTGTAAATTTGAACCTCGCAAAATAACAAACACTTATACATACGCAAAGTTCTGCAAATTTGAATTTTTGATTGATTTTTGTTAAAATATTGTTGATATTGTGTAACCTGCATTACCGAATTTCACGTTTTGAAACGCTAGCTTGTCATAACGCTTCTTTTTCATCTATAAAATGGAGATTGCGATAGCATCGTGTTGAGTCGATTCGGAGGGTTATCAAACAATTTCATTGGCCGGATACAGTGAAAATGGAACACAACTTTAGAATATAATTTATCCACCTATAAAAGGGAGATTGCGATAGAGGCAATGTTATACAATCGAAAGGATTTCAAATTTATCAATAAAAATTGATGTTTCAATTATTTTAACAATAACTCAATTGCTGAATTAGATTTGATGCACGAAAAAATTAAACCATGATGTGCCTTATTGAATTTCTAGTTTTCTTAAAAACGATTGTACGCCGTGCACGGAGCGGCTTGAACAGTGATTGGTTCTCCAAAGTGGCAGTAAAATTTGAAATTCACAAAAAATTGCATTTTTACGAAAGCCAGCTCTTAAAATCGTACAATGTCAGACAAAACGAAATAATCAAGCGAAACTTTGGATCCCCAGAAGACCATCGGTTTCGCAAACAAAACAATCAAGTGCGGGTAAAAATCAACGAAATCCACAGCTATATATACATGCATTTACCACGAACTCGCGAGAACATTTCGCTATTCTTTCCTCCGGCTCTTCCGCAACTTTTCATTTTTACACTTGTTTAGCTAATAATCGTAAAATTGTCAAAAAAAGCCAGCTATTAATACTCGCGAGGAATACGCTCTCCTCGATATGGCCAAATCGACGCTCCTAACGCATCCACGCAGACGAAGCTCTAATACTCCACAGCCAATGATAACAGTCGCTCTTCGACGATTCAATTCGTCTTAATAGCCGAATTTGAATCTTCGTAAAACTTTTACGCCGCTCCTACCCGGTTATTATTGCCGATAATAGCCGTAGCGTAAACTTTATTACAAAGACTTGCAATAGGCAACTCTTTCGGGCGGGGATGGAGGGGGGAGGGGGAGAGGGGGCCTATACGTGTGTATACAGCAAAGGATGAAGCCGCGTGTTGCACCGGAGCCTTGAATTTTAACAGCGAGAGTATCTCTCTCTCTCGCCTGTCGCAATATCGTTGGCTAATTGCCGCGAACCTTGAACTCTCGCGGTTAGTTTTGTATTAGAGAAAATTCCGCGAAAAAAAACGAAGAAAAACGGGGAAAAAAAATTCTCTTTCGTCCGCGCTTTCTCGAATTTATCTTCTCTCATTATACTACAGCGCACACCGCAGGACGACAAAATATAATGTAATGCCGTCGGCGGCGGTGGCGACGGCCGCATTACAAATGCTCGCGGCGTGTTACCCTTTCGAAAACGTAATCAATTCCGCGTTATGATTTACCGGGGCTTTTCCTCGTTCCAGCCTGTCAATTATACGCTGCTCTCCCGGCCGGCGAACAATGGGGTCTAAAACGCCATTTTTCGATCGGGCAACTCGCTAATGAAAGAAGCCGTCTCGCTGCTGTGTAGATGTATGCACAGAGGAGGAGGAGGAGGAGGAGGAGGTCCAGCGGGCAAAAAGCGAGACGTCGAAGAAAGCCAGTGGGGCCGCGGCGACAAGTAAGTGTCCGCGGTAACGAGCTCAGACTGCCGTGAAAACGCCGGCTCGCATAAAAGCCAGGAAAATCGTAGTTAAAACGAATTTAACTACCGCCCCGGTCTAATGCATCGATGTATATATATATGCGTGTGTGTGTGTGTATGTGTGTGTCTACGTGTATAGGACGAGTTCGTTGAACGATATCTAGACACAAGTTCATTGTGTGCGTATGTGTGTGTGCGCGTGCGTGTGTGTGTGAGAGAGACAGATGAATTGTGTCGACGCCATCCCTGTATCATGTGGACACGTTTTCGTGTTGTAATTAGCCGATATTGTGATGCTGATGGATGAGCGCTGAGACGATAGCGGCTTTGATGCCTTTGCTCGAAGCGCAGTAGTGTTAAAGGCTCTTTTAAAGCGCTGAGTGAAAAAGATGCAGTTTTTATAAAACGTACTTAATGAATGATGCATAATTAAGTACTTATTATGAATCTATATGAATAATTGCATTATGTATAATTGATATGTCATTACGGTGTCATTACTGTGTGATATAATGTCGTCTAGAAGAATATCATTGATAAAAAAAAACTGTTGTTTATTTATTTATTTAGTTATTATACTAATGGAAGGTCAATTTTGTTAAAACCGTAAATATAGAAACTTGAAAATTGAGATATAAATGTATTCATGAAGCGAGTTTTACGTGCAATGCTTTCGAAGGCGTTTGAAAACCAATCAAAAATTCAAATTTCGCGCCATAATGTATGGAGAACAAAAAATAACTAATCTCGTTTATAGCTAGTAATAAAATCGAATTAAAATAAATTATGCGAGATGTTTGCTCTCTTTCTCTCCTTCATATAATCAACAATATATCACTTTACAAAGTTTGCAAGCTCGCATTTAAACACCTATAAATGAAAAACCTTTGAATAATGCACTTTTTATAGATTATTAATTCAAAGTTCTTTTTTTGTTCTGATATTACAGCAAGATGAAAACATTGTACATGCCATAGCTAATCATATAATGGTAAAGGAGATGTATCACATTGTTTATTGTAATTTGGTTTCTATTCTTAATTACAAGCACATTTATTTCTTTTCCTTTATTGCATTAAAACGCGAAATTGGAATTTTTAATTGACTTTTAGATTCCTACGCCAGCATTATTTAATTACCGAATGACGACATTTGCTAAAAATTCATCTGTACGTTAATTACAGAGGCGTAATTGGCAACTTTCCGAACATTTTTAAAATCAATATTATAAAGGCATAAAAGAGCTACATTTCCCACGTGGACAGGCTTGAGTGACAAAACCCGCAATTTTCGTGACAAACAGCCGCACGAGTGTATCCCCGAGTCTTTTTTTCCTCTCGTCCCTGAAATGTTATGTGTGCGACCTGTCGACAGGCTATAATGCTGATTTGGATCGTTAAGTTAACAAGGGAAATTTTACAACAAATGCATAAGCTTATGATTTACGAGTTTGCTCGCTTAATTGCAATGATAATTATTAATATTGCACGGTTTATAATTACTCCTGAATTTATATTATACGCCCAATGCATTATAAACAAGTCGTTTAGTGGACGTGTAAAAAAAGAGCTATAAAACAAGTACCAACTATATACGTGTATACACAAGACATTTTTATTTATCGCAACGGCGTTGGGAGCAGGAAAGCCCACGTAAGAAAATCACCCACACGTCGCGCGCGGTGGCAATATGCTGTATAGGAAAGCAAATAAGAAAAATCAAAGCGATGATACAATTCATTCTGTGGAAGACACACACTCTTTCGCTCCAGACGCGAATTAGCATATTAGGAAACCCCCGCTTTACACGCAAACCCTCTTCTAGGAAATCAATGTAATCTCCAGGTTTAATCGACGTTCTCCTCATCGCCTCCCTCTATAAACACACACACACACACACACACACACACAACCCAAAGCTCTCGCTACATCCACATTGCGAAAAGCCATCGCACACATGCATAGAGAAAGACAGAGAGACGTTGCAAAAAAGCCTCGAGGGTCGCGTCTATACAGGAGCATACGTATATACAGAGAGCCGCGAGGCCTCGGCACACTTACTTACGTCAATGTCTCTCCCGAAACTTTTGACACACTCGCTATATATACTCGCTCGCATATAACACACGGAAGCGAAATGTATAACGTTGCGCGCGCGCTCGCGCTTGCTTGCTTGCTTGAGCCGGGGCTGAAATTGGAGCGATTTCGCGCGCGGCTGCGGTTATTTCACGGTGAAAGGGAAAATTTGTCCGATTCACAGAACGTATTTATTTAACAGTCTTTAAGCGCATATTATATACACCGGGTGCGCGCGCGCGGGCCGGTCTCTCTCTCTCTCTCTATATATATATATATATATACCCCGCGCTTACGGTTTAAAGTTCGAGCCCGCCACGCGAGCACCGCGAAGAGTTATATATACGCGAGAGCACTGGTGTGCATGCGTATATGCGTGCGTATATATATATATATATATGTATACGCGCGTTGCCGTGATTGGATAATGACTTTTTTTACGGGAAATTCGCGCGCGATTTAATTAAACGATTTTCGGCCTATACCGCTACGACGGTAAAATTAAGACGCGCTTTTTTTCTCCGCAGTGCACAATGTATACGTATATATATACGTATAGATACGTACACGAGTGCACCAGAGTCTACATCGATTTTTTATACCCGCTCTACGTCGGGAACTGCGGAGAGCTCGTAAAAAGCCTTTAATCGACGCCTAATCTTCCGCTACTCGGCAATGCTCTGTCTTTACGGCGCGCGTTTGAATTAATTTTCGACTCTCTCCAGCACTAAGCGAGTGCGCATTACCGAGAAAAAGCCGCGTATTCATCAGCGATTTAACAAGTGCACGCAGCCTTCCAGCGTATATATCTACACGTAGACACGTTAGGCACGCATATATAGCCGAAGGGACAATTTTCCATCCCCCGCGGGTGGAGTCGACCCCCTCGAGGGCATGCGAGAGCTTCGAGGTATAGAGAGAGAGAGAGAGAGGGAGGGAGGGAGAGAGATAGAGAGAACTCGAGAAACTGGCTTTTCCGCTTCGACGGCTTTGGCTTAGAAAACGAGTCTGGCGCAGTACATGTAGCGGCTCTATTGCGTAAAAGCTCTCGCTCTCTAGCGGCGCACACGTCGCCGGGGGAGTCCGAATCGAGAGCGATTTTTCCCTCTCCGCGCGATTTAATGGATATCGCCGCCGCCGCCGCCGCCGCACGCTGCAGCTCGCCGAGACGTTTATACACAGTGCACAGCGTCTATATAGCGGCCTAATATAACGCGCGATTAGCGCCTCGATCGAGCGCTTTCTTAATTAAACTCGCCTATCGGTATACGCACGCTATAAACTGCGTGCCGATGAACTTTCGGAGAGTCGACGCTTTGCGCGCGTTTGCTTAATTGCCCGATCGCGATTTGCTATTGTGTATATCATGTATTGTGTATATATATATATATATATAGCGGGACGACTTGCGATTGTCGCGCGGCTTCCTCTTGCTTTTTTCTTTTCGAGAGAGTACAAGAGAGACGAGTCTCTTTCTCGAGACGACGACGACGACGACGACGACGACGACGGCGGCGGCGGCGGCGAGAGAGGTGTCCCGGTGTTTTTGTGCAATTGAAAGTTTCTGGCGCTTAATTGAACGAGCTACCGCGCGCGCGCGGCGCGAGCGTATTGTGACACGTGGATTATATTGTGTGCGGGTGTGAATATAGCGAATAATTGAATTGGATTTGCCGAGCGCAGCGCGCGCGCCACAGCTGGGAACGATTTAGATATATGAGTTTTCTTGCGGATTTTGCGACGCTCGGTCGTCGCGCGATTTAGATTCAAATTTAATTCAAAGCTTGCATTTTAATTTAATGTTTAATTCTCGGAACGACTTTTCACTCCGTAAATTATTCGTCTCTCTCTCTCTCTCGTATTAAGATATGTTTTCGTTCGCCGCTCGAAAAATTTAATTCCTTAATCAAGAGATTTTCTCGCGCTTGGCGCTGAATAATTTTGAGTTTTTTATAATTTAGAACAGCGATCGATGCGAATCACAGGAGAATTTAATTAAGCTTATTCATCGTGAAGTTTCTCATAGAGAAATCGCAGCCAATTAAAAAATTGCCCAATTTATTCGCGAGCATTAATTATCTTCTGGGTACACAGCAGAAACGAAATCGCAAGTATACAGATGTCGCGCGACTCTTCGAACTCTGCGAGCGGCGCAACTCGAGACACGAAGAATCCAAACTTAGCATTGTCAAAGGAAACGTTGTATATAGTGCAGAGACTTACCCGTCCTCGATACGACGACGAGCACGAGAAAGAGGCTGCTCAGCAGAAGCTGCATCGTTGCGTTTCTTCTCTCTTCTCGGCGGTCTCTTCCTTGCGCAATAATCCGCTCAATGAACTAATCGAAGCTTACTAAACGCCTCCGCGAAAAGACCGCAATCTTTTCTTCTCCGGGCACTTGCTCTCTCGGTGTGTGTATATTTATATATTTCTGTGTTGACAATGCAATGATTCACGAAAAAATAATCATCACCCGCGCAGCGGCCAAATAAACGATATCACTCTTTTCTCGGCACCTCCTTTCTCTCTCGATATCTCTCTCTCTCCCGACGAATTTTTCATGCGACGATTATGTTTGCTTTTTTCGCGCGGGAAAAAAGAAACAAAATTCGCGGAGATGGAAAAAGCGCGCGTAATTCAAACGTAGCGCGCCACTGTACAGGAGGGCGAGGGCAACAGCTCTCGCGGCAGCGACGACGACGACGACGTCAGGCAAGAGAGTGCGTTTCTGCACGGTGAGAGCTCAGGCTGCTGCTGCTGCTGCTGCTGCTGTTGTTACTACTGCTGCTGCTGCTGCTGCTCTCGTCAGCTCGAGGAGAGAAAGGTGACTGGCTGCTATGAGCGAGGCGTGCTCCTGGTACACCGCGGCTTCACCAGCTTGTGCCGCTGCTGCTGCTGCTCCTGCCTTTCTAGCGGAGGGGACTATACTCGCGGACAAAGAAGGGAGTGCGCCGCTGGACGGCCTTTGCTTACTTCATCTATAGACGCGTGTCCGTGTGGCCGTGTCTGTGCGCGCGCGGGACACGCGTGTCTGTGTGCTGCGATAGCGAAAGCGAGAGAGTCGATTCTGCAGGAGTGTAAGTGTTTCTGTGAGTGACCATTAAGAGGAAAGGAGTCGTGGGAGGGGAGGGGTGGATGTGGAAGGAGGGATGGAGTGTGGGATGCTTTGGAGGGTGGAGAAGCGGCTTTTTTGGGGGGGGAGGGAGAGGTGTGGGTGGAGATAGGAAGGACTAGTGAGATTTGAATTTCTGAAGGAAACTGTAACACGCTTCGAATACTTTATTTTATTTTTATTTTAATGTTTGTGAAAAAAGTCAAGTGTCGATAACGAAAAATTTTCATAGTTGTAGTTTTAGTTTATTTATCGGAACTGCATCGAGAAAATGATGTATTTTTTATTGGAGGTATGTCAAGGTGTTTAAGTCTTGCACTGCAATTTGAGCCAAGCCTTTTTTATGCAAATGATTTTTTGATTTTATAAATCCAGTAACGTATTCAATTTTTTTACAAGTTGATTTTAATTATTTAAAAAAACAATTAAATAAGTTGGATATTAAAAAATCAAAAATCGTCTTAACGTTTGCTCGGTTAAAATTTTTAATGAATTTTGTATGCTTTAAAAGGTCTCATTTTTAACGTGTAATATTTAGTGAACATTCATTTAACGTCTCTATTCGAAAAAAATTCCGATGCGGTGAAGAAATTTTTCTTTAGTTTTTCTGAATTAATGTTTTTAAATATTGTCGGTATTATAATAGCACACTTCAAAGTGAACGTTACCAACTATTTGTAGCATTTTTCGACATTCTAATCGGATAAAGGTGTAGACTTTATGAATTAGTTTTTTTTTACGAGTTGTCGCAGATTTTATTGATTAGAAAGGTTGGAACTATTAGCGGTTGGCACCTTTGTATACATTTAAGTGTATACATAGGGCCAGGAACTCGGTCAATGAGTTCTATTTGAGTGAGCCTCATTTTAGGAAAATGCAGTTAATAATACCTAAACATTCTAAATAACAGACAAGAATAAACTCGTTTATCCCATTCTCGAATGGTTACGATCACTGTATATATACGTTAGCATATAAATTATACCTGTATAATTTATAAACTTTTCGCTTTCCTCACAAATCCTTTGTAAGAGGATCAGATATAGTCTGTACGTAATAGAGTCTATTGATGCTACCTACAAATCGCATTCAATGTTGATTCAATCGATTTCATAAAACTTTTATATATATAGCAAATACATTATATTGTAACTCTTCTGTATACCTAACAAAAATATCACCTTCTATAAGACAACCTTTAACTGGAGCAGAAGAGAAAAAAACTATCTGTAAAACGTGACTCATATACACGATGAAGCAATGGAATACAGCGACAGTTAAGGCAATCGGAAAGACAAATAAAAATTCAAATTTCGCGCCACAATATTGCAGATGAAAAAGCGACTAATTTGCTTTAAAATGCTAACTGATAATAAAAATTACAACAAACCACAAGATGCCTATCGTTCATTACGCAATCCATGCAATAGGTCCATCGTTTTAACAAAGTTTGAAGTTAGTATTTTATTATATCTCACAGAATGGCACTTGAATAATATTTCAAAATTATGTAATTCAAACACTATTTACAGAAATATGCCATTTAGACATTAACTTCGTACTTCATAAAATCTTAAGTAATTCATTACGTAACTTTATTTCTTCTAATTCTTCGTAATTTTATTCTCACTATATTTGTCACACGTAAATTCGCCGCTTCTTCACACGCAAACTTGTGCTAAAAAGGCAAAATACGAATTTTCATTCGACTTTCACGCTCCCTCCCATCGACTATACACACACGTGTCTATACATCTTTCGCAAACAGTCGTCGATTCGTATGCGCAAAACGCATCTAATGTTTGTACAGTAAAATATTCTTGTTCCCCCGTAATACGATGCGCATCGTCTAAGCGCAATTGAATTTTGCAAGAAAAACTACACACGATATCCAATGTGTAAACATCGTGCATTATATATACGTACGAAGATAAAGAAGCAATTTGATTTTGTAAGCATAGCCGCACACGCACGAGATCCAACATAAACGCCCCGATTTTTAACCCGCGCTCCGCTTATTCCCCATATAGGCGGGAAGAGCTCTCGAATTCGCGCGGTGCTATCTCCATTATCGCGCACTTCCACAATGGTCAGTTGCAAAACAATTGCTTTTGAATGTGCCGCCACCGCCGCAGCGCTGAGTTACGGCCTGGGCGTTATTTCTTCCGTGGCGAAATTAACCTACTTCTGCGCCAATTAAACACCCCATTATTGCTAATGCAAGGAAAAACGATGGAAAATCTCCTCGGGACGTCTGTATTGGGCACCGCCGACGATCTATCGCGCTTCCGACGCCCCGACGAAAGAGAAAATGCAAATATCGTTCTCTGTATACGCGATGAGCGTGTGTCTACATATATAGATATGTGCATGCGCAGCTGTGAGAGTGAACTCGAATGTTTTTTTTTTCGAGGCACGTGCGAAAAGCCGATATATATTAAGGCGTGTACGCGAGCAGACGCGCGCAATGGAAATCGAAAGTTATGCGCACGAAAGGCGAGGAATGAATCGCAATTCTTTTCTTTCTCAATGAGTGCTTTGTATAAGTTCAGATTAGTTGTCGATGCCGAAGCGATGTGTGATTGATTGGCGATAGTGTTGATGGGAATAGCATGTAAAGGAAAGTGTGAATTTCAGATCTGGTTGGATTTAAAATACGACTCGAGAAAAAGAAATGAGGCAACTTTCGTGAAGAACTAGAAAAACGATATGTATATGTGTTTGCTAATGAAGAATTTGTTTATGTTAGTATGAGGAAGCAATGACAAAGTTTTATTTATTTACGCTTTTTATTTTCAATATTTGAGTACATGATTTTTTAAATAGTGAATACGTTTAATAATAATTTTGCACGCGAACTAGCACAAACAAATTGGTTATACTTTTCTATTCAGAGTTCCGACGAAAAATCGCATTTTTTGGGAAAAAATTTATTTCACACATAAAAAAAGCTTCAAAAAGTAACAAACTTTAAATGTTTTCTTTTGTAGTGCGAAGGGAGTCCATCGACAATGAAGAAAGTCCTTGGAAGAGCAACCCATAAAAGCCGTGCAGTTGTATAAATTACGAAAAAACAAAATTTTTCAAAGAAACTTCCTTTCAAAATTGAAGCGATGAATGTATATTATAAAAAAGTTCGTAAAAATGAATTCAAACGAGAGTTTCGAATTCTATAAAAAAGTCTTTCAACTTTTAGAACCTGGCTTATCTCCTTGAATCGAAACGAAGCTTCAGAAATTTTAATCAATTTACATAAAAACAGGCAACAGCCAACCAAAGTCATTTCTAGTTAGCAGTCATTTCTAGTTTTCAATTAGAAAAATCGAGGAAACTTTATTGACAGGCGCATTTTTCAATTATTAGTTCTCTTCGCAGTAGATACTGCCGGGGACTAATCGGACATATTACGCCGATCACTCAAATGCTTGTTCCTCAGTTTTTCAATTAAGGCAGTCTTTTGCAACCAAAGTCGAGCAAACACTTTATTGACAAGCATATTTATCAATTATTCTAATTTTCTTCGCAGTATAGATCCTGCCACTTGCCAGGGTTTATAATCCGACTCATTATACCGAGCAAACAAATTCTTTTCACTCATAGTTTTCAAAATTCCCAATTTTCTTGGATGTGATTCAATATATCATGCGCACGTGAAGCATTTACAATCGATCTCGTGCTCCCTGCGTTTGTCGATGTTTCTCGGTATAACCAACATCCTCGCGTCAAAGGAAACGTCAAAACATTTTTACCAACGACACATTTGCATATCGCCGAGGTAGATTAATCGCGCAAAAAGTTTATGGAAATCGATTTCGGTTCCGATTTTAGATAATGCTCTTCCTGCTCGCCGAATAGCCATTACGTGTATTACGATCTCGCCCAGGGCGCTATTGGCCAATTTCAAAACACAGTCCGCGCGTGCACGTGCTCGCCCGCGCGCAAGAGCAGAGCGAAAAAACGGCGACACTAATTTACTTTCTCACGCCAAGGTCCATCCCTATATATATACACGTCACCACCTACTTCTCGTTTCTCTCTCTTTCTCTCTCTCAAAATGTCAATCCCAATTAATCAACCTCTATACTCCAGATCCTCGTCCAGCCGTGCGATTACACGCTTTGTTAGTCACAAGTTATTCACAACAAACGTTACACGCCGTAAATTAAAAAGGACTTACACAATGGTATCGGCAAAACGTCGATTGTGTATACCGCGGACGGCTTATAATAACTCCGCATAAAAGTTTAGTTCATATGAATCTGAGTTCTTTTCCAATGCTGCAGCATATTTCTTTAGAGGATTCATCCCAGCTAAGTTTTTGATATTAATATCTGCACCGCAGTTTAATAATGATTCTAAACAAGATGGCGGAGATAAACTTAATGCAGTATTACCATTTGAATCTTGATAGTTTATTTTGCATTTTGACATAAACAGGATTTGAATCCATAAGTTTGCTGCTAAAGCCTCGGTATCAAATGGGTTGATAGATAAAATTAGGATATGATATGCATTAACATTATTAAAAAATTTTACTGATTGGTTTACATCAGCTCCATGATCTAACAAACATTGATAAACATGGTAATTGTCATAGAGCATTGCAATGTGTAATGCCGTTCCCATTGTGCTAATTTCATGTATGTGTGCACCATGTGCAATAACTAGGCTCATCAAAGCTACATCACCTACTACAGCAGCCAGATGGATGGGTAAAAACCCAATCAAATGATCGCCAACTTTATTCACTAAAGGATTATTCGTATCTACTGAGCTACTTAATAAAATTTGACGTTGTCGATTAGTGGATGAACGCAACATACACTCCACTTTGTCATACTCATTTCTATACACATATTTGAGAAATTTTATAGTTCTCATTTGAAATATACTCAGCATTGTTTCTGTAAAACCTGTGAAAATAAAAGTCAACAATTTACTACCCTGTACAATGATTGTACGAACTAAAATACTGTTTTTTAGAAAATACGCTTTGATCTGGCTGTGCTTTGCTTCACGAGCCGATAACGCTTATTGCCAATAGTTAAAGTTAGGAATAAAGGGTTTGTGATCAAGGAATAAGGGAGTTATCCTGCTCGGGAGAGGACGACGTCTTCTCCTGGAGTGGTTAGTTTGACTCTGTGAATCCTGCAGATCCTCTCTATTACCCTTCACTTTGCAATTTTCAGCTTCTTAAAGTGAATGATTCCCCGCTCGCAGATTGACATTAGCCCAACAAAGGGTTTCAACGTCTCCTTGACTTAGTGCGCGTGAGTGCCGTTTTCCCCTGTGATTAGTTACCAAAATGTCAAGCTGTTTTGCTGCGTTTAGGGTACCAATGGACTCCGAAATACGTCTATGGTATTCCACCACGACCCTTGAGAGTTTCTTGTTGCGATTGAAGTTGAGGTATGTTTCTTGTACTAAACCTTCTGCATCCAGTTCCTCTAGGTTGGATGCGTTGTCGACTATTGTTTGGAGCATTGGGGCGAAATACGTATTGTGTTTAAAAGACAGCTTTTTTAGCGAGACCGAGAGGTTGAACGACATCGTGGGTAAAGTCGCAATGGGGAACTCTCTGGCTGTCGCGAAGCGTAAATGAAACTCCTCTACTGTGTTGTTGGGCCGGATGACTGCCTGTGCTACCGTCAGAATGTGTGGACGTGAGCTGTTCGAGTTTTCTAACCTGAGTCTTTTTAGCTTCGGACTGTTCTTGATGACAGTTATGAGATTCTCCACGGCAAGGTTGCGGCATTCTTCGAACTCGATGCTGACCAGGCTGCTACTTTCCTTTGACAGACCTCCTAGGGAGGCATTGCAGTTGTTCTTGAATGTTATGTGCTTGAGTTGGCTGGCGGGCAACAGCGCGTCGCCACCGTTTAGTGTATCTCCCAATGCTACCCTTTTCACGTGAAAAGCTCTGGCGACGAGAGCGCAGAGTCTCGGTGTTGCCGCTACCGCTGTTAGGTCGAGTACCTGGATGTTCGTAACCTCGCTGCTCTGCTTCAATCTGTCGTTGATAAGGGTCATCACCGTAGCTGTGCCTGGTGCTGCCCTTGGTTCATTGAAAACGTATGCTTGTATGTTAAAGACGCGATTGTGAAAACGCATCAGATCGAAGGCGTCCTGGCGTTGGTACCTGGGGGCTGCGGCGTCGATGTCGTATTCAATTCCACGCAAGCACTCGTGCTCTCCAAACGCCTCGAACAACCTGGCGAAGTCGTCTGAGCTTAGTTGCCGTTTGATGGATTTAATTACCTCGGTGCAGTGGACGATCTGCAGCAACTTGTCTGGGATTTTCAACTTGTGCGAGGGGGCGTCTGCCGCTGGTAGCGCTGCGACGAACACCGAGTGGTCCGGTCGAAGTCTGATATCCGACGTTCTCCCTTTCTGATTCTCAGGCGTTCCGCAGGGTTCACTCCCCGGGCCTCTGCTCTTCTCACTATACGTGAATGATATGCCCGATGTGTGCGGCGACTGCAATTTCCATCTCTACGCCGATGACTTCTGCGTCTACGCGCACGGGCCCGCTCGCGAGGCTCCTACCATCATTAAGCGCGTCAATTCAGCGTTAGCGAATATCGTGACCTGGGCTAAATATAATGGTTTGCGCATAAATGGTAAAAAAACTTGTGCAATCTAGTTCGGTACGCGCGGTCTTGGAAGGAGAATGGAGGGGCTGTCTTTGCCTCCCATCATCGTTGGCGAGCAGGTAATCGTGCCAAGCGACACGCTCAAACTTCTCGGTATAACGCTCGATAGCTATCTGACGATGAACGAGCAGTGCAGCATCACATCTGCGAAGTGTTTCGCGGCGCTTTCGCGACTGAGGAAGAGCGCATTTTTCCTTCCCCGCGCTACAAAGCTTCTCTTAGTTACATCGCTGGTATTTCCGTACTTAGAATATTGTCCCTCGCTGTTTCTTGGCTTGACCAATGAGCGCGCTGACCGTATCGAGCGCTGCAAGAACGCAGCTCTCCGTTTCGTAGAAGGGATTAGGAAGTACCAGCACATTTCTCCTGCATACAAGAAATATGGGATCTTGTCGTATCGATGCCGTCTCCAGCTCTTGGCCCTGCAACTCCTGGCGGTTATACTCCGTACAGGCTCGCCAGGCTACCTACGCGATTATCTTACATACCGCTCGTGCGATGGCCCAGGATCCTCGCGGGCGAGCGAGCACGACCTCTTCGTGCAGCGATACCGTACGGACGCATACGCGTTCTCATTTAGAATAGGTGTTGCGAAGCTATGGAACGAGCTTCCACGTGAGCTGCGAGCTTTATGCACATCCTCCGCACCGCTGGGCGTTTTCAGAGCCGCACTTCGTCGACAT
Organism: Philotrypesis tridentata; assembly: GCA_018906965.1. Lineage (NCBI taxonomy): Eukaryota > Metazoa > Arthropoda > Insecta > Hymenoptera > Pteromalidae > Philotrypesis > Philotrypesis tridentata. The sequence continues at coordinate 845,050 of JACCIB010000017.1, read as the reverse complement.
ATTGTAGCCTCTGATCGTAGGTTAGCTTAGGCACGTTAATCCGTTTTTGTAATTCGTTTATGTACATCGTGATCGTATCTCGTTATTCGTAATATTCGTCTAAGCGTTTTTGTAAAAGTCCGAATCTTAGAGTCTGCTACTCCTCCAAAACGAGAGCGCATCTCTTGCACTCTCGACTCCCCGTCGCCCAGATAGATTTTATATTTTATATTTATATTTTATTTGTATTATGGGAGAGAGCTCGTTTATTTTGCTTTTATTTTGCGTCACATTGTAAGTGTTTTATTTATGTTTTAGTTAAGCTTAAGTTTAATCTATTGTTATAATTTATTTTAGTTTATTTTAATTTTAAGCGTTCCGTTTGTCAGCGTGTAGGACTGCTGCGACAGTCCGAACGACGTGTTATTATGTATAATTTTCTTTTAATAACTTTGTATATGACTAAAATGGGCCTTCGCCCTTAGTCTTTTGGATAATAAATTCTATTCTATTCTATTCTATTCTATTCTGATCCGTGAATGTCAAACGACCTTCGATCGCTTGAATCTGTGCTCGCACTGCAGCTGCCATTGATTCGAAGTTGATTATGGCGGTGGTGCCGTCTCTCCGATGATTCTCTGCTGACGGCATTGTCGTGTTTAGTCGGACTATGTCGAAGTGCTCCAATCCCTGTGCCTCTAGACAGGCTCTGAGCTGTGACTTCAATAGCCGATAGTGTATATTGTGGAGGAGAAGATGTTTTACTGGAGTATCGTTGATTATTGCGATGGGAATACGTGTCGTACCCAGATCTGCATTGTTCGCAGGTCTTCGGGCTCTCAACATCTGCGTCTCCCTGCGGTCGACTTGTCTGATGAGTGTCTGCTCGTATTGCTCGAGGGCGAAGTCGGTGTTAAAACAGTCCGCTCGCACCTCTTGCTCCGCAGTGCGGCTTTTGAAGTTCTCTATTAGTTCACGCTGTTTGGCCAACTCCTCCATTCTGTGGGTATTTTTACTTTGATTACTTCTGCGAGCTTATGTGAAAAGGTTACGCGGTTTTTCCAGAGTATATTAGGTATATGTTTTGTACGTTTCTCGCGGTCTGGTGATCGTACGGCTCAGTCGGATAAGTACGAATTCGTCTAAACTAAACTCCGCAACTTATAATAAGTCCGAGTATCTATCCGCGTGCGCGCACCAATCAAGCCCGAACTTCCGCACGCAGTCTCGCCGGCGAGCGAGAGAGAGAGATACTTATCCGGCTTCTCTAAAGAGCATTTACACGTGATTTACGATCTATTACAGAGCGCGTCGAGAGAAAGACAGAGAGAGAGAGAGAGAGAAAGAAACGCAGGCTCTAGGCGAGTTCCGATTCCGGAGGCTCTAAGGCCTCTCTCGTGTCCATGTAATACGCGCCGCTCGGAGAGCGATATTTCCCAACCCGCGCGATGTGTTATGGTAACGCTGCGCGCGCGCGTGGCCTCACCTTGACAGCGCTCATTCGCTGCCGCATTTTTTCTCCCTTTCCGCTTTTTTCTCTCTCTCTCTTTCTCTGTGTCTCGTCGTTCCTGCGCTCCTTTTCGCGGCTGAAAACGTAAGCAAGTGTATGTATAGTATAGTATACTGGGGAAGAGAGTGAGAGACGCGAAATTCCAAGTGCGTTATAAGTAAAGCCTATACATGCGATTATGAATTTTCAACGGCTGCTAGCTGTTGTTTTTCTCTCTCTATCTCTCTCTCTCTCTCTCTCTCTCTCTCTCTCTCTCTCTCTCTCTCTCTCTCTCTCCTCTCTCTCTCTCTCTCTCTCTCTCTCTTTCTCTCCGCGACTATTATTTCAGCTGCAGCTGACCTCGTTACGCGCCGCAAGCGCAATTGGAGGAATATATTAAATTACGATTGTTGTAATGCACAGGCGGCGGCGGCGCGCCCGATTGAAGTGTTTCTTTTCGCCGTTAAAAAGCCTTGGCACTGTACATACCTGTCTATACATGTATATATATATATATATATATATACACATACGTATACCTACGAGCGTAAGGAGGGTTTCCGCGCGAAACCGGAGAAGTGGTTTTTTTCTGTTGCTCTTAGTTTTCAATGATAGCATATCGAGAGTGTACATAGGTATATAAGCCGGCCCCGTTGACAAAACGTATATTTAAGCGGATATCGGCTAAGCTTTCGTGGTGAAATGAGCAATTTATTAATTACGGCAAATTACCGAACCCGCAGCTCTGCGGAGCTATAGTTTTATGCTTTTTTTCCGTAAACGTCTGGAAGCATATATACAAACGAATACAACATTCTCGAGTCGAGGGAACGCCGCCGCGGTCTTGGCTCTTTCTGCATTTCGCGCCAGTGAGAAAAATATTTCGTTTGTTATTGCTACCACTGCTGCTACTGTGCTGAAATACGTTTAATTGAAAATAATTGATTAGTTCAAATGAATAAGCCAATTTTAGAGAACGTAAAGAAAGAATCGTTTGCAAAATTATAAGGCTTCGACTTTGATTTTATTGAAAATTTTTACGATTGACTAGTGCGCAACGCTGAGCCTATCGTTTCTAGATTTTCTTTTCTTTTTTTTTGAGCCTATTTATACAGCCCTGGGTGAAAAAGCGAAAACTGAGAAATTATTGATCACGCACGGCTATGTCCACGTAATTTCAAGTAATCACGTGGTTTGATTGTGTCTAAATATTAGAAAGATGCTTCCGCTTTGTATGTCTATATACTTTTAATATGGGAAATTTCTGTTTAAGCGATTAGAAAATTTCCAGCAATGAAAATACTAAGTTTTTTTTTTTAATTCTCGAATGTACAGTTCCTATCCTACTAGAAACAATCATTCTTTAGAAAGATTCGAATATTTACTTTGATATGTAAAATTCTCTAAAGCAAAGAAAAAGAAAAAAAAATTACATTTGTCGAGTTTGAGCAATAGCATATCAATTCATATATCTATTCCCTTATAATGTAACATAGGACTTGCAGTATAAATGAAACAAAACTTCGAAAATGCAGTCATTTCATGATTGAGAAGATAAAGAGTATTTGAGTGTATGTAATAAAAACGTTCTCTCGCGATCTTTTCCCAAGTTACAGAGAAGTTGCGGTGACGACGTTATAAATGTCGAAACTATCACATTTATATATAAAACAAGAGTTTTCAGCGTCAAATATCTTGAAAAAAAAATGTAACATAACAAACCTTGTCGATTCGCGGTAATTGCCTTTTGTACTGTACTTTCTCAATAAGTGTGTGAATTCCAACAAAATCGTCGTTCGTCTACAATTTATTGGCAATAATTGCAAAATCTTATATCGTATTCTGTTTGTATACTATACACACGGGTATTGCATCTTAAATTCATTACAACCCAACTATTTCATCCCAACTATTAAGAAAAAAAACAATTGCTGCATCTGACGCTTATTGCCTCAATAAATTGATGGTTTCAAATCCATCCCACGATAATTGGAGGGGATCGCTGAAGGGGAGTTTTCCCCAGTTACAAAACCAGAGAGCTAAAAAACCGTGTCGAGTGTGTCGAGGAACCATAGCCAAATGGGATAAAATGGCGATTCGAATCACCAGACTGACACGTGATGTCATGGACTGTAAAAATATCTGCTTGAATTTTCATACGAATCGTTGAGAGCAAATTTTCCGAGCCTCGTCGCGTAAAAAATCAGATTCGTGTCATACGCACCAATTAAGCATCACAATCGCAGATAAATGCACAATGGACAATCATACCTATATCTCGACATGAATATATCATTAAAATTTCTGAAAACTTACTGCTAACTTGCTGCATCTGACGCTTATTGATTATTGCGTGGCTTAGTGAAAATTTCAATCACTTTGTACATTAAACGTGATGCACGAGCGTACTTGAAAGGTCTATTAAAATTAAGCTTATATTTTTAACAGTGTAATTCGAGCTGTCGATAAATTTTTAATGCGACATTATGCCTTCTCGTTTTCAATAAGCCATAAATTTTTATCTCTTAGAATTCGAAACGCGAAACTCACACACACACACACACACGCACACGCAGCGCGAGAGCTTCTCGAACGAAGCCCCGGAGAAAGTTTTATCACTGAGGCATTTTTTTCAAACAGCCGGACATTCCGCGCTGCAGTATAATTCACTTTGCATCCGAAAAGCAAGCGAGACGCATCCGTCAATAAAGCGGGAATAAAAATTTTCCCAACCGCGGGCAGCTGCATGCGCGCCACAGCACAGTAAAAGATGGAAAGTGTAAATTTAAGTCAGATTAGTGGGTCAGCTATTTTTATTGTTTTAAGCTCGCCGAGTGTCGATTTCACAAAAAAAGAAAAAAAATAAAAGAAAAAAAATTATTATTACATTTCCGATGCATACACGCGTAATTGCCGGTCACATAACGAAGTATTATACTTTCAAAAAGGACCAAGCATATAACGATAGACCGGCCAAAGAAAAAGTAATAGAACTTTCTATAGTTGGCTGGTGCGTGTTGGTATATATGTGACTTTCTTAAATGGATCATATTATCTTCCATCGGATATTACGTAGGAGTTATAATCAACGCAATAACCTTTCCTATGCCTATCCATTCGCCAATAGTATGTATATACGTCTCGTGCGTCTACTGTCACGAGAGCGGATTGTGAAACTGCGAAAATCGAAAAGATCCGGTATATTTGTACAAAGCCATTCTTTGCGCGTATCCCAGCGATTAAAATTTGATACTCGCAGATAAGGCTCGATGTATAGTCGAAGTGGCTTTTCGATCTTTCGCTATATATAGCTCGAAATCGGTAAGATATGCCGAGTACAATTAAAGGTGTGTCGGCAGCTCTTAACGTCTCGGAACACAAAAGAGAGGATAACAGAGAGAGAAAGAGAGGGAGGGAGGGAGGGAGAGACTTGTATATATAAAAAAGTTGTAGACTCGATGAAACGACTTTCTTCAAATTGATTAACCGACACTCTTTTTTCGTTGTAATACACTCTACCGACGCGTGAACACGTCTTTTACGAATAAAGCAGTCGATGACCCTCGAGAAGGTCGGACGTAAACTTCCAGACTATAATATACTCTGCTCAGTGCAGTGAAAAATCCTTGAAGAAGTCTTGTCCCGCAATTGCACCTGCGCATTTTCGACCGGCATTTAAATCTCGAAGCGAATGCATCGACGCATATGCGCGCATACTTAACGAAGGGGTTGGAGGGAGGCGGAAGGTATTTTATCAGAATGCCGAAAATTTTTGCGACTACTTTTCGAGGAAAAAACATAGGAGTTCTGAATTAAAAAGAATTTTATGCGTAACACCAATGCGCCTCAAGATACTTAAAAAACAGAGGAAATTTTTGCACGAATTAAACAAGGAGACGGATGAAGTATTTTAGAAATTATTTTGTTATGAACCTACTATTATTTTTAAAATTTTTAAATACGTTAAGAAAATTCTCGTACATGAATGAATAAACAAATGAATAAAAGCTTTATTCCAAATTAATATAGGTGATAATATTGGAATAACATTTTTTTAAGCGAATCACAAATCGAAACTGTCGAAATTTTTTGCTTCTTATAAATATTTCCATACGTTTATACAAAAAAGGTTTTTTACTAGCTCTCCAAACTCCCTCTTCTCTCGACCATACTGCGCGATAAGTTTTTAAACGAAGCGGCGCTATATATACAGCTAAAAATCCGACGTATTCCGATAAAATACCTCCGGCCGCGCGAAAAAAAGCTCATCAATCTCTATCTCTGCGCTTTCATCGAACAGATTCGCAGATTATCTATTAAGTGGCCGGGCAAAATCGATCATCGAGATTTACGCCCCGATACAGATGTGCCGCAAGTACTGACACACATATATAAAACGCGAGACATACACATAACCGTTAGAGGATATATATCGCTCGGCCCGATACACTTTCGCCGCGCCGTTGTCTGTTGGAGCAACGGCTTTTCGCGAGGCGATTGTTCTTCTCACACTTTTGCCGCTGGATCGGTATAGAAGCTGGATACAGTCTCGTCTATACCGTAATACAGAGCGAGAGAGAGACGAGAACCGCGTTGGCGGCGTGCGAAGCACATAAGCAATTATTGATGAGTTATGGTAATTCTACGGTTGCCGAAACTCTCACGGAGCGCGACGCGGCGGATAATTCGCGCTGGTAATACACTTGTCAAGTCTGAGAAATGAGGAAAATTACGATGTGCGCGTGAAGACTGCAGCTGTTGCTGCTGCGACGGTGGCGGTGGCGGTGGCGGTGGCGGTAGAAAAAAAAACGAGCTTTTTCAACGGACGATTAGCTTAACGAAGGCGCATTAGAGGAAAGACGACGAGGGTATGGTAACTCCCCCGCGAGTCTCGTTTTTAATTTGCGCCGCGAGTTCGCGCAACTCTCGGCGCGTTTGGCATGTGTTTTTTAGCTTTTGCAGCGCGAGAGCGCAGCGCTGAGAAACGCGAGTGTGGGTAAAAAGAATGGCTTCAAGGAGACAAAAGTCATTTCTGTGCAGATGAGAGTTGTAACGTTGATCGACGACACTAATTTCCCAGGATTGCGACAAAAGTTTTCGAATAATTACGCGCTTAACAGGCTGTAAAGAGACAATTTAGCTTTGGTTAGGGGAATCGCTGATTGTTCGAACAATACTAAAATGTGTACTTTTGTATATTTTCGTCTATTATCAAAAATTTTTGATACTTGGAGTAGTGAAAATTTTGTTGAGAAATACGAAAGATATACAATAATAAAAAAATAAATGCTTTAGAACTGAGTATGTAAAAGATCACCTGCATGGGAATATGAAATCTCAGTGTGTTGTTAATATTTCATCTAAATAGATGGTAATAAGAATAATCAGGAGGCTCAGATCGCAATCAATGAAACTTGCAAAATTATTAATTGGATTATATGCATCTGTGTACGAAAAGGACATGAGAAATATGAATTGAGAGCTAGCCGGAGGGGCATGAAACAAGGCATGACCGACCTTGAACGCGCAACCTTTATAATTCATTTACATTCGCGGGAGTGAACTGAAAACTGTCGGCCATCAAAGGTAATAAATACCTTTTTACTTATAAGTAAGTTAAATTAATCGAGCGTAACATAACACGAGATTGGATTACGCTTTGAACCAGCTGCGGTGTAATAATAGAGCCTCGAAATAGAACCGCCTGTACCTTACGTATACTAATGCCCCGCTTTTTCCGAAAGATTTTCTGTTCGAAACTTTCTTATATATGATATTCACGACGTTAAAGTCTAAATTATTACGGCACAAACTGATCGATGGTTTTCAATCAAAAGTCCAATTATATGGTAATGCCGATTTTTCCTTTTTTTTCTCTCTTCAGAAACATAAATAATGCTGTTTCGATGAAACTCGCAAGAAATCGTGCTATCCTTTCTCTTTGCGTAATATTCAAAGTGCCGAGTATATAGTTCGATGGTTTATATCGTGATGCAGACAATTTACGTTATTAGCTTTGTGTCTGAGATCCTCGCAGTTATAATGCAGGGAAGAGCCATCCAGTATATGATTAACACCCCGCGTAGCTAATTATGTTTCCGACTAGTACCACAAGATGGCGTCATTGTCAGTTGATTATTTAGCGCCACCTCCACTCGATTACTTCGGGTTTAGTAAAAGTACTTCGTAATCTGCACGATAAATTTGTCCTGGTAAAAGTTCGCCTCAAACAACTAATTTTGTTGTTTAATTAAAATTATCACGTTTAATCGCAAAAACGAAAGAAATCTTGTTGGAAATTATTATAAAAAAAGAGTTTCAAAAGCTTGTAAATGACAAAGCTTACATTGACGCAGATTGCTTTATTAATTAGCTCCTCGCTAAATGCTGGTATAAGAAACAAGACGACTATTTTTTAAGTTTTATTTTCGTGATACCGATCAAAAGATGAACTAAAAAATCGAAACATTAACTATATATTATTTATTTTCCATATGATAATATTTTATAAATTTTGTAAAATATTTCTTTTATTTTCGTTAAGGTCCATGTGCCCTTCTAGAAATTACTAAACAAACAAATAAATAAATAAATAAATAAAAATAAATGTAACGAGCGATAGCTTTTCAAAAGTCGTAAATCGCAAGCTTCACATTCATGCACGTAATTATTTTGAATGCCGGTTTTGACTTCGACAATTTTCGCTCATATATACATATATAAATATTGAGCCGCGTCGTCAAGAAAATAAGATTCATTTTAAAATTTTAATTTTTATCACATCAATTAAAAGATACAGCAGCCAAAATGGTTATGGGTATAGCCACGCTAGCCGATCCCTCTCCCCTACCCGTCCCAACGTCCTTGTGGAAAATTAACCACTTTTGTTCCTTTACTCCAGCCAATTAGACGGGCGCGCGCATACGCTTCGTCCCAAAATTGATATTAAAACCGGACTCGAAGCACATACCTATTTAATGAGCGTACCGCGCGATTCTACAATGCGTCGTAAGTTATATGACGTCGTGACGTTTTTCCAGCATCAAAAAATTAACCAACAATTAGCCAGCGTATATATCGGTAACCTTTTCCTACCGCGCGCGCTCCGCAGCGCACTCGACGCGACGTGTGGAAAGAGTTTTACCAAAGATTATTACTGGTATTAAGCTATCCGAGAAACCGGCTGGACGTGATTTTAACCGCGAACCCGCAAAGGGTTACCCGACACCTAAAAAGCGCTCGTAACAATTTTCTCTCTCTCTCTCTCTCTCTCTCTCTCTCTCTCTCTCCGCTCTCCGCTCTCCTGTGATTGATTTTCCTCGATCTCGTCTTATTTCCATTTATCCCTGACCATTGTATTCTGTTCGACTGCCGCCATATATACAGGAGCAGGGTTAAAAAGAAAAATGCCAAACGACCGTCGATCTGCGGTTTTATACCGACACTCTCTCTCTCTCTCGCTCTCCGCATTAAGTTTGAAATCATCAAGAGCAATCACCACACACGGTGTGGGTATAATAAAATTAAAAAAATTATAATAATAATAATAAGAATAATAATAATCGGCGCAAATTTTTATCCCAACGCAAACAACGCGCCATTCATAAATACCTCGGGCAATAAAAATGTCTCAACACACCCTTTTTTCCCCGGTGATAAATTTGCGACTATCTCTCTCCCTCTCCTGCGCGCACTGCGTAAGTAAGTGCAGTGCACGTATCTATCGCCGGTGAATTCGCGAGAGCTACGACCATAGGCGGCACCCACGACTCCGCCGCGGCGACTATACGGTTATTTTCCCAAAATAAATATAAAGCGCACCCGCGTACTTTAGTTTACATGAGCCTGGGCGTATATATATACATACGTGCCGACCTCGGGATCGAACAAAAGCCGCACTCCGGCGGCGACGGCGGCGCTCTCTCAAAAGTGTACCAATCTTTTCGCGCGTTGTACACACCGCGAACGTCAAGAGAGAGAGAGAGAGAGAGAGAGAGAGAGAGAGAGAGAGAGAGAGAGAACCGCACAGCTGCGCGTATAATGATACGTGTTTGTCGAAAGGAGCGCTACAACCCGCGGAGAGAAAGAGACGGAGTAGTACAAAGGATCGGCTCTCCCGCGATAAAATCGGCCCGCGAGCTTGTTAATAGCTCACTTTTCTCCCCAGAGCGGACGATATTAATCTGGTAAAGCGCGTTCGTCCGAGTGTGTCCGTCTGTATATGTGTATAGTGTACACAATATCCGCGCGCGCACTACCGCAGACGAGAGAGAGAGAGAGAGAGAGAGAGCGAGTGATTACGTTCTGGAGGCCGAGGACGTGACAGTGCAAATCCGGGAAAAGTAGAGGAGGATCGTTATTCAATCGCTTTAATTAGGGGGTGTGTTTTAAAGCTATGCGCTGCACACACGGCACATTATAATATTGAGCCGAAGGACGGAGCGATTAGCCGCGCGCGCGCCTTTTCACCCGCGTGCCTTTTGACTTTTTGCGTAATTTTGATAATCGAACGCGCGCTAGCTACAACGCACAAGCTGTGTCCTGATAGTATATACATTGTCCGGTATGGACTGACGGCTGTGTGTACATATCTGTGGACGTCGATCGCGAAATCGGTTTGGGCGTTTCCGCGTTAATTGACGCTTTATATGCGCCCGCGACTCGCTTGGCAAATCCCTTGGGGAGAGAGAGAGAGAGAGAGAGAGAGGAGAGCGCACTTATCCGATCTACATTCGATTGCGAAACGACCTTGTCTATAGACACACACTCACACACCCACACACAGCGTATATCGAATATATCTCGTAAACAATGAATGTTTTAAGCGTATAAGACTTTTTCTGCAGTTTGCGCTGCTGTGTGCTGGCCATTACATTGAGATCATTAAAGAGAAAAAAACGGCAACGAAACGAGGCGTAAAAATAACAGCGGTACACACACGCACACACACGACGTTCGAATCGAGCCGTCCGGCAATATATTATCTCCTTCGAACTTGAGAGAAAGAGAGAAAGAGTATATATATATACGTAATAAGCGGGTGATCGGCTCTCTCGCAAATGCTTCAAATGCGGTAAACAAAGCTTGACATGTAAATAAACGTCTCCGCATAGCCGCGGCGGCGACTGGAAGAGAACGAGAGAGAAAGAGGAGAAGAAGAAGAAGAAGAAGAAGAGACGAGAGCCGTAAAAAAGAGCGCGCGTAAAGCTCGCTATTATCAAAGGCGGAGTCCAAAGGGGATTGACAGTTACTGCCGGACAAGGCAAAACGATGTTAATTGCCGCGCGGCTGGCCTTGCGTGAGCTACTTACGCCCGAGAAGGGTTGCGCTCCGCGCGCTTCTCGTGAGCTTCTATATACGCATCGACGCCGCGTGTACTGCAGCAGTCATAGCTTTCTATATATACATATATATATATATCTATGTATAAGTATCCCAGCAGACGTTCCTGCGCTACTGGCTTAGTTTTTGCGTCGTCTCGCATGTGCATGCGCTAACTAGATACCTGTTTGCGGAGCTTCTCTCTCTCTCTCTCTCTCTCTCTCTCTCTATCTCTTGGTCTCTCGTTGCTCTTGAGAGTTTATTTTCCGACATGCGGTGAAAGTGAGAAGGTTTTAAGTTTTCTGATGCAAAAGCGCGACGAGCGTCACGAGGCTACTTCGAGAGAGGCGCCTAATTGAAAATTCAAATTTTGCGCCGCTTATCGTCGCGAGAGTGTGGGGAAAAGCGTGTGTGTGACGTGAAAAATTTTTTTGCGCACACGGATATCGCGCGACGCGTGAACGCGAGACTTTGTTGAGTATGTATAATTGTTATGGAGCGAAATCCAAAATTGAAAATCATATAACAAACGAAAAATTAAACTAATTCTTTTATAAAATTACAGTATGAATACTACAATATAAATTTGAATCTTCGTTGAATAATAGATAATTATCATAATGGATAGAGTTATGGAATTTCCGATCGACCTTCGAATTCCCTAAATGACGTTAGCGGTCGGCTAAAAACAGAGATTCGGCAGTTTTGATAAGTTATTTATATAAGAAAAACTTCATTATCCTAAGCACACATAGACAGCTGTCAAGCTAGATCAAAAACTAAAATGTATCGATTGTCCGCATACCACACCCGGGCCCGCATTTATATATTTGTATTTCTAGTCCGGTATCGCGCTTAAATTATATTCAGCTCAAAGTGTTCTAATAACATCGTTGTAAAAGCTTTCGATACGTCTATTATGAGCACAAAAGCGATACAGTTTTATGTTTTACGCGCATTATAAAAAATCGATGTGGCAAGCGGCTAAATTAATTAAAACCAGCTGAAAGTACGTAAACGTAAATTCTCAAATTAATGATATCAGCGCATTAAAATCCAGTCTCTCTCTCTCTCTCTCTCTCTCTCTCTCTCTCTCTCTCTCTCTCTCTCTCTCTCTCTCTCTCTCTCTCTCTCTCTCTGATATATATACATTTATCCAAGCTAATCCAAAATCCAATACAAATTTAATCCAGGTATATTATAATATATTCTTTTCACACAGGTAGTCCTTGTACACGCCCAGCATATGTAAATTGCGCTACCGCGAACTAGACTAATAAAAACAATAGCCCACATACATGTATACACTCGAGTCCGGCTATAATCATCAATCTCCCATGAAATCAATATAAAGTTTCGACACCTGGAAAAATCTCACGCGTCCTGCGGCGCGCGCGTGCACATACACACACACCATATAATAATACCTTCCAATATAATATCCCCGGCACATATACGCAGCCTCTGAAACGAAAGCCTAATTAAAAGCACAGCTATATAGCCACTCGTAGTTCCGACCCTGAAAAACTCTCGCACGCAATCTCCCTCGAGAATCTGATATATGGGGCATTTTGCGTCAGCTGAGCTGCTCCTTAACACTATACTCGTATCTCTCGGGCTCCTCGAAGAGAAAAACGGAGACGCAGTGTGTGCGCGAACACACTCCGCACACTGCCCGCACAGAGACGAGAGAGAGAGAGAGAGAGAGAGAGAGAGAGAGAGCGAAAAACAAAGTAGTTGAAAATGTAATTTAGTACACATACAAACGATTATCTCCGCCGCTCCGCGCGTCATAACGTTTCCCTCCATCAGCTTCTATTACGCGCCCGGTTTTTGTTTGTTTACCACTTAGGGCAATTTTGAAAATCGGAATACAATATACGTGTATACACACGGATTCGAATGTGGAAGCTATACGCGTATAACTGCGCGAGATGACCGCCCGCCAGTTCGCCTTGGATCGCGTTGCATCAGGTCGAAACCGAAGGCTTCCGAAGGCCGAGTGATTGTGCGGAAATTAAGGATGATTTTTTTTCTCGCTGCTCTCCCGATGATCGGAAAAAGTTGCGTCTATTGACGAGAAGCGTGGGTAGGAATTTCGGTTGATTTACACGTGTATATGCTTCAAGAGATATACCTACGGAAGTTTTCAGAAAGATTTATGGGGGGTTACCTGGAATAGTTTTAATTTTTTTTTGTTGTTGTTAATAGGAAGCCGCCTTTGTAGGAAACAAGAAAACAAACAATTTAATTAAATGTATATTATATTAAGGAACTTTCACAAAAAAAAATATATTTTCCTGATACTGCACTGTCCTTTTCTGGAAATACACCAATCTAAAGATAAATCAAATGTTCAAAATATACCTGTATATTGCATGTACAGTATTTCTTCCTCTTTCAAGTTTTGCAAACATTCGACACTGCTATAATAATTCCTATCCATATTTTCTAATGTTTGCTAATGAGCACATGTAAACGAAAACTACAATTACACGTCAATTTTGGCTAAAGACTGTGTCTATCAATTGTGCAAGGAAACTTTTGAAACTTTACACTCCCTCTCTCCCCATATAAGAAAACTTAAGATTCCATTCATCCCCGTCCACCCCCTTCAAACACAACGCAATATCTTAAATAAACAAAAATATTCTCAGCGCATCGCGTGTCCCCTCACGGTCTCCTTCAAAAACAGTCCGCAATAACACTCGAACAATTACATATCCTTCGATGCGATAGCTGCATATATAACGCAGCAATTCACACATCGAGTCGACAGGAGAGGCAAAGAGAAAGAGAAGGAAATTTTTTGCGCTCTCCTATTCCTATATACATACACACTCACAGACGTGTACGCGTACACGTATAGGTATACATAGACACAAGTAAGCATAAAGAGAGGGTCGCGGGAGGTATAAGCGCAGCAGCAGCAGCAGCAGCCGCGAGATAGGGAGCTTTCGCAAGAATTCCGGCGCTGCACCGCTTGGGCGCGTGTCTCGTTGTGTCCATGCGCGCAGCGTGGGACGAGGCAGACCTATGAGAAAACCGTTCACCCGGGCGTTGTGTGTTGCGAGCGCGTTGTTACGCGACTTTAATACCCTTTTTTTCTCGCTCTATTATACATCGCGTCGACTGTCTCTCGCGCGCTACTGTCTCAAACGCGCGAGCGTTGCGTCTTTGTTTAACCGCGGCGCGACTGCCGCAGCTTTGAGACGGGCTTGATATAGAGACAGAGGGATATATATATATATACACGTGCATACAGATGTATACATACGCGCGCGTGTGTGTGCGCGAGCTGCGCTACTTTATAAATATAGATTAGTGTCTACCCAATGTTTATGGGCATTTCTCAGGGAACTTTGACGATTGTTGTCACTCGACATTTTTGCTTTACGGAGCAGTTTTTTCCCTCCTTTTTCCAAGGCGAAGCTTGAATTGCTATACACTTACTTGTGCTGTAAGTGTACTGCGGGAAACGCGTCCGAGAATTTCAGAGACGTACTTTGTATATTACTTATAAATGTTTACTCTCATCTTGGGTGATCGGGACTCGTTTGGGAGTTTTTTCTTGCAATGCTCCTTAATCAAAATTTTTGAACTTGTTTTTTTGTGGTTTTTTTTGTACTATTAAATCGGAAATATCTATTAATAGCTCGCATATTTTCTTAAGTTAACATGATTCGAATGTAGAGATGATTTTTAACTCAAGAATTATGAATTCTATGAATAATAATTTTAAGAACACTTTCGACAACAAAGAACTTGTGACGCAAAGCGAAAAAAAATTCAGTTTATTCATTGGAATTGGGGAATTACACTTACAAGCGACTAATGCTCGGACCATATAGATTTTAATGTTATAAACAAGAAGTCGGAACCAGGAACTCCAGTCTCGGTTTCTTGAAGACCTTGCGGAGCGCTTCATTAATTAAGAGCTTAAAACGCAACTTTTGATATCAGCCACGTCTGTTAATTTTTCCAACGATATATGAGAATTGCTTAATAAATGTTGTACATTCACATACTAAAATCCTCGAAAAGTATCCTTTTTTGGTATAGCTCTTTTTAAATTACACGACGAACATTTAGTTCTTATGGCACCAAAACTTTAGGTGGCCTTCTGGCAAATTTGAGCTGCCTTTTCTTTTGGAATATAAGAAAAAATTGCTTCTTATTCACGGTGCGAAAAGCATACGCTATTCAAAAAATTTTTTTAGATTTTTTACTGCCAAAATATGCCTTACACGGTTTCAGAAAGTTCGCTTGCGTTACTCGTTTATTTACGAGCCATATAATTCAATGCTTTGTCGTAATCCAACTTTGATGTACCGAAAATCTTAAGAAAATTAAGTTTCCACAAGAAAATCAATTGTATCTCACGCGGAAAATTTCCGCTTCGGACAATCGCTTTGGGCTTTGGTTCGGAAACGTGCTCCAATTCGAACAGTTGAATGACACACGAGGCAAAAGAAGAAAAAACGTCAACTACCAAAAGAAATTCCAATTTTCCGAGAAAAGCCCGCACAAGTCCCCGGCGAAAAGTGCGCGGCGAGACTGCTTTCGGAATTAAGTGCCACAATATACACGCGAAATTGAGACCTACAGCTCGCGCAGGGAGACAGACAGGACGGAAAAAGTTTTGGGAATAAATTACCGGAGGGCACATATATGTATAATCAATGTATATAACGCACACGCCCTCCGCCGTTGGAATTTCGTGGGAGTTTTCGTCTACACGGCACACGTACTTACTGTAGACCGTCCGCGCGCGCAAAAAGTTAATTTGAAATGAGAAATTGAGGCTGTTGGTTTTTCGAGCTCCCTATCTCGTTTATGCGAGTTTCGTTGTGCGCGCGTGTGCGCTTATAACTTTGGGCGTCAAAACGAAAAATACGACTTTGCATCGGGTAATCGGGATCATTTTTGCCAAACTCTTTCGCCTCTCGTTTGCGCGCACTTTTGTTTCCTCGGCTCTCGCTGCGGTAATTATCACGTATACACCGCTGCATAATCCGGCAATTTCGGGTTATTTATATACGCGTATGCACACGTCGGAATGTTCGAATTTCTCGCGCGCGGCTCACGCGTTGCCCAATTCGAAGGAGAGAGAGAGAGAGAGCGAGAAAGACACATTTTAAGCTTCGTGTAGAGCGCAAAGTATAAGGTACACCCACAAAAAGAGCAGAACGGCAATAAAACATCGGATTGGAAGGGCGTGTATTATTGTATACGTATATAATATTGGCGAACTGATTTATCCCCTTACGTATATATACGTACGATATATACATACATTATTCGTATATAGGAAGCCGAAATTCTAAGGAGTAAGTATTGCGCGAGCTCGTATATCAAAAGTACAATTTCTTCAAAACGCGGTATACGTATATACACTCTCACTCGAATATTTTCTCTTTCCACCGTCGCTTCCCCTCTACACGCCTCGGCTCACTCGTGCATAATATAAAGGCGCGATATCTGTCCGTCCCGCTCTCGTTCGTGCTATCACGTGCACACGCGCATACGTATACATACGCACATATGCACGATTTCTTTCTCTTTCACACTACTTTTATCCCGTTCTCGTTTCATCGGTCAATTGTCACGCTTTGCGCCGTTGCGAAACTATACGTATACAATATACATGTGTGCAGCACTGCATATACGTATAGTACTATAGAGACGCATATATGCGTGCGTGTGCTACAGAGCGCAATTTTCGACCGATGTTTTTTATTCCCTCTGTAGGTACCGTACGTTCTTTTATTGAAAGGGAGACAGGTTCGGAGAGGTGTTATTTTATTTCGAAATCTGCCGCTCGATTGTTCTCCCGTATATGTGTGTATCGGTATGTACAGATCGACGATCTGATTTGTGCAGGTCAATAGGAGCTCGTTTGAGAACTAGTTAGCGACCTTATACACACATACGCGTATACATACGAGAGAGTGAATTAGCAGATTAGGAATAATTGATTTCTGATTGTCCGAGGGAGATATGTAGGTGAACGTTGTTATTTTTTTTCGCGCTAAACGAGAGCAAAATATCGAGTAAATTTGATTAATGGATTCAGGACAGAGAGGGAGAGAGAGAGAGAGAGAGAGAGGGACGGTCTTTTTTTCCGGCAAGGACACGCTCGATATTTTTTTGCCCCTCGTCGGGCGGTTCCCGGGTGTGTGCGCGCGTGTGACATAAGGATTGCTTACGTAAACAACAAGAGCAACGCAGCAGAGTTTTGCGATTTCGTGCTGAATATTGAGTTTGCTTATTGCAAATAATCGTTAATGATTGAGATAATGTGCGTGTAACTGCGGTGCACGTGTATATAACGCAACGATCTGTTTCACATGCTTTTTTTCTTCTTTCTTTTTTTTCTTCTTTTTGTGGGGGGGAGGGGGGGGGCAATACGTCAAATTACGCGAGTATGCGCGCGAATTCGTGCCAACGCAGTTGATGTAATACAAATTGTCGAAAGTTGTATAAATTTTAGCGGTTAATTTGTCGGCGTAATGCGAAACATTTCTTTCCTTTTTTACTTTCACTTGCGCGACCGGTAAATGAAATTCGACCGGATGTGTGGGCGTCCGAATTTCACGACATACGCACCTATACAGCGCACAGTCGATCGAAAAGAAAAGCGTACGGTTCGATTGTATGGAAAAAGTTCCATTTTTACTATTAAACTTAAATTGTGAAAATCATCAAATGATGTTGAATATTTATATGAATTCGTACCTTAGTACTGCAAGACGATAGTGATTGAACGTGACGGTATCCCAAGTTGGAAGTATAATTCATTGCTCTTAAAAAAGAATTCTGTATCCTATCCCTCGGTGGTAGATTACTTTTCTTCTCGACTCTTCGGGAAGAATGATTAATTGTTATTATAGTATGTAACATTCGACAAATCAACTGAAGAAAATAAAGAGTATGGTGTTAGTAGGATGCAATGAAGAAATTAAAAACATTGTTGTTTAATTTAATAAAACAGGGCTATATTTTTTGTAAAGTTTTTTTTCGTCGTTAACAATAAAATGTATATAATCATAAAAAATGAACAACGCATACTGAATGCTAAAAAACTCGTAAAGCTATACGATCCTGCTTATACATACATTTTCTTTCTTTCGAAAATAAATGTCATACTGAATATAGTCAATGGCGTCTCGTATAATTTCGCATCGGGCAAAAGCTATTGAAATTAGCGATACTATTGTTGTGGAATGAAATTAATTATGGCATTCGATAATAGACTGGAATGATGAAACGGCCTCAAGGTACGCCTGGCGTTAAAGTAATGATGAAAAGATAATCAGACTTTGAATCAATTATACTTGGTGCCTTACCTTGACAAGTACGAACAAAAAAAGCGTGGAGTGCGCGTGAACATGAATGAATTTGTCGAAGATGAAAGGAAAGGGACGTTGCGTGGGCAAGGACATCCGGGTTCTCTCGATGCAGTGTGAAAAGGGAGAGGATGATGAGATGCTGGTGGTGGTCAGCAGAAAGGCACTCACTCTCGCACGTTATCTGTCAAATAATTTGTTGTATTAATAACTAATAAACGAATCCTTTATGTACACAAGTTCATATTCAGCTTAGCAGCGAAACGCGCGATTACATTTTGGTAGAGGATCACTCTTAGCGTCATCGGATCTCCCTTCGTTTTATTGTTATCGTTAACGTTAATTATGTTTTTATTCTTATATGTTCAATCGTTTGTACTGCAATCGCTCAATCGCGGATATGGAGAGGACGTATTGGACTTTGCGCGGGCGGACCGAATTCTACAATTTCATAAACAAACTCGAGTAAAAAATTGATATTTGCTCATTCACGCGATCTAAAGTATACAAAGGTGTGCGATAGATTGATTATACGCGGATATCAGAGAGTCGATCACAATGATAAGAAAATTAGTTGTAAGAAAATCGATGTAGCGTGAGAGATCCGAAGCGCGCGTGATATATATGTATATATGTATACATATATGCATATATATATATATACTTTTTTTCATAATTTAACTTATCGTGACTTTAATATACACGTACTTATTGTTCTCGTTATAGATACACGTACGCATCATTCCTATACACATTTTTTAAATATTTATATAGCCTCACCAAACTACCATACATGGCACGGCCATCAAATTATACATGTTACAATCTTACAAAATTCATTCCAACCTCAACCTCGCGAACTTTTTTATCGTCCTTTTGAGTAACCGTATTTATATATATATTCGATAATAAAATGTATACAATTCTAGTTAGTAACTAGTTCAATTTGCCTATACTTTTTGCGCAAGTTGCTTACGGGGTCCTTAAAAAGTACAGGGTCCAGTCTCATGTTCGATCGCAGTAATGGCATGTAACCAAAAACGGCAACGAATGTATTCATACAGGTTTGACGCTGGATAAAGTGATCTGGATCGTTCCATGGAGATCTGCGATAAAAAATTTATAGATAGCCACGCAAAATGTTTAAATTTTATTTTAACTGAAGAGTACTTGCCTTTTACCAGCAGCCGTTGTATCTTTGTACATTTTGCGCTGTGTCACTTTAATTGGAGGGCGACGAGTGACATGGCTCACCAGAAAGTTCATCAAAATATCTTCACAATTTTGTGACTGCTCAACAGTTTTGTGAAGTGTTGAGCTCAGTGTTTCCGTGTATAGAGTATTATAGTAACGATGATAAAAGGCAGCCCCCGTTAATACCATGCTGTAATCATTTGTCCACTTGCTTGTATAACCCCAAGATCGCTATAAAGAAACAAATTAATAAAATTTATAATCTCAAAATAGATACATTATAATTTGTTTTCAAGTAAACAATGAATAAATTGTGTACCTTGGAATCGTCCCAGTAATGAGATCTAGCAGGATAACCAACAATTCGATTTGGAAAGCTTTGCCAGACGACAAAAGCAAAATCGATCTCATCAGTATTGAGGGTCACATCTTCATCTAACGATAATATGGCACTAGTTTTGATCAAAGGGTGCGGGTAAAACCTATACGATATTCCAGAAGCAGGTACAATATGGATAGGTACCTTGATGCCTTGCCAGCGCGGCTTCCTGGGTAGTGGAATGTCAGAGTTCCACATTAATATAATCTAAAAATGAAGATTAAAATTAGTAACGAAGTAAATTTATTTCTAGAAGCACAAAAGAGTAAACGAGTTTTTAATTTATTTACTTTGTCTAAATATTTGCTCTTGGCGAGACTTTTCAGTAGGCGATAAAGAACTGCAGTGGATCCAAGCTGAGAGTAAATTATGGCAGTGAACGTATCTCCAGGTTCACAATCTTGAAACGGAAGTTCTTGCTGAGTATCAGAGAATTTTGGTAAAATGGCTAATGCTCCTGGATCTCGATTCCAAACGCGATATTCTCTTCGACCCTCCCATGGAATTCGCTCGCGAATAATCTCAAAGGTCGTAAATATAATTTTTTCGAGCGACGAAAAGTATCGCTCCCATAAAAACTGAGTTGTTTGTCTCAAGACCATAATTTTTTCTTCTACTACTGATCTCAGAATGTCTGGAACCTGTGTTGCAATAAAAAATTGTATAAATTTCTAATCAATAATATTTCAGATTTTTAAATGAATGTACTGACTTGAAAAAGAAGCCTTTCATCAGCAAAAATTACTGACTGGAACCAATCAATGCGATCATGAAAAGGAAGAGCCCATCCATTGCTTAAAATAACAGGAATACATCCAGCTCTCAATGCTTCTAAAAATCGAAAACTACCAAGCCTACGGCCTCGAGGAACAAGGCAGAATGTAGAATTCAACAAGAGTACATCATAGTCATACCTAAAAATAACGATATGTATTAAATTTTTATTTTCTTCATAAATTCGTGAATTTCATAGCTGGCAAGTTTATTTTTACTCACGTATCATACTCTCGAATATCTTGTGGACAGTGCTCATCCTGCAATTCTCTCCAGGATTTACCATGTCGACAAGTTGTAACAAATATGAGATCCTTTCCATTGTGTAAATGATGGAGGGCATTTCTCGTTTCTGATCCAATGCCATGGACATATCTCTTCCCCTTAAAAGCAGCTAAGTATTTCTTTTTATTAGGAAAGTGATTATGGATGGCTAGACCAGGTTCGCCTCCTCTTTCAGGATGTTGCTTAGTAAAAAGAGGTATAGATACATCAAAATCTTCTCTCAGTTTTGTGACTGACATGCTTGCTTTTGCAAGCATAGCATACCCATAATCAAAGGCTATGGCATCTTCTACGTAATCAGGCCAAGTGCCTGAATACAAATTAAAAATCAAATGGTTTTTCCCATTATTCCAATATGGCAATCTCGCAAGTTTACTAGGTAGATTATGTACAAATTCAGTCGATAAAGGATCTCTGTCAAGCGTATCCAGAGCCAAAACAAATAAACAAGCTCGTGATGGATCTGATGTATAATATCGTGATTCTGTGATGACATTTAATATTTTTTGGTATAATGGACTGATCGTATCTTCAATAGGATATACATAAACGGTGAATCCCTCCTTACACTTTGTGAAATCAAAACATGTTTTCATATCACAATTCTTCAAATTTGGAGGTGTTGGTGGTTGGTTGTTTACCTCTTTCGACCACTTCTCATAGTTCTCTTGGTAATTTGGATCAATAACATAGAAAGACGGCAGATCCTCTTGTGCTGACTTTTTCTTACTTGAACTTTTCGCTTTTAAGCGATAACCACCAAAGTAACAGAAGCCAAGAAATGCACATGTTACAAAAACGAGCAAGTAGCGCTTTTTGGCTTGCATTTTTAGTATAACTGTGGTACACTATTGAAAGTTCTAAACATGTTCTTTTTAAAGTATTAACCATAACTCTCCAAGGATATGCATTATTTTCGATTGCTTGATTGAGTTCTTGGATAAACATCAAGGTTATACCAAAACTTGTATTGACATCATCTTCACTCCATCACTGAAATAAAAAAAATCACATTTTGATTTTACTTGTAATATAATTATTCTTATTTTACAGACGTATATAAAAAGTATATCAAGGAAATTCACAAAACCATTAGTTGACACACAAAATTACTTTCAATTTTTGAAGAGAATCATTGAAATGTATAAAAATGAAAGCTGAATAGACTAGAAGTGCTTAAATGCATTCAAGTGTAACAAAAGATTGTTGCAACATCCACACATCAAAGTGATTGCTTTAGTAGCTGACTACGTGCCACAAGTGACCTTCTTGTGGATAACTCTATTCCTACTGTTATTGGTCTTATTAAATTTGTTACAGTGATGGCTCAGCAATTGGTTTAGAGTCAACTGCAAGTGTATTTACCTTGAGGAGTGCACATGACAGTCTCATGAACATTTATGCACGATTAGCAAGTATAATTCTGGGAAACTATTTGAAATCGCTCAAACATTGAAGATGATTTAATAAAAGCGTAGTAAAAATGGAACATTTTCCTTGATGTCGATGTTAGCTGTCAAAGATAAGCAATCAAAGCTTTCAGAAATATTGCTCATGAAGCTTTGATTTATTATCCAATGCTTGAAGAAAATCGTAAAAAAACTGTAGATATCCAAAAAAAATGTTTGCATTGGACTACAATGATGTACTTTGCAAGTTGCAAATAGGAAAATCATTTGCATAATAAGAACACAAGCCACTTGATGCTTTATTCAACAGATGCAGCAAGCGCATACCAATAGTAAAAACCAACAGAGCAAAAGAATCAAACAATTTTTTCCTTCAGAATACTAGCTATTGGTCCAAGAATAGCTTGTTTTATCCAGCAGCAGTAGCGCGGAGTTCAAGGCGAAGCAAAAAGCGATAAAATCGCGTTAAAAGCGTAAAAATCGATGGCAGAGTTAAAAAAAAAGAAAAAAGATAAGCGTAGCGCAGTCAGCGAAATACGTACCTCCACATATTCACCGAAGAAAATGTACGTCGGTCTTGCGTTTAAAAGGTCTGGACAGAGGACTCACTCACGCGCACGTATAAATTATGCAAATTACAGGTAGAGAGCAAGTGTATAGACGAGTAAAGTATATGGCACAGGCAGCGGTAACACGTCGGGGACGACACGGCATATATAGGTAGAAAACGTAGGTACACCCATTGCAGCAAAAGAGTCAAGAGAAGAATCGCGGAGAAGAGAGAAAAGCGTATAGGATGAAGCTCGCACACAGCATCAGCAGAGAGAGAGAGAGAGAGAGAGAGAGAGAGAGACGGAGAGAGATTGAGATAGAGCGAGAGAGAGAGACAGAGCGTTGTAGCATCGACTAGGGCACTCCTCGTCGGAGACACTCACTGAACTCGTCGTCGTCCTCCTCCTCGGTCGCTGCCGAGTCCTCCGCCGACTTCCCGGAGAGAACGGCTTCGTTGATCCTCTGTCTCGGAGATCCTCCTCCGCACACGGCTACCATAATTCCTGTCGCCCTTTACTTATGTATCGCTGCTCCTTATACGCACTCCTTACGCGACAGAAGCACTGAAGCACAGACAAGAGACACTCTTGACTATCTATATATGTATACGTATGTGTGTACCCTTGCAGCTTTTTTTAGGTTAGCTCAAGACGACTGCTGCCATCAAAGCTTCGGAGCACTGACTGAGGAGGAGTATAGTATAGTATCGGAGTAGTCCAGGATGAAATCACGCCCGTCCTCGACGGCGGCATAGCCGCTGATGCGTGCAGCGGTGGCGCGCAATCTTGATCGGTCCGCGCTGCTGCTGCTGTGGCTGTGACGCCTCCCGCAATAACATAAATCACGGCCTTTTTTTAGATCATCGCCGCCGTCGCCGCCGCGGCTCTCGTCTCCTCATCACTACGCGTACATACCATATGCACAGGCCATAGGCCACTCAACGACTATATACTGCACCCCTTTATTTCACTCGCTTTTATTTTGTCTTCTCTCTTTTTCCTCGAGTGCTCCGCAGGCTGTGTACTGCAAATGTGCGCGACGACGACACTCCTGCGAGAACAATTAGCTACTCTTCTTTTTGCCCCGCACGGTTTTCGAGGGGACGAGCAGCTCTCTTTGCCACCCCCGTCTCTTTCACTCTGTATGTACCCACTACACTGTATATGCTCTCTCTATATATCTCTATCTCTCTTTGAAGAGCGACAGGGACCGAGGGACGGAGTTGAGTTGAGAGAGAAAGAGGAGAGGCGAGAGAGAGTTCGACCACCCGCGCGCTCCACGCTTGTTTTTCGCGAATCGCGAAAAAACAGGCTGCGGGTGTGTGTAAGCGCTGACGCACACGGTTTTAAGTACACTCCACTCTCTTACTCTGCCTGTCTTTTAATTATTATTTCACTTCGATCCTGCTTTCTCACTCTGCGGACTATATCTGATGATACACTCTTGCACGTGTGTGCGTGCAGTACTGTCAGTGCGAACGAGAGGGAGAATTCTGCGCGCGCGCGACGGCTCCTATATAAGTATACAAGTAGCCGCACTGCCGCAGACAAAACGCAAAAGCACGCACTCGGCAGTCGGCACTCGCTCGATGAACTTGTGTATGTGCAATGTGCACATGTACACGTTTTAGTACACTGCGTGCGTTTCTGCGTAACACCGATTGCGCACACGTGTACTCGCACACCACGACTACTCTGCGTGCATCTGTTTAGTCGACAAGTATGAAGCGTACGAGTATAGCGGGGGAGGACGAAACAAGAAAATGAGAAGTATGGTTATGGTCGACGTCGGGACCGCTACCGCCACCTGCCGAACTAATACCAGAAGCTTCGCGAAGCGCAGTACATGTACAACGCGCGCTTAATTTATACGATTTACGGTTTTACGCGACGAAGCGCGCGGTTTATATATGCGTGCACAAGTGCATGCGGCGCGTATATATATAGAATAGACGGATACGATGATGATGCGGATTAATTGGAAGCCTCGAGAGCCGGATTTATGAATCAATTATGCGCTTTACGGCTTTGTTTTTTCGCATCTCGATGGTGCGGTGTGTACATATTATTATACACACGGCCCTTTTCTTTTTTCTACATCGTGTTCGGGCGGGATATTTTACATAAATAGAGAAGCGTGTCGCGAGAGAAGGAAAATATAGTTAATACGTGCGCACTATAACGTTATTATTGGAAAAATCGCTGACATTTCAATCGATCAAAAGCGCCCGCGCGTATTCTCGAAGCTGAGCGCAAAATGTTTACAGTTCTATTTTTATCTCTCGAGAGAACGAACGCATACGGGAGTATATAGCGCAAAAAAGAATAACATGCGTCTTTGTGTGTGTGTGTGTGTGTGTATATGTGTGTGTGTATGTGCGTGTGTGTGTGTCTTTGCTCCTCTTTTTCGCTATAGACTGTATTTGTATACATGACGATGCAATGCAGCGTGTACGGAATCGACGTGTATTTATATTATACGTAAATCTAATATGCCTTCGGTGTTTGTATACTCTGCGTGCATACACGATGCTCTCGTGCGAATGGCACATTTCAGTTATTTTATTATCTTGGAAATTCATCAAAGACGTTTTACTTTTGTTCTATAATTAAAAGAGTTAAAGCTTATTTATGGGGGTTTGTGTATATACTATACATACAGTTTCTACGATTCTGCAGCTGCGCAGTTTTCGCACATTATACGAGTATGCAAGTCGTCACATACTTCTGGTGTACGACGCGCTCGTAACTGTAAATATTAATTTTAGCTCGCGGACGTGCTTTGCGGCAATAAAGCAAATTAAACATTTCTATACTTCTCGCGTTGCATAAACATGTCTGAAAAATTCATGGACGTAGATCTCTCGCGCCGATCGATTGATCTTTCTCTCTCTCTCTCTTTCTGTTGCAAATAATTACGATATTATAAAAATGACGTTATGTATCGTGTGTGTGTGTGTGCGTGCGTGCGTATGTGTGTGTGTGTGTGTGTGTTATGTGATTATAAGGGAAAATAATGTTGCTAGTTGTGATAAATTATTATTGATATTATGATTGATTATAATGTTATATAGCGATTAATTAAGTCGTACGGCAGTTCTTGCACTGATTCAAATAAAACAACGATTATTACAGTTATTACAAAGCAATCGACAATAAACGCGTGTAATTATTGAACGACACGGAGTTTCATAACGTCATTATTTACAATGGAGTAATCGTTATATTTGAAGATAAGCATCAAATTCTATAAAAGCTTTCGTGCGCGCAAGATATCGCAGACATTATATTGAATTTAAATATTCAGCATACATGCAATATTAAAACGCAATCCCGCTAACAAAGCGCGTATAATTTATCGTTATATTGTTATTTAAATTTCATGCGCAGCAGGTCGTCAATCCATAATTCAGAGCCCAGCACCGGTATGCGCGAATCGATAGTTCGAAACAGTGTATACAGCAACCATACATTGTCTGCCATGATTTATTATTGCGCCTGATGTTCTTATTTTTTTTTTATCATCCGCCTGTGTCTATATATATATACGTAAAGCGCGCTCACCCCCTCCACCCCCCTTTAAAATGAAAATATCCACTACCTCTCGTAAACTCATAAAGAGACGCGATATTTACAGATGTGTCAGGTGGCCCAGATTTTCTAATAAAAAAAAGCTGAAAAATCGACACGCTTGTTATAATTGGCGGGGCCGAAGGCGAAATCGAAATCCGCGCTCGTAATTTATAATGCCACGTTTTAGCGCAATTGACGACACGCCACGATGGTTATCTCGTATCCCGTAAGTGCTCGAAAGCCATTTCATTTATAATTCATGGAGATAACTATAATCGTTATATACGCTACACACTCGATCAAAGTCTTGCCTCCGGTTTGTCAAGTGCCGCAGTTAGTCTTGCTATTTTTGCACGTACATCACGACGACGCTGTCCAGCAGTCTCGCAGTCCAGCGCGGGGATTAAACTGGGATCTTTTTATAACTAAAGCCAATTATGAATTAAGTCTCTAATTGCTAAGCATTGCGAAGCCGATACAGTCGAGAGGAATCTCGTTGACATTTGAAGTGATTATATTCACGGGTGAGCAATGAAACTGAAAAACACCGCAACGATAGGGTCGACGGATGAGCAGAGAGAACGAAATAAAATCTGGAGAAGTCTCGTCCAGGTCTACGGTGAATTCGCCAGAGAGTCGTCGATCCACGGGATCAAGTACACCGTACAAGCCAAAACGCCGATTGAAAGGTTTGCGAATATATGTGCAATAGTGCACACGGATAACAATGTACCGTCGCTTCCAATGAAGAGTGTCCCAGTTCAAAATACGCCTAAATTCAATGTTATATCGAATACCTGCGAATAATTTAAACTTACCTAGACTTACATACATTTGTACTTTCATCCACATACGTCGCATTTATCAAGTTTATTAATTTATTGTAACAGTCTAAAATTAAAAGTTGAAAATCTACCTTCTTAAACTGTGCTAGTCTTCTTTGGAAGCGACGACATATTCGCCGTTTCTTTGATATGCAATAGAAGAGGGAGTAGTAAGGGAGTTGTACGTGTCTTGCAGATTACTCTGGTTAATCGTCATTGTTATCTCGCTGGTCTGCTCCATTCAATTGGCCAATCAATTTTACGCGAGGCACAAATCGGGGAACACGCGGACGACCGTCATAACGAATCAGTATCCATCGGTGAAACTCGCCGTACCCGCGGTGACTCTGTGCCAGGGACACTTGGTCTCGGCCACGAGACTCAAGCGTTTCTTGTCCGAGCCTCTGTAAAAATAAATCACACTTTTTGAATAAGCGCTGTAATCGATATAAAATTAATTGGAAAAAATCGGCATAGGAACTTACCGAAAGCTTTGAGCATCAAGGACTTCGAGATCGGCCTGCAATATCTCCAAGTGATCGTTAATCCATCCATGATAGACAATCGTGCCTACGGCGATCTGGAAAATCTTCAGCGAATCCTCACCGCCATCAATATGACTATACCTCAGCTATTGGAAAAAGTTTCGCCGACTTGCACTGACTTGCTCATCACTTGTAGGTACGAAGGTAGTGATAAAAAGAAGTGCAATGAGCTCTTCGAATCCACACTCACGCCGTATGGGATATGCTGTTCGTTCAACTATGGCATGAATGACAGGTACTTAAGTGCGCATTAGGTCATTGTAAACTGATTAAAAAATATGTCTCGAGAAAACGATAAGACTCGCTGTTTATTCGAGATTAATTTTCTCTGCGCTGAACTTTGCTCGTCCAGATCTATCTTACAATATAGATCTAAAAATATTGCAATTAACCGTATTATGCACGAGTGCAAAGCGATCAATGATTGGAAAAATTAAAATAGTTATTTCGATACAGTGTGCGTGAATTGCGCTTTTACGCACACTTCGCGTTCGTTTAATCGCAATTCATGTACATATAAGAAATATACTATTTTGATAATTTTTCAGAGGTCCAGATCCGAAGGTCCAAAACCAGATCTACAGCATAAACTTTGGAACTAGCTACATTTTGTCCGTTTTACTGAAGCCGTACAATACGAGCGATCGAATTGCTCCGATAACTTATGGGGATGGTTACAAGGTCATCATACACGAGAAATACACACTTCCAGGTCCTAATTCCGTTGAATTCATGGCAAGCGAGGCCCACGAGACCATCGTCGGACTGCACGGAACGAAACTCGTCAGTAGCCGTGAAGTGATATCTGCTAATGAGAGAAGTTGCAGGTGAAATCGATCGTTATCTTTTCTCCTTAAAAAGTGATAGTGATGATAAAATGCTGAAAATTAATTTAACGTAAAATTTCAGAATTTCGGAGAACGAAATCTACAGAACAGAAAATTGTTACGTAGAGTGCCGTAATGAATTTATTAAAGAATTGTGCGATTGCACACCCTTTTATTCCGTTAAAGAAAGCCCGCACGATGTCTTCTGCAACCTGACCAGCATTACTTGTTTGGCCCAAAATTTATCCGACGTCTACTCTTTGTCACTTCAAGATCCACGATGTCAACGCAAAAACTGTCTGCCCGACTGCAACAACTTTAGATACGGTATCTCCATCACTGGTATTCCTTTCAATGCCGCTGGCTTCAAACCAGGAAGTTTCTAGTGAGCTAACTCAATACTGATGTAGCCTACTACGAATTTTACTTAAACAAAAAATTATTTTCCTCGGTTTTGACAGCAAGATTGCAACGAAGTATCCCAAATCGACAGCGTTGCATATAACGTTCGCTAGCCAAGTGTCGGTACTTGAGCAACGAGATTTGGTGTTTACTTGGATAAACATTATGTGTGAGTATGTAATAGTTCAAAGAAATGTTTTTATATTTTATGTAATTAAATTCACTATTTAATAGTTTAACATGATTTTGGAGTCGTTGATATTGAATGTATACATGAACACTAAGAAATAACGCTTGTATTTACAAATTCATAGACTAAAATAATAGAATAATAGCAATGAATTCTACATATACTTAATCTTACGATTTATTTTTACAGCTTCACTAGGTGGTGTGTTCAGCTTATTTTTAGGATGCAGCTTCATTTCTGTTATTGAATTTGTCTACTTTTTTACCTTTCAATTAATAAAAATTTTGCAATTGAAATACAAAGGAACTTCTCCTGTGCTGAATACAAGATAACAAAGTATCTGTGATATATATTTTGTAACAAGACTATATTTCAAATATCTTCATTACTTTTTGAAAATAAAACTAATTTATAAAAACGTAACTTACACTTAATATACAAATAGTACAAAAATACTTTTCTCATATACTTATTCTTCCCCACTCTCCGCCTCTTCTTCTTCTATTGCTTCATTTTCCTCTTCGTCTTCATCATCATCATCATCATCATCATCATCATCAACATCACTATCAATATCATCATATTCATCATCATCATCATCTTCATTGTTTGATAATGCTTCTTTAGCATCTGCAGACTTTTCTGCTTTTTTAGATTTTTTCGGTGATTTTGAATCATTTTTATCTTCCGTCTCTCCATCATATATCTTTAAGGTTTTAGATTTATTCTTTGGTTTCTTCTTTTTGTTTTTACTATTGCTTGTCTTTTTTGAATAGGATATTGAACATTTCGTTTCTCTAAATGAAGGCCATTCAGATTGATTCTTAACGTAGTGCTGACATAACTCTGATGTTGTCATCTTAACCTTTGCTAGCCTAAATTTTTTGTAAACATTTAAAATTATGTTGTATTGATTATAATTAACAAAAATTCAGTGCAATACCTTTTTCCATTTACTAATCCTTTTAGTAGAGCAACAGTTTTAGATCCTGGGAAAGCATCCTTTATCTCTGAAGCCTTAACACCAGCAGGTATATTTGATACAAATAGACTATAAAGAGAAAAATGAATCAAATAAAGAAAACCATCCATTTTTAGAAAGTTTATGAAGATACTCACTATTTGCCTAATTTAGGAGTATCTGTAGGTTCTGGAACAACAACTTTTTTATGTTTGGGTTTTTTCATCTTCTCTAAATTCATAGGATTTGGTGGGCCTGCATATATAGGTTTACCATCCATTAATTTCTTCTTCAATGCTTTCATGTTTTTTATTTTATCTTCAACACTTGGGAATATTACATGACAATATCTGGCAGCTTTTCGAGGAATTTTTAATTTGAAATCGCCAAAGAAGAGTTCTTTGATTTCTTGTTCATCTTTTATCGTGCGTGGAACACGTATGTACAATGTTCTGGTTTGCTCCTCTTCAATGTCCAAAGATGTTCGTCTACGGACTTTTGGTCTGACTAACCTCTTTGGCTTTACCATGATTTTTTTATCTATAAGAAAATAATATAATTGATAAGTAAAACGCTTTCTTTGTTGGATTAAAATGATATCTTTTATGACTATTTCTAATTTTTTATGCCGTACGTAATATATGAATGAAAAACTTCTATTCTATTCTTGTGTTCTTGAATAAAATCACGATTTCTTTATCTCACATACTTATCTCTATTACAAGTAATAAAAATCTACGAAACTTTTCGAAAATCTTAACCTAAAAAATACTTGTGACAACAATTACCGCTCATAATTTGCATTCGAAACAAATGGTCTTATTGACACGCAAATAACATTGTTCGATTCGTGCAAATGAACTTTCCGATAGCAAAATTTAATTGGGTGATGTTAAACGGACTTACGACTAGATGTTTAAATTATTTTAAGAGACTGACCACTGACGATAGAACCATGAGACTATGAATGAACCTGATAGGTTGCTCTTGCTGATAGAACCAGAGATGAATATAGTCATATAGATGATAGATCTATCTAGGATCATAGAACACCAGAGATGAGGAACGGACTACGGGGTGAGGAAAAAGAATAGCGAACTGCGAGAATTCGGAGAATTATTAAATGGTAGACCATAGACTATATGCGACAGACTTAGAAAATATAGCGCTCATAGTGGCCAATGCAGAAAGCTTCGAAAAGTTTAAAAATAAAATCTAATTAACAAAAGTACAAAACTAAAAAAGTGAAAACAAGCAAGGTTCCACTTTTTAAAACAAATTTTGTCATGTCAAAATTATTCACAGTTTTCTAACTAAAAAAAGCAATAAAATGAAATGATGTATTCTCGGAATTAAAAAAAAGAAACTTTCTAAAGATAAAACACCCACCAAAAATGGTTTGATACGATAAAAAGTAGAAAATTTCTTTTTTCGCTTATCAATTGCACCAGCGCAGTGATTCTAACCGTACGTATACATACAGATATAGATATGCAGTTTACGCAATGCAGGCATATTTTTCACTTTACTTATAGTGGGAGGTTAAGGAGGTTGCGCCTGCATACCGATACTTGTGCGTATGTCAGAGAGTCGGTGTCGTCATCAAGAAAATACAGAAGAGAGAGAGAGAGAGAGAGAGAGAGCGCGAGCGAGCGAGTGAGTCGCGCAGTAAGTAGCGAGCGCCAGAGTGTGACATAGGAAGTCGCAAACGTCATCGGAAAGTAACGACGCGTCGCGGGCGGCGGAGACGGGAGTTCGGGGGTCTTTCTCTGCTGAGAAAGACTTTTAAAGCAGTCTGCGGAATCGCGATTCGCAGCCCAGGCAAACAGCATGAAGAGTTAGTGCGCGATAGACCTCGAATTTTCATTAAAAAAAAAACGTCCGCGAGCCTTTCTCGTCGGGGGTTTTGTCTCTCTCTCTCTCTCTCTCTTTCTTCTAATCCACTGCACCGTAATACTCTCTCTTTCTCTTTTGACTGGCCTGCTGTCTGGCTAGCTGCAACGTCGTTTCTGCATTCGACCGATCGCGAAGAGTCGTCGTAATTCGTCGTCCGTTAACCTCGTCATCGTCGTGATCGTTAACAATAACGGCTGCTGCCGTTCTCCGCGCAGCTCTCGCATGCGCCCACTTTCGAGTGACGACCACTCGCTGCTGCAGCTGTATACGTAATAAGTGCAAAAGTGCATCGACGAGCCGCGCGAAACATGGCATCCGCCAAGAAGAAGCAGGACGAGAAGAATTTGAAGACGTTGCGCGAGCTGGTCTCGCAGCCCGGCAATAAGGAGTGCTTCGATTGCCAACAGCGGGGACCCACTTACGTTAACATGACAATAGGTTCTTTTGTCTGCACGACCTGCTCGGGCATGCTGTGAGTATCGCCAAACTCATACAAACTTACTCTATTTTTCAAAACGATCTTTGCTCCGACTTGCAATTCCGAGTTCATTGCCAAATCTTTACGAACGCAAATAGCATAATGCCTTTATCACTTTGCCTCCTTTCTCTTTTCTGGCTTCTCACCTACTTACTATTTTTTTCCTTTTTTCATGATTCAGCCGAGGTCTGACTCCCCCGCACAGAGTCAAGTCCATTTCTATGGCTACCTTCACCCAGGATGAAATAGACTTTCTGAAAGAGCGGGGAAACGAATTCTGCAGGGCAATCTGGCTGGGCTTGATGCCTCAGAGCACCACGCATACCAGCAAAGATGAGCAAAAGATGAAAGATTTCATGAGCGCAAAGTACGAACTGAAGAGGTACTACCTCGATCCTGCAATGGCAAATCAACTTTTAAATCAAAAGTCACAAAGCTCCAATAAAACAAGCAACAAGAGCTTGTCCAATGTTGTCAAAGCCCCTCCAACTAAATCAATATCATCCCCTATTCCACTCTCAACTGTCAAAACAAAGGAGCCAGAACTTGTGAACTCAAATACTATAGACTTTGTTGCGGACTTTAGTAAGGTGCCAGCTCCTTCACCTCTCACTATTCCCATGCCTACCAAGTTTCCGCAACCTATTGTTCCACAGCCGTCCTTTGCAAATTTTGATAATAATCCCATCTTCAATTCTTCCACAGGTAATGCTTGTTTACCAACAATACTTTTTCATTATACTAATTTGATGTACGCAATCATTTCTTGCTTATTATTATTTCCAGTAAATCAAACATCACCTACGCCTGTTTTTGCAAACACTAATGGAACAACAAGTACTCCTCCATCTGAAGATCGGTATGCTGCTTTAAAAGACCTGGACTCCATGATGAAGCAGGCAACTCTTAAGGACGAACAACCAGTTTCTCCAAAAGTATCGTGGGATTTGAAAAATACCAACAATGGTATGTACAAGCATATTACAATTATTTACAAAATATTTGGTAAAAGTTTCTAAAATTTTGTGTCTCCATGTAACACAGAAATATTTCCAGCTGCAAACTCAAGCTGGTCTGCATTTGATACCAGTTCTCCTTATATTTCAAATCCATTTGCTGGAGATACATGGCAGCCATCAGTTAATATACTCAATAACAATCATAATAGTAATAATAACAATTTTCAACAAGTGGAAGCTAATGTCTGCAACTCAGCAAATCCATTTAGACAAACTCAAATTCCTTTATTTAATAATGGTAAATTTATATTGGTATAGTCATCATCCTTTTAATAAAACATTTATATTAAATTTAAACGCTGTTTCTATAGATTTTAATTGGTTTGGACGGGACTCTCAAAATATGGATAATGCTCCATCTAGTCATTTATCGCCCTTGTCAAATAAATCATGGCAACCATCTGTGACAGGATTTAGGGCTAATCCTTTCGCAGTAAGGATCTTAAACCTTTTTCAATGCATTTAAGATACTGTTTAAAACTCAACTATATTCATTTTTCAGGTGGGCTCTGGTATTGGAGATCCAACACGAAATTCAAATAATCCATTTTTGTGATCAAATGCATTAACTCTGATCAAATTGTGAGAACAAATATTTTAACTACACTTTAAAGTGTAGTATGAAAAGAGAATTTCTATTGTACATGACTAAATATGGCAAATAGTGCTATTAATTTTAATTCTCTAGGAGCACCAATCTCTCTTTTATCTGATTTATACAAGTAAAATTATTATTTATAAATTTAATTTTTACGTATAATTTTAAATAAAAATTAACATTGTTACTGTTAATTATATTACGGTAAAGCTAAAATAGCATCTGTAAAATGTATTTGCTGCTTGCTTGCTTTTTCCCTTTTTATAGCGATTTTTTTATTGATTAAAAAATATATATAGTCTCAGGGACTGTTTTAAATAAAAAGTTTATAAAAATATTTTAAGCTACAGAAAAACCTCATCCCAGTGATTAATATTCTTTGAATAAAAGTAAAAAAGATTTATTGAACAAATTGCTGATTTTGTTTCTACAATCAATGATCGGTGTTCAATGGATTAACGGAGTTCATCTTTTAGTGAACAGTGAACACATACACAATATGTAAAAAAAAAAAAAAATTATGGTTGCATAGGTGCACACTTAAATACTTTATTTACTTAGAAATATTCTAATAAATACAAAATCACAAATGAACACTTAGTCTTTGTTTTAGCTTAATAACAGTAGGTCGACCATACTTGCACAATAGTTATGTACTCAGTTGTTACACTTGCACTAGCTAGAATAAGTGTGCCTGAAGATTTGTTAAGACGATTGATTTCATTGCCAACACAAGAATTTCTTTTACCAGCAAGGTAATAAAAGAACGTCGTGAATAAATGTCCGTGTCACCCTTTCTTGTAAAAATTTCTCACATTGACACAATTCTTGAAGACTTGAATGTCGTTTATTACAAACCTAGCGCTCTTACTAGAATGATTGGAAGCATTAATGAGCAACGAGCCGTCGTGAAGAATGATCTACTACTTGGGATACTAAATAATTTGATCTAAAAACGTCGAAAAAATATCAAAAACACTA
Source organism: Philotrypesis tridentata (assembly GCA_018906965.1). Lineage (NCBI taxonomy): Eukaryota > Metazoa > Arthropoda > Insecta > Hymenoptera > Pteromalidae > Philotrypesis > Philotrypesis tridentata. The sequence goes on along the minus strand of JACCIB010000017.1, from coordinate 810,026 downwards.
ATATGTGGCGAGTTGGCTAGTCGTGTTAGTCATTTTTTTCATATTTTTTTTCCTTTATAATATGTATACGCAAAAGACAATGACGTTCTGCAAGGCGATGATAACGCGACTTGGTGATATTAAATAGTAGGGGATGTGTAAGGAAAGGGTAAGGAGACCCGAAGGCTCGAGAATAGGAGTATAAACGCGTATGAACTAAGCGTTGGACGATTACTCATTGTCATTTTCAGTCGATAAAAAACGGACGCACGGGCCTAGCAACCATTACTACTGGGATTTCCAGCTTTTGGCAGAGGTCGTACCAAGTACAATTTTTCCCCTTGTTTGTTAGTATAAATAGGCGCTCGCTGATAATGATCTACAAGCTGATCGAGGGTATGAAATTTCCTTTGGCCAATGCAGTATAATGCACCTTCAACATGCACCCTAAAATGCTTATTGCGGCCTGGTGCTTTTAATGAAACTGAGTAGTCTCCCATCTGAAAAAATAAATGCAATGAAAATAAGTATTTAATTTATTAGAATTAGTACAAATTTTATCTTTCCAGAAAAAATATAATTCTAGAAGTATAACAGGGTGTAACTTTATCAAATAATTTAAAATAAACTGATTATTGTAATATACTCACATTGGTTTCACTATCTCGTATTAAAAAGTCGCCGTCATGTCCATGTTGATTTAAAAGCGTATCGCACTGCGAGCGAGTAATGCTACCATAGTACCAAGGTTTTCCTAATAAATGAGGCCTGTCTGTTGAAGAATTAGCAGCACCAGCTGTAGAATTGGAATGAGGGTGGTCAGATCTTCTTTCTAATGAATCACCTAATCCAATATCGCTACCGGTGTTATTACCCCCACCGCCGACGCCCACGCGGTCGCGATAAGGTTGCGTCAGGTATTCACTGAGTTCCTGAAGGTAATTACGAGGAACCAGACCTATTTGACCTTGACCGTTTCTTGCCTTGTACCACTCAGGATCAGCTGGAGGGCGATCTAAAATTTCAAGTCGATCTCCCTTCTCAAATGAAAGCTCTTGGTCATGATTAGATGAGAATGAATATAGTGCTACAACAATATCTAAAACATTTTCTGCCATAGCGTAAGTATGAAGCGTATCATCGGTGTCTCCTTCTTCCTGAGTATAATTCGATGGAAACCAGCCAGCTTGTGTGCCACTTTGTCCTCTCCACCATCCATCATTGCTCTTCTCAAGGATCAAAATCCGTGTTCCTTTAACCAACGAAAGCTCATCAGCTTGTTGAGCTTGGTAATTATACTTGACTACAGCTGTTCCAATAGCTTCACTGGGATCTGCTGGTAGACGTCTAGGCATTATTGGAGACTCTACAACACGAGAAGGTGAATTGCTGGACGGTAAAGTCTTGGAACCAGAACCCTTCTTTACTTTCTTCTTGATACTATCGAATAAAGAGGGTTTTTCTTTCTTGACATAGTTACTCGGTACATAGCCTGCCTGACCCCGCGAGCTCTGTACTCTCCACCAGTGTTTTGAATCATCCAACAATAAATATCGTTCATTTTTACGCAAGTCCAATTCTTGAGCTCCTTGTGCCTCATAGTCATATTTGGCGACAACGTAACAAACGTCGTCTTGGTTTGCCTTGCCTGTAAAAAATAAATAGTTAATCTATTGTCAGTTGCTTGTTGTTGATTTTAATTAATGTGTTTTGATATAATTTAAAATATTCATTTTTATAGGTGTTTAGAAAATGACAAAAAATCTACATATTTTACAGAAAGTCAAAAATAGTAAACACTGAAATGAAAGGATAAAAACAATCTGATATACAGTAAATTGTAAAATAAAAAATTACTATACTAAAATACAACGTACCATGCTTCATGGCTGCCATGTGCGAACAAGGGGTGATGATACAGTAATGATTGTTTTTAAATGTAGACAAATAGTGTTACGTGCGTCTTCTATAACACACGTAGCACTTGTATGAATCGAAAATCTTTGTGACTCGAGTCAGTGGTATGAATACGGCAGGCATTCATTCTTTTTATTATCAAGTCTTTTTGGTTTTTATCAATGTCCGAGTACCTTCCAGTTCCTTGACTTGAACTCTGTAGTTTGCACCAGGACAGCAAGAAAGTGCATAATCAACACTTTAACATGACAGGAAGTGGAAAGAAAAAATCAATTATTAACATGGTTTGAGTAAAAAAAATTTAAGGGCAGACATTATTTTACATTTATTTGTTGCTTAGCAGCAAAAAAGGACAAGTTAAATAGCTGATGAATTTGTAAGATCGGGAATGGTCTAATCATTAACTTTAAAGTTTCATCACAAATACAAAAAACAAATCTACTTCTGCTATTAATGATAATGCTACAAAATAATAATAATAATAAAGTAAGAATGGTCATGCACGACAAGATACTCTTTATTGTTGGAAGTAGGTGAAGTGTTTCATCATAAACTGTGGCGTGAGAGTGAATTTGAGGAAGCAAGTATTATAATGCACTAAATGAAATGGCACATACACATAGTCATTACTAAAGAGACATTTGTGAGATAAAATAGAGGAAAATTGTGAAGAACTCGTGGGATGCATCAGGGCTCATGACTCCTTTCATTCCAAAAGCAAACCCGATGAGTGATTTGTTAAGCAGCAGCAATAGAGAAGAGAAGAGTGTCAACATAAGGTCTTTGTTGGGTGTCCAGCAACAACAGCAGCAGCAGCAGTAGCAGCAGCGAGACTGCGAGATTGCTGACTCACACACATCGCGGAGTGAAAGACGAGGAGAGTAAATAAAAAAGGGAGCATAAGAGCGAGCTCGAGAGTGTAGTAGCGTGAAAGAAAGAGAAGCGCGCAAGTATATATGTAGGTATAAGTATATATTGCGGGTGTGTGTGACATATAGCATATAAGTAAGCGAGGGGAACTTACCGATTTTTAGACTCGACATATTCCTTCATGTGCGGCGATGCTCCGAAACGGGATAAGCAGACTGCGGCCTCGGTCTCAGCCGGCCCGGATGCAGCAGCAGCAGCAGCGACGGTAACGCGGCGCAACGACAACGATGATCAGCAGCAGAAGCAGCGGCGGCACCGACGGCCGTAGCAGCCATGAACGCGCGATCAGCCTTGGCCCAAAGTACTTACGAATGGAGCGCACTTTCCAACAGCAAATCCAGCGAGCAGACAGAGACGGTAGACAAGAGAGAAGGAGATAGAAAGGGAGAGGGAGCGCGATGAGAGAGACAGCGCGTGCGGAACACTTTGGGACTCAGAGGGGGTCGCACGGGGAGAGAGACGAGTCACGAGAGAGAGAGAGAGAGAGAGAGAGAGAGAGAGCGAGAAAAACTCCTGTGTGCGCGTATGTAGATGCGTATATATATGGCCACACTGCGTCTGCAGCATACACTCTGGTCTGCACTGCACACGGGACAGATGGAGAAAAGGGAGGCGCGTGTTGTTCTGTCAACGCTGCTATAGCGCAGCAATGAGAGAGAGAGACGGAGCGAGTCAGTCCCCGAAAATCATCGTGCGGCAATTGATTTTCGGCTGCTCCGAGCGAAGAAGGCACTCGCACTACTGTACTGCAGAGAGAGAGAGAGAGAGAGAGAGAGAGAGAGAGAGATACAGAGCTGAACCGAGACTGCCTGCGAGAGAGAAAGAAAGAGCAAATACTTGTGTGTGTACGTGTAAGGGCTGCGCCGCCGCTGCGAGCAAGTAGGTATAGCGGCTCTGCTGCTCTCCGCAATGATTCGCGCACAGCGAGAGAGATATAAGTACTCGCGCGTGGAGGTGATATCTGCTGGAGGAGGACGGCACACGCCCCAAAAGAGAGCGGCGCCGATCGTTCGCTCGCTTCGTCGTTACGATAGACTGAGAGGGAGAGCCCGCTGCGAGAAAGAGAGAACTATAGCTGTAGCGCGGCGCGCGGCTGAGTCGGCGACACACACGACGCGAACGCGCAGCCGGCACGGCACATTCACACGACACGGACGAGTAGCTCACGCTCTCACCCCCACAAATTCGTTGATGCAGGCACGCGCCCTCCTATCGTCTATATATGTACCTATATACCCACATACATGTACCTACATGCGTATGCGTGTGTGTGTGTGTATATATAATGTGTATGTGTGTGTGTGTGCGTGCGCCGCGCCGCGCGCGCTCCGTTGCTGTCTTACTGATCCCCCGCCTGTCTTCTATATCTATATATTCTGAATCACTATAATAGCTACATTTGGGGGGGGGGGGGGGAGGAGGGACTCGAAACACGCATAGAGTGTGTGTAGGAGGACCGATTTCTATTATTGTACATTCTTTCTGTTTCGCATTTGATTTCGTATAGCTGAATCAATACGTTTTGCTAATATTTTTTTAAGCGATGAATTACTTTTTGAGTTATAAAACAGTTTCGCACCCTTCTGGAACAGCGTGGATTGTGGAACTATTCCTGGAATTATGAACCGTGTAATCCGACCGTTATCCTGACGATGAATGACGGTTACATTTTCCATATGTGATGTCAAATGATATATGTGTAATGCTTACATATTTTATTTTTTATTCTGTCATCCGTCCGCGTGTTTAGAAAACGATAATGGTGTTCTAAATTTGAGCATCAGTTTATTTGTGTTCTATTTAAATTGTACAATGCACGCGCACGTGGTTTTATTTTATACAGAATATGACATAATAATGTAATTATAGTGGTTTGCTCCAAAAAATATATATACTCATGATATTCTTAAAAATATTTGATTATGTTTTTAAGATACAATGCTGTGCATACAAAAAAATCCAGTTTTTTATGTATGCGTTTCTCCAAAATTTCTTAATAAAAGAACGCATTTATAGAAATATTGCAAAAATGCACGTATAGTTTTTAAAAGTTGAGCCCATACGACGTCACAACGTATTTCATTCAATGTACTTGTAGAATGTAGCAGTTGTAGCTGCTTAGCTTATTTAAAAATGCGCATAAACGCAGCTATTGTATCATGTATGCAGGCGGGAAATTCATAATACATTCTCGCAAAGCAAACGAATATAATTTTTTAAGAACTAGCGCTGATTCCGTTGCGTGTATTGAATTCTGATTAAAATCGTAATTTATATTGCGCAACAAATTTTATCTACTCGTAGTCAATATATTCGTTATAATGTTAATAGAAATACGAGCGTGTAAAAAGCTTGTACTTTATATTGTATTGCGGCAGTTATCGCATCGCGATTCGCGATCTCAAATTCAAAATAACAGATCCGATATATAGTTACGTATATATATAATTATATGTGATGAACCAATTATCGCGTGTCTCCGGCTCTGATCTATAGCCGTGCACACGATTACACGAAGCATATAAGCACAAGCGCAAATATATCCAGGAGTTGGAAAATCATCCACGTAGCGGCGCTGAATCTCGGTTAATATTCAAGAAACGTGCAGTGTGCCGCCGTCGTCGTGTGCGTTGCATAGGTCATAGGATTTTGCGGCTGGACTGGACTCGATATAGGCGCAGAAGTCCACACCACAGAAGCCAGTAGCTGCTGCAGCAAGCTGCAAGGTAGGCAGTGCACACATTGGTATAATAGCGCAGTGTGTTATAGGCCGCTGCATCAAGAGCCGTCACACACGGGTATAGGGAAGGGAAAACGCTCTCGTGTGTGTATACATATTACATATATATATTCGCGCCGCAGACACTGTGCATTGTAACGGCAGCTCTCCTCTAACTACGCGGCTAAAGCGCAGCTCGTCGTCGTTGCTTTGGCGCAGTTCTCTGCGCCGCGTCTCTCTTCTCTAGTTCTCTCTCTCTCTCTCTTTCTCTCTCTTCGCCGTCTGATCTGTATATATACACAGCCAGTATAGAAAAATAGAGAAATAAGAGTATTCGTCGGCGACGGTACTCTTACTATACAGGCTGCTGCTCTGCACTGTACACAAAATCTCGAAGTTTGACGTATATAAGGCCGAAGAGGGGCGGCAACTAATCGGAGCGTCAAAACTGCACGACGAACTGCGGCGGTGCATTTTCGGAGCGATCAATTCCGCCAACACACGACGACATATAGCACGAGGTCTGTATAAAGCGTATAGCTAGCCCTTCGGCCCGCATGTGCATTATACACGTCGATATTTTAATTCTCATTCGTGTAAAGCGCTGCGTTGTAACGAAGCGATAGATCTCGCGCGAGCAGACGCTCTCATATTATCATCCAAAACAAGCTGTTGTTTAGCCGCAAAATATACGCCCTGCGCGCTGTCTGTCTGCTGTCACTCCCTCTCGCACTTCCTCCTTCCTTCTCAGTTCTCGTTGATACGCGCGCGCGCGCGTGTGTAAGTATATATATGTTGTGCCTATCTACCTATACCTATATTGTTTGATGTTTCGAGCTTCTGCGTGTCTGATCTATACTGCGAAAAAACAACAGTACGATCTCCACGGTCCGCGGCTACAGTGATTCTCGGTCGTGGCTTTTGATGTAGCAACGGGCTCTTTCGCTCGACATATTTATATAAGTGCTGTACGCTTTTCCAATCTTTCCGGATCCCGCGTGACTCTCGTCGCGCTCCGTTGTGTGCGCCTGTCTGCAGCTCGCTTCGTCTAGTGTGTATTGCTTTACGACCGCGACAAGGACTGGATCCGCCGCGCGCGCCGCGTCATCGGGGCCGTCCGTCTCGTCGTTCACTCATATATATGCATTGATTATCCTGTAAACTTCAACAATTGTATTCCCAGGTCTGCTGAGCTGATCCACCGGCAAGATGACGGTCATCACGAAAGCGATAGGCGAGAAAAAAGTTAAGGCAGGCGACAAATTGGAGCAGCCATTGGTCGTCGGTCTGGAAGGCCCGACTGTGAGTAAACCTGCGCATAAATACGTTAACGAGATTCTATTACTATCGTGCCCTCCATTCTTCACCAACGTCTAAACTCTCCGACTTTCTATTTTGACTGCTGCTTCGTTATGTTGATAAGCCGATCCGACCCAATTCCGCGCTCTCCATTTTTTCTTTTAATAACAATCGATATCCATGTTGTTTTCACGTAAGTACAACGTGCACGAATTATATACTTGCATCTAGCAGTATCAAATCTACCGCGTAAAAAAGATTGTTTATTTACGTACGATTTGAGATTTCTTATTGATTACTCTGACTTTTATTAGAGATACTGTCAAATTAATTATTTCAACTAACTTGACGAGTTTAAATGGGTGTATACTTTGTACATTTATTTTTTATCCTTTATCAAAATAATTTATCATGCTTATTTACTAAAAGGATGTCTGCCTTTTTTAGCAAGATAAGGCTTTTTCAGGCATAAACACTGTTGGTTTGATATGCACTCCACTGTAACAATTTAGACATTTGCTCATAAAATACATTATTTTAAGGCTCATTAAAGAAATGATTTTTGTTAATGTAGTACTTAGAAAAAACTTTTCTATGTATTTTTTAGGATGAAGCACTAGCTGATCCAGAAAGCCAACATCCAAAAAATGATTTTGTTGTTAGGAAGAGATATTTGATTTTGAGTAGCAATGCTCTTCGACCGAGTGCTATGACAACTTTATGTCTATTTATGACAGCAGTCATTGTTATGAGCATTGGTATTATTGGTGGTCTTTGCATTTATAAATTATATGCGAGAGATCAGATGCAAAGATTCCGTACTGCTTGGTACAGTATTCCCTACGATGCTTCTAATAAAGCTCCATATTCGATGGATGAACAGCTGGCTATGGAATTTGAAAAGGCCATTCACCCAAAAAGTTACTTCAGTGAACAGTTTGAAATTGATGTTGAAAACCAAATCCAAAAAATTGATGTACCTGATTTTCGGGGTGGACGACAAGGACGATTCATTCACGATTTTAACATTGTAAGCCATCAATTATTTATATCGCTTTCTAGTTCAAAATGAACAAAAATTTGTACTATAAATTTTTATCTTTCAGAATAAGACTGGAATTATTGACATCGATGGTCATAGCTGCTTTGTCATGCCATTGAATCGTCAAAGAGTTTTACCCCCTCGTAATATGTACGACCTTCTAAAGAAGATGTACAACGGTAAAGTATTAGTCCAAAACCAACAACACTAAACAAATTTATTTTGATGCAAAGCTTTATATAAATACAATTTTAACATATTCTCAATAACTACAGGTTATTACGAGGTGGATACAGAAATTGTTAGAGAAACTATGAAAGTCCTAGTTCCACCAATTACTGACCTATCTGTTATTGGAACATACATTGCACGAGAATGCCACAATATGCCGACATATTTATTGCAACCAGTTAATGATAATGGTGAATAATTTTTCTTCATTTTAAAATAAAATTTCCATTTGTACTTAGCTTCTGACTGATTTTAAAATTTTATAATTTCAGTTTATAAACGCAGTGCAAATCTTGGAGTTTATGGTCAATTTGCTGGAAAGAACATTATAGAATTTGATATCATTAACTTAGATAGCGTTATTACTAAGAAAAAGTAAATGTTAATTCTATCGCGTACGTGTATACATGAATATATACGTATTATTGTAATATCTAGCGATAGTTGCATGTCACTTGTTATAATTCTTCCATTTCTGGCTGTAGGGAAAAGTCATTTGACACAATTGCGCAGAATGTAACTGTGTACTCATAGAAATTTTATTTAGGGACAACAAAAACGTTTAAATATGACGCGACTGATCGATCTTGTGATGAATGATGACATGTTTGTGCGTTTCGAATTATAACTATTGAAAAAAATTTGCGTATTCGTATGCGATTTAATACCAAGGTATAGGATAATTGTATGATGCAGTTTCCTAATATTATGTTTACTTGCGCCAAAGTGCGGTGTTTATATACGTATTTTAAAAGTATGTCATTCATATTAATTTTTTTGAATCAGTATCTTATTGACACTTCTATTTAAATTTTTCTTATGCAAAGAATAATCATAAGTCTACAATTGATATTCACACTAGATATCAATTTCTGATATAAAATAACAACGTAAATTTGTAACTGTGTATATTGAATAATATAAAAACTTCAACTGCTTTTCATTTGAAGACGATAGATATTTTTGGTTTTGTATGTGTCAGTTAGGTACTTGATAATATTTTTAAATGCAGAGTAAGATATCTTTTGAGTCGAATTTATGTAGTTATGTAGGTTAATGATATATTTGCCGATTAGAGTCTTTGAAAATAACATTTATTGCATTCGATAATGTGTAATGAATTTTGAATGGTAAAATAAAAATTGTAAATTCTTATACAAGAAATAAATACAAGTTAGAAAAATTTATTTGTATTCAAATTATGCTTGGTCTAAATCCTTAAATTCTTAAGTTTAATTTTCACTCATTGCTTTTTGTCTGAGTGCATATAGTTTTTTAACCCATTTTTCAAACTTTGCCTCTTTATCAGCCATTATCTGAAAATTTATAAAAATTGTCCATTAATTAAAGAAATAAATTATCTCGAAAATCAAATCTTCTTTTTGCATACCGATGAGTGAAAAATACTGTTGGCCATTTCTGATGCATCCGACATTTGTGGAACATGTATAGTATTATCATGCATATCTATCACAATATTTTTCATTTTTGGTTCTTTATTTTTTGCTGATGAAACAAATTGTTTGGGTATAAATTCATCATTGTTTATATCATCTAAAACTGATGCTTTTATCTTTGTGTCATTCATAAGAAAATTATCTGAAAAAAAATACAATATTACAATCATTAAATACATTTTCTTTAATAACGAAATAGTTTGATTTAATTACCTCTTGAAGTACTGCCAGGCTTTTCAATATTCAGTGAACTATTAGATCTGCTTGTAGATTTTTCTCTGGAAGCAGATCTTTTCCTTGAACGATTTCGATCTGCAGAAGTTGATCTTGACTTTTGTGATTGATATTTTTTTCTATCTCTCGAACTGCCTCTTGAGTATTTATAACTTTTCGAAGATTTATCTTTGTCTCTGCTTCTGGAACGTGATCTATATTTTCTTCTTCCTTTCGAATACTTTGATCGTTTTTGATACGACGAGGAGCTATCGCTTGAATCTGTAGAGCTGTAATATACATATATTGTAGAATTATGTTTGTATCCATTATAATTAAAAAATAATACTGTATTAAATTTGCATAAATAAATCATTCAAAACCTAACCAATATATTATGCATTTTTTTTAATTTTCGATTCGATAGTCGTTTTCTAAATACTTTTTATAAATAATATTAAAGTAAGCTATTCGATAGTTTAATAAATTGTTATTAATGATACAATGTATGTATTATTATAAGCACGTAAAACAATACCTTGATCTGGATCGTCTAGAAGTATGTTTACGACGATAGCGACTGCTACTTTTTTCGGAATCAGAATCAGAAGAATATTTTGCCATAATACTAATGAATCTTTTTACAAATTTACAACAAAATACTTATGAACTGTTCAGCAATGTAGAGAACTACTGCAGTAGAAAAACAACAGCCGACAGCTAATCATCAAACTATAGCAAAGCAGAAATTATCAAAACACGCATCCACCGCTCTCTGATCCACATCAGCCATCAGCTCAGCCCGCAAGCCGCAATCCGCATGCATCAGTTATGGTATGTTCGGATAGTCCGATAGCAGCTGCCTGGAAACATACCTATATTTTCTGCTGATTTCAAATCTGTTTCGAACCATCTCTGTTCGAACCGAACTGCTGCTATATTTGTAAAACTACTAAACCGATTATGCTGGAAGATTTGTACAGCATCTTCAGTATATATTTTCCTATACAAAATGAATTAAAATAATTAAGATCACATTATTTAGCTTTTTCTACCAGCTAAATAGACTCCAAAAAAATGCGAAAAATTGAATTTTTTTTTCAACAGTTTGTTAAAAATTTATTTTTTAGAATTTTTTTGTTTTAGTTCACTTTGCAGTTTCAGTTCTAATGATTAAAATAGCGGATGCATTTTTTGCTTCAGACAAGAACGGCCGCAATAGTGGCAGCAGTTTAGCATATTTTTTTTATATGCGTCACGGCTGGATTCCATATTTCTCTTTGTATTGAAGATATCGACTTAAAAAAATTCTAAAACCTTGTTTAAAAATTAATAAAAAAGCATTAGTTAAAGAATATTTTACTTTAATGGTTTCCCCAACAAAATTCTCCAAAAAAACGTTAAAAAATCGGCCGTTGTATGTACGGCTGTTTCAAATAATAAATACTTACGGAATAATAATGATTTTTAGAATTGTAGTAAAAGCCTACATATGTAACAGGAATCATATTTTATATCGAAAGGTACGCACACGAACTTGAATAACAATTCTTTGAATGAAATTATACGAAAATTATACGTATTCCGTGTATAGTTGTATAGTAAAATATAAATGTGATCGAAAAAAAGCAATAATATATACTGAACAGCGAATGAGACGATCTTTTAAAAATTGTCTTCATAATGCAATAGTGTCAAAAGAGGCAGCAATATACTATACAATACATATATAAACGGTGCCACGGCGTTACAATAACAAATATAATTCGTCGCGCGAAATCATAGGCACACTGATTTCGCGGAACCCCCTTCGGAACGAAAGCGAGTCCAACCGCAGTGTTACTATCGGAGCGGCAGCGAGGGTCCGAGATTGACTTGAATGCAATGCGCTGGCATACACGCACACTGACGCTTATACCTTATACATGCATGTATAATATATGTATTATATAAACATGTATATACATAATACACACCGCGAGAGGGGGGGAGCTTTATAATTGATCGCGGCGCTTACGCGTTCCGTGTCGTATATGCGGCGCGCTGCAGTTAGGTATACAGTGTTGCAGAAATATGCAGACGCATATCCGAACGCGCCAAGTATAGATGGTCGCTACACGATGTAGCCATGTAGCCGCCCACGCGAGTGCGTTCAACTGATTTTTCGCTCTCCGCATATTCCAATCGCGCGTAATGAAGATGTGCAAAGTGCGCTGTCGTCCTTGCCCGAATTCGTCCTCGTGCATCATCTGCAGTAGCTTTGCAGCTCTTATCGTCGCTCTGTTGGTTTTTCGCGCGAATTATTTGAATTGCAGTAGCTTTGCCTTGCGCGCGTCTTTTACAGCGGATGTATAGAGCATTGATATACTTGATTGGAGACACTATTTTTCAGGCTATTTTTCATCGATATTGTGCGCGCAGTGAATATACTTCTATAATGTGTATTATAATATAATAATAACGTCGTAGGAGAGACGTAACGGGAGAATAAGGTCAATTTGTGTATAGTTATCTATATGTAATAACGTAATATGCGATGAAGCCTATGAGCGTCGTATACACCGGATATGTATAAAATCGATGATATTTGTCAACCATGCTTACTATTTTATAAAGTACTTTCTCTCGTATTTCAATAGTGAAAGACTTTCATTTCCGCAAGTGACGATCAATTTTACGCATCGAAAAATAATTTTACACTGCACTATAGTTGAATTTTCAAACAAGCTACTCAAGAATGTGTAACTGCACAATTGCATTTCAATTAGTTGAAACCGGTTGAAACGCACAGCTTTAAACAAAAAATATAAGCATCAAACAACAAAACAACGGCTTTTCCAGTGAAAAATGATATTCTCAAATTACGAATACATTTTTGACAGTAAATTATACTGTTTCTTTAGCGCGAGATAAGAGACAGCTCTCTCGTCTATTCAGAGCGTAATCTCGTACGTGCGAAACTACTTGACATTATAATTCCGAGCGCGTCGCATAAGTCGTAAAACCGTCCTGATGCACAGAGTAACAAAATAATGGCCGTGTAAGATTATATGCGCGGCGCGTGTACTAAGGAAAATTGAAAAATTGAAGCCGAAATCGCGCGTCCGTCCAAAAAGCTCCATTGCCTCTCTATGTATATTCTGGCCCTATGTCAAATCGTGTGTGGGTGTATACACAAAAGCCTAATCGCGCGTATCTAAATTTAATCGAGCGCGCGCTAACCGAATTTCCAGTCGAGCGACGAGAGCGCGTATATCGCATATACAACGCTATCCTATATATATCTATATCGTGGACAGTGCAGTGCGCAGGATAAAGCTGTTTATATGGGGCGCAGTTGGCTCTCCGGCGGGTCGCGCGCAGGATATCCGAGCGTACACTTATACACGCTCACATTCGCTAGCTTATACTTGTATATAGAGTCGACTCGCGCCGGTACACGTGCTCGCGTTGATAAGGATAAAAGCAAAGCACATCAGAAAGCGCGAGAGAGACCTGGCGTGCACTTGGTATAATACACCTCTCCTCCTCGTCCAGGCTCCTGCGGCAAGTGCGCGTATGCGTTTGGGTGCGCGCGTCGAAAGCCGAAAAGGTTCGAGGAAACACACGCACGCATAAGTAATCGCGAGGAGAGAGAGAGAGAGAGCAGGGAGAGCGAATACAAGCGCGCAGAGTGCGGTTGAGTGTATACGTGTGCGCGACATGTGCGCCTCGTTCAACCAGACGGCGAATTTCGTCAGAAGGCAAGAAGCAGCAGCAGCAGCAGCAGCAGCAGCAGCAGTAGTAGAGTAGAGCCGGATACTGGCGTCCACGCGACGCTGCTGGCTGGCACACTAGTCGTCGTAGAGCAGCTTCGCCGTTGACAACGCGCTTATAAGTATCGTGCGCACACGCACGAGCCTCGGCGACTATTATACGCTATACTGCATATCGCGTGCACCTTGTTATTGTTATTCCAAGTATGCGTTAGACCTTTGCGTTTGTGCAACAAATAAGTCTCCGTAAAACAGACTGGATTATATATAGATACGCAGCATCAAGGGTCACGGAGCGGGAGAGGTGTCCCGCAGCTCGATAGAGCGCTGCCCCGAGAGAGAGAGAGAGAGAGAGACAGAGAGAGACGCAGAGTGCATATATCGACTACGAAATTCTATTGTTTACTGCACCCTGAGCCGCCTATACAGAAGGAGAGGAGCTGTTCTCTCTATATATAGTTGCGCAATGAGGACGATTTGCCAACTGGCTCCTGTTTTCCAAGCATTAGTACACGAGATCCACGTGGTCCTAGACTCGGCGGCTGGACAACTTCGTTCCGTAAGTTTTTTTTTCCTCAGTCTTACTTACTTGTCTGCTATTACTTATTGTGCAAGCAGCTCATACATATTTGCCTCTCTTCTACTGCGAGTTTATCGCGACTAGGCGAGCATCGCGTTTTTTTCCTTCTGCGAGTCCAAGATAAATCGAACACGTTTTACGCATAACTAATAGCGCGAAGTGTTTTTTTTTTATACCCGCGATAATATGCTCTCCTAGGCCCGTTATAGGCGGTGGGCCCACGTTTACGAGCCAATAAATTACGAGCATGACGTAGACGAAGATTTGGAAGCCGTTGATTTCCTTGCTGGCCGCGAGCAAACCATTTGGCTGGTTTTTATTTTGTGTTTGATTTGTCATTTTAACAAAAGAATTAACGCGACACCCGAGGGAGATGCAAGAATTCCAAAAATATTTCGAAATATCGTGGCCGTTAGCCAGTTGCAACAAAGCAAAGTGCTAAAGTCATCCCCCTTAACGACTTCCTGAACGAGATCAACACCTCGAGCACTTATTTTCGTTGGGGAAAAAAATTAATACGTTTGCTCTGTCGCGCGACGCTGATGCCAGGTATTCCGCCGCACACGTTCCTGCTGATCTTTTGTTTATCGAAGGCTCTCGCGGGATCGCAGTAGCGCAGCTTTTCAGTAGTCTATTTGTCATTAGGAGATCAGGGTTGCAACGAGTCTGTGCACAATGTAATTATTTTTCCAGAGCAACGGAAAACAATTAAAAATTAAAAATAGAACGATAGTAGGTGTACAGAAAGCGCGCAATTTCCTCGCATAAATATTAAACGAGTAAAAAGCCGTTATATTAGTTGTCAACTCCCGACCGGCGGGCCACCTGCATCATCGCAGCATGTGGTCCATCGATTTTTTTTTTGAGATACAGACAGCCATTGCTGTAATATGCTCTATTGTGCAGCCTATACCGTGTCGCGCCGACGTTGTGATTTCTTTCTGCGCAGTGCAGCTTCTGGTATCGCTCTCCCTCTCCTAAACTTTGCCGCACAACGCTCTTTTTTATTCAAGCCAACGGCGAGTCCTCTTTCAAAAAGCGAAGAAGTATATTTTACTCTTTCTCTCTTCCTCCTATTATTTCCCACGCACGAGCACCTCGACAGAATAGCAACTTTATAAGGTATATATTATTTCACGCGACAGAGCGTTTTGCGTATGTAACTGCTTACTTACTCTGTTTCTTACGTTCTTATATATGAATGATTGCGATTGTGTTCAAGTATTGTAAGTACTGACGCGTGCAAAATTTATAATATTGAGAGGCTATTTATAAAAAAACAACAAAGAATTAGGTATGCTTTGTTAATACTAATGTAATTTTGAAAATATTATTGTATATTGACTAAAATTAATACTTCTATATTATTTAGCAGAAGATTCAGTTTATTTTGAGTCTGTTAAATTATTTGCATCAAGACAAAACGACTGTGCTTTAAAAAATGATTAGCTTTTCTATATACTATATTTTTAATACAGTTTGATACAAATATAGAAAGGAAGGACAAGAAACTAAAAATTAAGGTAAAAGAAAAAATTTTGAAGAAATAAAAGTATATACAGCGTACGTTGTTTCTTCTTAAATCACTATTAATAAGAAATTGTTATTGGCGTCTTCTGTGAGATTTTATTTAGCTCCAAAGTTGCGTAAATTTTAAAATGCAAGTATATATAACCTCAAATTAATCGCATGCAGAGGGTCTGTGATATAGCTAAAAATTGTGAAAATATTGCCACCTGTTCAAAAAGTCAAATAATTTATCTAAAAGTTATGCAGAAACGTACTTCTTTACTAATATATATTCGTTATACATTAGCCACTAAAAAAGTTTGCTCGTGGAAAATGTAACACACAAAATTACCCCGCGACGAAATGGCCCACCTTCCCGTATATGCATTGACGTAGGCAGCCTCGAGTCAAGAGGTGAGTCAACCCTTCGCGTAGCAGGTAGGAACATAAGGGCTCGGCAAAAAATGCAGCGTGTAAATGAAGGTCTCAGACGACGTATAAAAAAATTCTATACTGCAAAAAACTATGCGAAAAATAAATGACGTAAAGTAAACTCGAATAGTGTTTTTTTTTTTTTTAACAATTTCAATAATGAAGCACATACAGTATTTTGAGCTCTTAATTGAAAAAAAAAACTTGCTTCGCTATAAAATTTAAGACGACAAGCCACTGATTTTTATAATATCTTCATTGCGAAAAAATTGTCTTGCTTGAACACATGATCGAGAGCTCCATTTGTGCTAATAAAAAACGCAAAAAATTATATAAATATATAATTAAGGTCATAAAAATATAATATACGATCTCAGCCTCTTCGACTTGTGAATAATGATTGTTCTTTGTATACGTAATGCATATTCGTCAAAGTCAATAAATCCAATATAATATATCGCGACACCTCAATACAATTAAACATCATATCCAAAGCACGATGAAAACTTACTTATAACACCGTTAAACGATTCGTCCATCACGAAGAAGAATCTATTGACATTTCAAGAAGCGCAAGACTTGCGAGAATTTGATAAATCAAATCGACTCGTTGTCAATCGTAAAAGAATCATTCAATATCAAGTGGATTTTCATGTTAACGCCAATTCATCCAATAGACAGTTACTTCGCTCGCGCCGACGACACACGCACATACACACACACACACACACACACACACACCTCGTCGCCACATATCGTTCCGATGTACAAAGTCCTCAATACAACGATGTAGAATACGAAGCAATGAAGCGGATGACGGGGGATTAAAAAAAAGTAGATCGCCCGAGCATCGCTCAATCCAATCGGGTTACCGATTCTGCACATGTCTTATATATCCGTGACTCACTTATTATCCGGTTTTCCAAAGGCGCAAGGAAAATGTGATGCTCAGCTATTCGAAGCTTCTTACATATATATACACACACACGAGTATAAAGGTGTCCCATATACTTCGCCTTGTCGTTCGTGTAGACTGCACCCACTATACAATTCATGAACTTGATTTCAAGAGACTGATAAGTGTACAGCCGTACAGGCAGTGTACGTGTAAAGCTTGTTTATAGATATTAGGGAAAGAACGCAGTTTACTGAAGTTCCGTGGAACTCGCATAATACCGGCTCTCGATAATGGGATACGCTCGAAGTATACATTTGTCTTATCTCCACTTCTTCGCTTTTTAAAACGAATATGTTTTTGCGCACTATATAGAGGCGCTTGTAAATTATTCTATTGAAAATTTATTGCAATATTATGTTCGTCCAAATATTTGCCTGAAAATTGCGAGCATCAATCTATTCGCGACTATAATTTGAACACGTGCGCAAACGCAAGTAAATTGCACAAACACGTGTGAAAATATAAGACGTGTACATCATAATAACTTGGAAACTTTTTTTTTCTCCAAGTATGTAAAAAGGAAAACAGCCAAAATCGTCGTTACGACAGTCGTCGTCGGGCGACACGCGCACATATATAATATGCATGCGTTCACGTTTCAAAGCGAAATTCTTGGAGCGCAATTGTGCGCGCGTGGGCAAAATTATGCGAATAGATCAACGGCCTACCTCGTCAGATCGGAAGGAAAAGAGAAAAAGAGAAATGCGACATCGGAGCGCGGATATATAAAGCGGGCAATGTGCCATATACCGCGTGCCACAATGGTGTACACTGTACATGCATAGCTATATTATGCAAAATCTCGCGCTCGATGCCGATAATCGTCGAGTTCACCTATACAAGCATGCGTATACCGAGTGCCATATGATGCAGATGTAGACGCCTGCTATTTAGATAAGAATAGAGTACTTATATCCTAGTGTTGTCGAGGTCTGAGCGCATATTTAGTTTTTGATTGCTTTTCCCTGCACGCGCGCATGTATATGTGCGGCGCCGGCGATGTGCCTTATCAACGCGCGCTCGAGCCAATCGCGCTTCCGTAATTTCTTGAATAATCTGTACTGTTTTCTTTTCTCAAGGTGAAATTACGCTGGAATTCGCTAACTCTATTGAATGTTGGTATCGTAAATTAGCTCTTCAGGTATTTTCATCGGATATTCGCATATTTATGGTGATGAAGGTATATATAGCTAGGCGTGATCCATAAGAAAAAAAGATCACGATTGCGTTGAAAACTTGTTTGAAAAGTATCGGGGAAATATTTTAAATTATGCGCATCTATATATATATATCGAATCATTTCTAAAAATGAAAAACGCGTGTCGTATAGTATAATTAACATCAATAAGTTGTAAGAAACTATCACATGACCGGCCACATATCATCAATAATAAAAAATTCAATTTTCCCGCTACTATGTAATCGGATGAAAAAAAAAACAATTATAGTATTTTACTTAATAACAGTCCAAAGCAATATAATTAGGAAAATCGAAGGTAATTGCTTGCAATGTAAAAAAAGTTATGCAAATCTTGAGTACTAGAGCAGTTAGAAACTTGAATGAGACCCGTTGGGAAGGTAGTAAAATTACTGTACAAAGTTGTAATTTACACCTTTGGTGTGGTAATATTATACTACTCTCGAAATGGGCTATGTAATTTTCAACTCTACGAGTATTAGAGTAGATCTATAAAACTTTTTTTCCACAGTGCCGATATACACTGTGTTATTATTCAGTATACTTTTTACGAAGTTTAAAGCTTGCACAATATGGTCATTTTCGTAACACTCTAGGTATAATTACGTACACATATCAAATGACAACCGCACATAGAGTGCACGCACCTTAACAATTAATAACTGATAACAATGTTGTGCGCGCGAAATTTGCTGCAAGAAAAATAGTCGAAAAACCTATCTAACACTTGCAGCAACTTGCATAAATTTAAATGTTGTACGCACATGACGATTCGTCGCGGCTGCAGTGAGCGCGCGTACTTATTCATATAGAGAAGCGAGCCGTACATATAGAATAATAAAAGCTCTGAGTCGTGGAATGATTGCAGTAGCAGCACCAGTCGCAGCATCGACGTGGATCATCGTCGTTGTCATCGCCGTCACCGCCAGTATCATCAGCATCATCATCGGCGAGTCGGGAGGTGATTGCGACGGCGGCGCAGACGCATCGGCGAGCCTCGAGTCGGGCGCGTTGGTAGCTTCGAGTTCGACAACTTATATGATCAAAGATGCCGAAGAAAGTGGTACCTTGCAATCGCGAGCGCACGAAAGCAATTCTGCGTGGCGAGGATGCATCGATCCCGGCGGAGGCTAACAACAGGCCCCATCAGCAGGCGGATGACAGCTCGGGCTCGGGCGTCCAGCTGAAGAAGCAGATCGGCCTGATCGACGGCGTGGCCATTATCGTGGGCATCATCGTCGGGGCCGGGATATTCGTCTCGCCGAAGGGCGTGCTCAGCAACAGCGGGAGCGTCGGCCAGGCCCTCATCGTCTGGGTCTTCTCGGGATTTCTCTCCCTCATTGGCGCGCTCTGCTATGCCGAACTTGGTGAGTATACTTATTACGAATAGTTTTCTTCGTTATACCGCAGAGGGGAGCTGTGGCATTAAAATTCTAGTCAGATGTATGTGTAGTACGGAAGTTCTGCTCTCTCTTATTCGTGTGTGTTCCGTTATTTTCATTTCGAATCATATAATACATTGTTGCTGTATACCTTATTGCAATAACGTTCCAAGAGAATTTCTATATTCTAAAATTAAATTTTACAACCTTTTTGTGTGCGATTTTTAATTCTAGTGCTTTTTGCCCTTGTTTTGATTAACTTTTCCAGTTCACTGTTGATTACTCAAATTACTCTCCATTACAAAAGCTTTGAGA
This sequence comes from Philotrypesis tridentata, assembly GCA_018906965.1. Taxonomy (NCBI): domain Eukaryota; kingdom Metazoa; phylum Arthropoda; class Insecta; order Hymenoptera; family Pteromalidae; genus Philotrypesis; species Philotrypesis tridentata. Next base: position 790,110 of record JACCIB010000017.1, on the reverse strand, counting down.
GTGTGAAAACGGCGATGAAGCGAGGGAAATTATAGTTTTCCTGTTTTTGTGAGAATTTCGTCAATCTGTGCGCTTGGAAACTTGAACTTTTGACCTGTTGGCTCACCAAGAAGTTCAAAGCGTATAAAAGACCAAGTGACTCTGGCAGGTTCGCGTCGACGAAATACGAAACTATTTTTATATTTTTGAGAGTTTCGTTACTTCCATCTCAACTTTATTGTACAACTGAAAGATGGAAGAAAGTCACTCGGTGTCTTCGCGTTGTATCTTAGCGAAAGCCGTGTGTCGCAAAGCATTGGGATAATTGTCGTACCCTTTGTCAAACAAGCTCTTGAAAGTTGACGATGTGTCTGCCGGCAATTTAGAGCGCACGACTGCGTGATATGACTGCTTATACTCAGAAATATATATATATATATATATAAGCTTGGCGCGTGGCGGAAGCAATTTTATAAAAATCAGCATCATTAAAAAAAAAGATTATAATTATAAATTAATTTTACAACTGAAAATTAATTGAGCGAGTAAAAGAAATTGCTGCTTCCAAGCAAGCACTCGTGCGCGAGCTTGCAAGCTCGCGTTATTAGAGTATGCACGCACACTCTCGCCGCTAACGAGTTCGGTATAAACTTGTATACACGGATAAAAATGTAATCAACCCAATTAGAGCATTAGGCGCAAAAAGTGTCACCTCTGCTTCGTCAGATTAATAATGCGGACACGGTACCGCACGTGCAGCTTGTTGCGTGCAGCGCGGCGTATTATATATATAATCGCATAATATATAACACAGGCAATTAATCTCTTGTATTTATTTTCTTCCCTGTTTTTCCAGGCACGATGATACCGAAATCCGGCGGCGACTACGCGTACATAAGCGACGCGTTCGGACCGCTTCCGGCGTTTCTGTACCTCTGGGTGGCTCTGTTCATCTTGGTGCCGACCGGAAATGCGATAACCGCCCTCACCTTTGCCCAGTACATACTGCAGCCGCTGTGGTCCGGTTGCGAGCCGCCCTACGAAGCCGTTCGCCTGCTCGCCGCTGTCATCACGTGTACGTCACCGGTATAATTTATGTGACGCGCTATATACATCGTAAGCGCGCGCGCGCGCGCGCGTAAATCATGCTAAGCTATATGTGCACGTTATAACAACCTGTGGTCATCGACGCCAGGGCTTTTATATAATCTCTCGCGTTCTCTATGCAAGGATTATACATTGTACAATGTGCATACATTGTCAGCGATATTCTCGTGTACACTTATTTTTTCAGCCTTATTCGTTATCGCGCGATGAAAATGCATTTTGGAATTGCAATGGAACGTGGCGCGTTATTATTTTATTGTGCTTATTTGTTCGGCAGGCTTCTTAACGGCGATCAATTGCTACAACGTTAAGTGGGCCACGAGGGTACAGGATGTTTTCACGGGAACGAAAATATTTGCCCTGGTGATAATCATGCTGGCGGGCCTGTACTGGCTGTGCCTCGGTCACACGGAGAACTTCCATTATCCGATGGCCGGAACCAACACGGAGCCCGGCTACGTCGCGCTGGCCGTGTACTCCGGTCTATTTTCGTATTCCGGCTGGAATTACTTGAACTTCGTTACGGAAGAGCTGCAAGAGCCTTACAGGTACGACTATATGCATATATTTTTCCGCTGTCTTCTAGTATCTGCCTATATTTCCTTAAAACGCGCATCTTATGTATTTACCCAGAAATCTTCCACGAGCGATCTGTATCTCAATGCCGCTCATCACTGTGATTTACGTTCTCGCAAACGTCGCCTACTTCGTCGTACTGACGCAAGGTGAAATACTTGCGTCGAATGCCGTTGCTGTCGTGAGTATACAACAATCCCCAATATTGCCAATCCTTATTTTCTTGCATAATTTCGATTCGCCCGCACGAGTATGTGTACATAGACATGTGTATTGCCTGTTATTTCAGACCTTCGGAGACAAGCTGCTCGGACCGATGTCGTGGATAATGCCATTTTTCGTGGCCTGCTCGACTTTCGGCGCTTTGAACGGTGCGATTTTCGCCAGTTCGCGACTCTTTTTCGTGGGAGCGCGGAACGGCCATTTACCCACCGCGATATCGCTCATCAACGTCAAAAACTTGACGCCAATGCCTTCCCTCATTTTTCTAGTAAGTCACTTTCTTGGATCGTCGCGATTGCGAGTGAGAGAGAGAGAGAGAGAGAGAGCGCACGAGGCGGCAGCAGACTCCTTAATAAGCCTATTATAATTTATTTGTGACGTCGTTTATGCTTTCAGTGCATCATTACGCTCGTATTGTTGTTCATCAAAGACGTTTACGTCTTGATAAATTACGTTAGTTTCGTCGAGGCACTTTTCACTACCATGTCGGTTACGGGCCTTCTCTGGTTGCGATACAAAAGACCGGATCTTCATAGGCCTATAAAAGTAAGTAAGCGGGCGTGTGAATTTTCAAACGCGCACACGCCGCGAACTTTTATAATAGCCTTTTCAAATGTTTATTATTCCAAGCTATTGAATAAAAATCATTTTTCATTCTATGCGATGTTCTATATTATTAATTTATTTCTAGGTACCATTAGCACTGCCCATTATTTTCTTTATAATCTGTGCCTTCTTAGTAACCTTCCCGTGCTATGTTTCACCCTGGGAAGTTGGCGTAGGAATAATATTTGTATTGTCTGGAATACCAGTTTATTGGGTTTTTATTTACTGGCCCAATAAGCCTAAATGGTTGATATCCGCTTCTCGTAAGTTTCTTGAAAAAAAAATTTCATTTCTCAATTTAAATAAATTCAATCGACAATATTTATTTTTTCTTTCACAGACAAGTTCAATATGTTATGTGCAAAAATATTTTTATGTGTACAAGAAGACAAGCATGATTAATACGCCGATACGCTGAGAAGCATAACATTCCGCTTTAGAATAATATTGGTGGATATCACGAAATTCAGGATTCAGCAAAACCAGTGCATAATTTTATGCGCAAAATAATTAGATCATAAGATAATCACTAAGTGCCCGTTATACAATTCGACATTTTGTAATCATATACAAAAGCTCAATTATGCAGTTACTCTGAAAGAGAATCCGGGATCATAGTGGAATTTCTTTATCTATTTTTTACAAAACATATTTAGGTCGGATAAAGTTGTGTTGATAGATTGAAAGCATTTTGTGCGAGAGAAACTAGTGATTTGTTGCCAAAATGTTGACTGCCTATTTAGCAATAATGGTGAAAGCGCATATTTAGTCTTCCCTTAAACTATATGAGACTTTAGCCATATAAAATCAGTACGCTACAGATTAAGTGAGTTTTAAAAAGTTGATAAGGTTTATAAATACGTTTTTGTACTAACGTATTATGCTTATCAAACGTATCAAATTGTATTTAAGTACAACGATCGCTATACTCTGATAGGAAACTTTTAATGATTTATTAATCATGAAATTCAAACGATCTTTTTAAAAATAATCATTGTACATATATAAGGCGCATAGATAATATTAAAGGGAATTCATGTACAAGGATAATTTTCAAATTATTAGGATAATATTCGAATTTACAAATAGTTTAACTTGACTGCATATATTAATGATTTTGAAGTCGTGCTAATAATTCAAGAATATTTATTTTTACTATAACAATGTCTGAATAAATAGCTCAGCTATTTATTTTCAATTTTTTAGTACTATCTTTATAAATGATGAATATCTGGTAATATATAGATTTCACTTAAAAATTTTAAATCTTGATATGATCAAGTTGCAAATTATTTTTAATAAATTTCTTTTGAAATGATTGGTTAAATTTTTTTATGCAGTGAAAATCACCTTTCCAGATTTACACTTTAAAAAATAAATATATAAATATATATTTACAATATTATAGTTATTTTTTTATAAGTGTATGACTTATATTTTGCATTAATATACTTATGTAAATTTTAAATAAGCGGTTATGTATATTTCTCTACAATTCTTTAGTAAACTAAAATATTAATTTTAATTTTTATGGTCCTTTTTCAAAAAAGTAGAAACATTTTTTGCAAATACAGTGCAAAACTGCAAAGTGATAGAAATTATATTAATACCACTTTGCTATATTAGCTTAAAAGGCTATTGTCCTTTATAAGGATTGCCCTGTCAATTATACCTATTATATTGTAATCATTGCATATGTTATCATTTTTTTACATTTATTCTTGTGTACCTATATGTAATCCAAAAAAATATATATTATTTACCACAATAGCAATTGTATACAATCTTATACAACTTATTTACTAATTATTTAGTTTAAAGTGGTGCATCTTTATTACATATTTTGATATTAAAAATTCTTTAATGAATTAATGAATAAAATAAAAAGAAATAATAAACTGTAGTTACGGGAAACATTCATTAGATAAGTGAATTAGCATAATATACCGAAGAAACAGCTATTACCCACGCATATGTTCGATAAACGTGGGAGTTCTATTTTAAGCATACAGCAGGATGAAATCACCGCATAACACCGCGAATAAAATGTTACAATTTTTTAATGACAGCATTTTGTAAATATATTTAATACATAATAATTTTATAAAATATAATTTTATATATTTCTGAAATATAATAAACATTATTTCATGTGTATATAAGATATTAAGTCCTTGCGTATCATTTTATCAAGGCCAAGTAATTATCTTCTCATCTATTTTCAATATTTAATTAAACATACAAGTCTCAAATACCCACAGAATATATTAATAGATCTTGGTCTTAATTTAAATATGTTATTCTTAATTAATCATAAGATAATAAACTCGTAATTTTTAATTTTAGACTATCATTTTTTGTAATAAGCAAATATATTATATTATAAGCAGTCTTGATTATTAGCAAAATTCAGTAACTCATTGGAATAAACAATTATTAAATACTGATAACATAAGTTTTAACTTGCATGCAAAGTGCATACAAAATAATTAAATAAAGGTAAAAAAATAATTTTTAAGCTTTCTGACCATAAATAAATAACTAAAAAAAAAACGAAGATATTGTACTTGTTTTACTACAGGCACTCATAGTGCTGTAAGAAGCATACTCAATGCTTCATTATAACTATCAATATTTTTTTAAAGGCACATATAGAGAAACACCATAAAACCAATCAAAATTCCTACTAAATAGTTAATCTGCAGTGGAGGATTTTCATTGATCCTGAAAAAAAAACAAAACTTTGAAATATTGTTGAAATTAAAATATGAAATTATAACATAATTAAAAAAAATGTTTACCTCTTTTTTGATTGACTGAATGGAGATGGAGGGTTGACACCAGGCACATTACTGTCTTCATAAATGATAAACCAAGTAATTCCTGTTGTAGCCAACCCACCAAGCACTGCTTTGATTAACCAACTGTACCGATTCAGTGGTTCGATTAGTGCTTTATCTGCAATATCCTTGTAGTAAGGATGACTCTTATTAAATGCAGGAACTGTGAATCGGTCAGTATTGATATCCAAAAAGCTGAAATAATCTGTAAAAGTAATAGTATTATAAACCAATACTTTTTAGAGTTAGTTACAACTAGCTTCAAAGATGCATTACCAACTACTGCAGGCAGAACTACCAAAAAAAAATAAATCAGAAAGAAATGTAAGTAACATAAATAAATAAGAAAATATGTTATGATAGAATAGTTTAATATATTTTCTCCTTGATCAGTGTGACAATCAGTATTACATACATTTTTACCCATAACACCAAATACATTTTCTAATCCAAGATTGACAATACTTGAACAACTAATACACAATGATGTTTCATTGTAAAAATGAACAAAGACTACATCGAAAAACATGTATGCGATTGCATCAGGTACTTTAAGAGGAGGCACAATCAGCTGGTTTGGTGATCATTCCAATAGTATATGAAGATAATAGGCTAGCACATGTACATACATACACATGAAAAAGTGTTATTGTTATCTATAGAGTGTGTATAAATTATGATTATTATTATTATTATGTTTTCATTCGTGTTGACGTGCGTATCTAATGAGCCAAAAGAGACAGATGCAGATAATCTTGTTGCTTTTATCGCTGCTGGACGAAAAGCTCACCGTGATTGAGGAACAGTTTGCCGATAACTATCGACGAGGAGAAGAGGAACAGTAGAAGCGTGAAGGTCCATTCGTCGAACTGCAGTCTCCTCCACAGCTTCTTTACCGAGTCGACGAGGCCGAATTTCGGTGCCGCGGCCGTGTCTGCGTCATTGCCGACGCCCAAATACGCCTTCGTCTTGCCGTTAGTAAATGCACCATTTCGCTGATATTGCTCCGTCATTGCGGAGTTCTATCGCAGGCTCGAGCTGCACAGAACTGCAGGCCGCGTCGATTAAGATTCGATGCCCCGCGCGACTATGTCTTCTCGACTTTCCTTATATTTGTAATTATGTATATATTCGTCCTTCCTTTTCGCTGGCGGCGTTACTCCCAGCCCAGTGCCGAAAAGTGCCCCGCCGCTATCGTAAAAATGCGTTGCTAAGCATCACTAACACTATAGCGCGCGTCTGCGTCTTACTCTTACACTTATAATTACGTCGATGTGTGGGAGTATGGCTTCTCGATGATTTGACGGACGCCCAAATATAACGCGCGGCGCAGGGCGCAGGTGTGATTGTGCAAGTGTCGACTGTCGACCACCGGGTCCATGGGGCGCATGCGTCGCTTTTCTTTTCGCCTTCCTTCACCGCGCACAGCACCGACCTCTCCTATTTTCGTCACATTCACTATTCACATAATCACATTTCAAACACATGCATCTGAGTATACACATCCCAAAATATTGCGATTTTTCAAATATGTTTATTAAGTATACCTAATGCATGCATGTAGAATGTATTTATATGATATATACGTATAGGTATAGCGTATAGTATAGGTAATACAGGTAAGCGCTTTCACGTTCTCGCGTGTATAATAAACACTTATAGATATTATGCATTATACGAGTGCCCGGAGTGCCGGTATACCGCTCTGTCATGTATACTACTGCGCTATAAGTATATATATAAGCAACGAAGGTATAAGGTATAAGAATACTCAGGTATACTATATATAGATACGATATAATAATAGCACAGAAATTTATTATAATCTGTTGAATGAAATTAAAATCATATAATTTTTTTATATCAGCATGATATAATCAATTATCAAATTTTGAGTATTGAATTATATGAAAAAAAAATTATATTTTATACATAAATGGTACAATATAAAGTATTTAACAGTATTTAACACTAATTGTATGATTTAAATTTTTAACTTTTAAAAAATTATAAAGAAACTTAAATATTCTTGTTCTAGAACTCATTTATCCTTAATTTATAGCAATTTATAATAATTTTAATTTCAATATTTTAAAATAGTTTTTAAAAATATGTTCACAAGTAGTTAAATTCATATGAATTTATATAATATACATTCTCATTATTCAAAAATTAAAGTATACTATAAAATCTACAATATCGAGCATGTATTATAGAGTGGTATATCCATATCATTTACTTTTCCACTTTTAATCTCATTAGCTTTTATACTTAAATAAGAAGTTTTATTCTGTTCCTCAAACCATTCTGGTAATGGGGCATTCCAATTTTCTGGAGGCTTATCTCTTTTTTTCCAAATGTTATTTTGATAATGTGATTTAAATCTTTCGAATCTGCGTTTTCTCTCGCTTTCAAGTAATTCCTCCTAAAAACACAAATAAATCCATGTTAAATATTATTTAGCATGACAATAACAATTAAATTATTATAAATTGTCATACATATGCTTTAACATCACCAGATTTTTCCCAAAGATTGCAGTTTTTTATATCTGCTAGCCACTGGTTACAATCAAGATAATCTCCATATATAAAATATTGATGAAATCGACCTTTGGGTCTTTCGCATTCATGAAATTCTTCTTGATATAAGTGGCAGGGTCTTATCTAGAAGATTCATAATTAATCTCAAAATAATGAATAAATAAAAATATTAATAAGTGTCAATAAATCGTGGAATAAATAGTAATAAAAACTCACAAAAAAATTTTCTAAACGTGTCTCTTTAGACTTTTCTCCTTTAAGCACACCCATGTCAATAAAATCATTTATAATATATATTATAACAAATTGTCAAATGAGGTTAGATACTAAAAATTAAAGAGAAAGACATGTTTTCAAAGCAGCTTGCTAGTTGCCAGCTTCCGAGCAGCGCACGCCGCAATAATTATACCTACCATCACACTACTACACAAATATTCCTCCTACTCCTACATAGCGTATTAGCGTACGTGCAAAAGTGCAAGACTGATGGGCGCGGCCATGTTGAAGCTAAAAAATTTCGATTGGCTGCCTTCGCTCGCTCGTTCTCGATTGGCTGCTCGTTTGGATGCCCGCGTATTTCAAGTCGTTTGAAATTTCTTTAGGATTACTCATAAAAATTAGTCGCGAATTCCAATTTTTATAATTTAAATACGATACAAATGTTTGGAATGAGATTGAGAACGATGTAGGTGTGTATACGCGCACGAAAATCAGTACTTTTATGAATATATAGGTGTACATAACCTATATTTTGACTTTTAAAGCGCGCTCTTAATAATTAATACGCATATGTGTTCCAAACAGATTCTAAGAAAACATAACCTCAGGATAAAAATTTTAATTAAGAAAAACGATGAGCCAAATTATTCAAAAACTGAGTTTTTATGAAGTAAATGATTATGTATTATGTATATGTACGCTTACAAGTAATTGTTATATTGTCTATTCTTTTTTATAATTTCTTACTTTTTTTCACTATATTTAGTTATAATACATTAGTGTTAAAAATTGGTAAATTTTGTTATGATAATAAATTGAATGGAGATACTATGCACACTATAATAAAGGATTCTTTTACTAATTTTACACTAGATAACAATGTCCACAGCCTTCAGCTCCTGTGACAGAGCAACAAACGAAATATGGTAATAATATTGGGATACATGAAAACAATTTTATGAATAGACGATTGTAAATTAAAAAATTAACACAGAAATCTGTGATTGTAAAATTGAAATGTTTAATAAAATTTAGTTTTACGTTTAATGATTTGTTTATTTAATGAACCACTTAAATCCTGCACAAAGTCTATGCCACTATGAGGAGTTGACAGTCAGATTTTTTTTATATTTGTTATAAACTATCATCAAATAAGAAATAAACTTATAAAATTCATTTATTCAAATTTAAATGAAAACATTGTGTATATATTATATATTATATATATTTTTTGTGGATTTGATCCGCCGCTATTTAGAACGAGCGCTGCGTGCGTTTCGACGCCATGTTCGCCGCCGGCGCCGCGGCCTTGCGCAGCGCGGCTCGGCGCTGGGCGCAAGTGCGCAACTCGTTCGACGTGGCCGCCATGATTGTAACATCCATATATATTCCATGAAAATATGCCTTTGATGGATTTCAGTCAACAACGCGAAGTAACATAACCTTCCATCCTGATCAGCGTTTATCCACTTCATTGGCCAAATACAATTTGCAAATTGACGGAAACGTGATTTCTAGTGAATTAGGTGATTAACAATATAATGATGTCTCGGTCTGTGCGAGCGGAAACTCGGAGTAGAGCGAAAGATGACATCAAGCGGGTTATGCAAGTTGTTGACAAAGTTCGCCATTGGTAAAATTTTTGAATATTTCTTTGCTTTACTAGTATGCATTAGCCCTCGCATTATTAATTAGGAATCAATTTTTCATAAAACCTAATATTCATTGTTTCAAGGGAAAAAAAATGGGTCACGATTGGTGAAACTACAATGAAAATTTACAAATGGGTACCCATATCAACATTAGATCAAGTAAGTTCTTTAATTCATTGTGTAGTCTTGTATTGTCATCATGAGAAAAAATTTTTTTAATGTTTCTTTTTATTACAGAAGAAAAAAGTGAAATCTTCGGTAGTAGAAAAAGAAAATGGTCTAGCAAGAAAAGGAGGTATAGATTCTTCCAATTCTAATTTTGGGCTTACAGAAGATTCCAATACATGTGAGTTTACTTTAAGATCAATTATTATAAATTTATACTTTTAAGAAAATATTTATGTTGCATCTTTCTTCTCTAGGTTTCTCTACTGTAAGCGATTCTCAAGGATTAACGGATTTCTCAGCTCATTTAGGATTTTCAGAAGATTCAAATTCACAAAACAGTGAACCTGCTCCTAAGAGACTGAAGACTGATTAAAGTATACTACCTGATCGGGTTACTACTGTACTTTCTGAATCAACTGATACTTGCTTATGCAATGGGGAAGTCACAATCACCACAGTGTGTCGATTGTGTAAAATGACTGTAAGAAGTGGAATGTTTGATTGCTTTCAAACATATCTGCATTTAGTGAGATTTTTAAAGATACTGTGAGTTAGTTCATCTTTGTGTAAGGTGCAGCTAAACAATTGTGTTTTTATTATTGAAAGTGCAGACAATTGTACATTAAAACTTGATTCTTTATTTAATTTAAGTATATTAAACTTTGGAATATTTGTTTTAAAAATATACCACAAATTGATAAGCAAACTTGAGCACTATTCTATATGTTTAAATTGCACTTTTTTGAAAAATATATACAGAAGATTTTCTGACAATTGTATCACAGCAAAAGTACAATATAGGTACGATAAATTGTATATAATTTAGATAATAGTTTATAGAAGTCTAGCATCTACACATTTTATACTAAAATGTATTAATAAGTGAAGTTTCATCATTCACTCAGGTAAAAAGCTTAAAATAAATTAAGCATCAATAAATCATTGAAACAAACATTGAGTTGCAATTTGAAAATGACAAGATATTTTATACCAATACAAAAGTGCATGGAGTTCAAAAAGTATTTCTAAAGTTCAAAATATAATGCAATGTACTTTTTGACTTTCATTCTTCTTTTTTATTAATATTGAGATTGTTTAGAACATTATATTTTTCATTATTTATATTTAATAAAAACCTATTCTTTAACATTTATTTTTTTTACATCAAATTTATTTATTTAAAATTTTAAATATTTTAATTGTTTACCATGGTATTTCTTTACCATCGAATTGAAGAAATCCTCCTGTATGCTTTTCTGAAAGAGTGTTCAAAGTACTAAGAATATTTGTAATACATGTATCTATATCAAGCGGTGCATTAGGTCCACCCATATCTGTTTTAACCCATCCAGGATGCAAAGATACAACTAAGATATTATCATTTTTCAAGTCTATACTCATGGACTTCGTTGCAGCATTAAGAGCAGCCTAAAATTTTTTTTATTATTTTTACTAAAGGTGTTGAATAAAATAATTTATGTAGAGAACATCATACAAACTTTGCTACAACGATATGGATAATATCCACCAGCATCATTATCTCCCATACTTGCAAGAATTGATGACATATTTACAATTGCTGCTCTGGAAATGCTCATACCGTCTTTACTTGAATTAACAGCTGAAGCTTGTTTCAGTAAAGGTAAGAATGCCTATTGATCAAAATTTATATATTAATTATAATAATAACATGAATAATAAAATATTGCAAAACTATATCGAGTTGAATTACGTACCTGCGTTAAGAGAATAGGAACCACTGTATTAATTTTAAATACATCAGTAAGCTGATTTTCTTTAACTAGAGGTAGTCGAGTAAACTTAGTAGCAATTCCAGCATTGTTAAATAGAACTGTTAGACCAGATTCTCCTACTTTATCTTTCACTTCATTAACTATTTTTTCATACTGGATCGTATCATTTAAATCTATGTAAAAAATACGTTATATTTTTTTATTTAATACATGCACGCAATGTCGCGTATTGTAAAATACGTAAATACAATATCATATGATCGTTCGTCTCTTTGTTTTTACCTGTCTCGATAATGTGAATATTTTTTGTTTCATTAGCCAAATCAGTAAGTTCCTGAAAATAATACAAAGAATTAAATTCTGTTTTTGTAACGTTTATTTCTATAAATTTTCATAAATACATATATTATGAGTATATTTTAAATGAAATAATGAAGTCAAACTAAAGGCAAGGGTAAGTATACGATGTAAAATATTTAAGTGATAGTTTTCGAAAAGTTGTGGCACCTATGCGTTGAAGTACAAAAGATCCATAAATAATTAGCTGAGTCACGCGCGCATATATTAAAAATTATACGAGTTCCTATAGCGCGCTATCTAGCAATCAATATATCGATCCATATGATAGGTAGACGCCCGCGCAGTCAATACAAGGGAAAAAAGTAGATCAGCGGCGGGGCGTTCACTGTAGATTTAAAGTTTGTTTTGTGGTGGACATCGTCAAAGTTACGTTCTACCAGCCGTCGTAATACATGTGCTTCTAAATTTTCCTGTGTTTCTTGGTATACATATAAAAGAAACCTTTTTAAATCCAGCGATATGTATTGTCAAATGTTATAATGCTTTTACATAAATGACTATTATGCGATTATGGCTAGCGCATGAGCGCTGATCAAACTTTAAATTATAGTATACGAATTACAACAGTTCAATTGAACATTAATCTGAATTTCGGTTCGAGAATGTAGTAATTTATTGTATAATGATTTCAAATGTATCTACGAGTGCTATTATATATATTCAGCGAAATACATATTACATACAGTTACATAGTATACATTCATTCATGTTATCATTTTGCAGGTCATCTTCTCGAGTATCATACTATGAAAAAACGCGAACAGAAAAAAGGTTTTTGCGGTTTATGCCAAAGTAAATCTGCAACGTTAAATTCAGATTCGGAAGAAGAAAATGAACCAATGAATGTTTTAAATGAAACTGTAAAAGATAATCGTAAGTTATTTCTTCAAACCTTTTACTAATTGTGTGTCATAATTTATATATTATACAATACATAATACTAGACAATTTTCTAAAATTTTCAGCAAAATTTACTTTGTTATGCCATATGCAATACAAAGTATATTGTAAACATATAAAAAATTTACTATTATAGTTATTGAAATATTTCTCAGAGTTGCAATAAATCATGTTAACAAAATAATAATATTTAATTTAGAAATCATGCCGTATTTCGCATGCATAATCGAAAATCAAATCAATCCGTTTTGATTGCGAAAATAAACGTAATAAAAAGTAATATAGTTACTTCTGCTATTGCGATGCAAATACTCGAATATACAAATTTTGCATGTTTACATATTTTTTTGTTTTAAATATAAGGTTCAAGGTACATTCCAAAGACATACTCAAATTCGTATATTAACCCTATATTGTATAGTATACTTATTATATGAAATGCGGACAGAACGCGATCGTAAAATAAGTAGAGTATTACTATACTTTTTCAAATCATATCGACGTTTACGTTTCAACCTGTGTTACACTATATCAAGTTCATGTGTATGTTGAATTTCAAAAAGTAAATGCATCTTTCTTTGGTCTAGAACTCGAAAAAAAAATGTTTAAGCTAGAGCTTTCGGACCAATGAGACTTTCTTCTGTAAGCTAAAAGATTATGAAAAATGCCGAGGTACATGGGAAATAAAGAACATGAAAATTAACGCTGAGAGGCATATGGAGGAAAATGAGAGCATTTTTTTTTTTTAAATTAAAGATCTTTTGTAATGCTTTCCTAAACATTCGTAGTTGTTATTATTCCAATATTTATCAGAAATATGGTTACTAGTAATTTTTCCCATGTTCCTCTGCACTTTTGACTATCATTCGGTTCACAGAAGAAAGTCTGATCGGTCGGAAACCTCTAGTTTAAAAAAAAATTTCGATTTCTAGACCAAAGAAAAGTGCATTTTTTTTTAAATTCGACATAATATTATACACGAATAAACTTTGTTTTTGATTGTTTTTGTAAATTCGTTTACTTAGATGAAATTTCAATGATGCTTGCGAAAAAGACAAAACTTCATACTGTATAATATTTGTATTATATATTCCATTGCTGACAGTGTTTTTTTTCGTATCAAATATAACCAAATTTTGTTAAATGTCAAAAATAATGCAACAAATACAAATCTTTAAGTTTTGCAAAGGTACAGCATCTTATCTTCCCGAGGAAAAAATCTGCAAAATAGGAAACAGTACGTTTTGTTCGATTCATGCAACAATGATTGCGGTCGAATTTAATAATTTGTTTTTAAATATATGTTTCAAGCTGTATAACTGAAAATTATCGTTAAAATAACAATTTTTGTAACAAACTGAGCAAGAAAGACATTTTTATATTTAAGGGATGCCGCATGAAACAAAGGATTTTTCAACATCAGAATCAGTAGAAAAGGTGCCGAGTATATCGTTACAGTTAATCACAGAAGAAGAAAATCAAGATGACATTAAAAATGAGATTTCAGCAAATCTAAAGTCGGAACAAATAATTGAAAAATTGCCACGTGAGTACCTGTAAATAAATGATATTATTGTCTATTACTATTATTATTATATTAACTTTTTGTGTATTATTGTTGTTTATTCTTTTTTTATTATATCGTCATTGCAGTTGTCTATATTTTGTTCTCCATTCGCAAAATTACATAACCGTATCTTTATACATAAGTACATTTGTGAATAACAGAACGCCTTCAATTCAAAAATAAAATAGGATTAGATCAGTGTACGTATATAGTATATATAAATATATGCATACTTAATACTTGTATTATACATATAGGTGAACTTGAGTTTTGAAGATATATGAGGACTTTTATTAAGATTAAATTTTTATAAATTATTTTTGGATTTATGTTATTATTAACTCATAAAAAGTTAAAAAGAGATGTATAATAATACATTGTCTGATCACGCTCGGAAATATCTACTTTCGAGATTTTTGCTTCCGGGCAATTAAGTATTTCAATTTTGCAACGTCATATCGCACATGTTTGAGACATTATGTCATGGTGCAAAACATTAATCCATTAATTTAATTGTAGGTATATTTGTTCAGTAACAACAGTAGACTAGTATCTTCGAAAAAATCGTTAAACATTGCTCATTTGTATCTGTAATCAGTGGAAAATAGGAAACTCTGCAGTATAATAATCCTAAGTAACATATATAGATTGTTCTAGATGTGCAAAGAAAAAATTAGTTCGTCATCGTGGATACGGCTAAGCTATTACTGCTTGGTGTAGATGTCGATGATGCGTCGGTTACC
Organism: Philotrypesis tridentata; assembly: GCA_018906965.1. NCBI lineage: Eukaryota > Metazoa > Arthropoda > Insecta > Hymenoptera > Pteromalidae > Philotrypesis > Philotrypesis tridentata. The sequence continues at coordinate 774,874 of JACCIB010000017.1, read as the reverse complement.
TATAGGTTGCGCAATAATCGAGAAGCAGCTAACTTAAGTTAATTTTCGCAAAGAAACGCAACGTAGCGACTGGTGTGAGCCCAAGATCTCAATTAAGATCGAAGTAATGGTAATATGCAACGGAACAAAGAAACATCGTGTGCGAGAAAATTCCAAAATGATCGACCGCGAAAATTCAACTCAACGTCAGCGCGAGCGAATCGAAGCGAAGCATCGAGGCGATGCGTCAGACACTTCTCAGACCTCTCCCATGATTGTTATTACTGTATTCGTTCCACTATCCACGGCATGTGCAGATGGCAGTGTTTCATTTATAAAGTTAACGTGGCGTCAGTTTTCCAGTCAACACTCGACCGTCACGAGCGAAGGATCGCTGAGCGACTTTTCTTCACAAAGTCCGCACTTTCGAATTCGACCTTCCTGAGAGGTTTACTGCTGTTTACGAGCAGTCGCGCGAGTGACGCCCACGTACCTCCGATAGTCCGTACAGTGGAATACAAGTCCGTGTGGAAATCCACGGTGTATTATTGAAGCAAGGTTTTAAAAGGAGAGAATAAGATGGCCCCAATCGGTGAGTTTAACCTATTCGAATCGTCGACTTTTCGGAGTAATCCTGGCTGATAGTCGTCTAGTCACTAGATAATGCTGTATTACGTAAAATCATCCGGGTAGAATTAACTCGCAAATCGTCGGATGGTCGACTCGATAATGGAGATAAGGTGCGTGAGTTAACTTATTGCAAAGAATTTGAAGCAAGCAATCGAGCGGCGACTCACCGTGGCCTTCTTCACGTCTCGACACGTAGCGAAGATCATCTCCGGCGGATTGCTCGATCTTGCGAGGTGTTTCACCAGACCCAAGCCCAGTCCTCGGTTGCATCCTGTTATTAAAATCGAACGCATGTTTCACTGTTAATAATCCGCTGCGTTGCTCTCGCTTCTATAAGTACTCGAGCTGCGAGCTCAGGCCTCAGTATCGCATAGATAAGTTATAGTCTAGCTGCTCTTTGGAGCATCACCGGCAGAGGGGCACTTGCGTCTGAGGAGATAAGTAGGTATGTGTCCGAAAGAGACAAAGAGTTGTTGGCAACTCGTCAGTGTATTACATGTATATAAGTACTTATATAGCCTTAAAAAGAAAGCAAGAAAATGGATGATTATAATCGCTGCGTGAGTTCGTTCCGCAGCTACTTATACGCGAGAGCAAAAAACCGCGTAGATGTGTGGCCTTGAGGCGCTATCAGCCTTGACTAGCGACGGGGATCGTAGCATAGTACAATTATATGAGTGCGAGCGAGAAAAAGAGAGGTGGGCGCGCGTTTGATTTAACCGGCGGTGACTCGCGCTCGTGCTGCGTGTAGTTTAGTATTATACACGCGCAGCACTGCAGAGTGTAAAAAATATATAGCTGACGCGAAGTAATTACGGTCGGTCTGTCTGTCTCTGTGCCGCCGCAGCGCGGATCGTGCGCCGAATCATGGCGACGTTGACACTGGTGCCGAGGCTCATCCTGTCGTCGGCTCACAGACCGACCGGCAAGTTGCTCGACTTGACGCAAGTTAAGAGCGGACCCCGAGTCTTCGGTCAGGTTATGTGCTCCTTTTTCTCCAGTGAGTTGACTGATTGCTTCTTTTTTATTCGCAGTAAACGGTTTCTCGCACTTGCTGTTCGTGTATACATTCTTAAATGCGCGCGCTCCAGTTCTGTCGTCGTTCGTCGTCCCTCTCCTTCGATCCGCAGTGTAGACTCAGCTCCGATTCCAATCTCTCGCTTTCGGTGAGCTCCAAATCCACTTGACCTTGCAGGCTCGTGCTTATGTAAAAACCATTCTTTCAACGATATACACATACATAGACGCAGTGTATTTTTTACTCCCACTTAAGTACGATATTATACCGCTCACTTATACTTACCTTTCGATTCTCGTAATACATCAAATAAGTATTTCGCTGAGCTGTACGATCTTCGCCCTCTTTCGAGTTTCATACTGCTTTCCTCATACTCAATTACTCATACTACTCAACAGGAAAAACGTGTGTACACACGCATTGGAACTGTTAGCCAGTTCATACGTGTTCCATGTACTTAAGTGGTTTATTTATCAAAAAAGTCAAGCTCTCACTTTACTGCTGACACCTACGCAATCATCTAGGTTATGTTCACTCTGATTTCCACTGATTGCATCGCAACAGATAAATCTTCCGACGATGAGAATCTCGTAAAGACTTATACTCGGGGTCGCGCAATGAATGGAAATTTTTTCCACGTCATCGCATACCGGTCAATAAATAATTAAAAGCAGAGCATAATTGTTTGTTCATAAATTATGCTACGTGGCTTCGCCAAAGTCATCTTCGTTACAGGCGCTTTATTTTGCGATGTTAAGGAATCACCAAGTTCGTACTATATAAATCTCACATTTTTTTGTTGTTTTTATTTTCGCATTATTTTATCTGCTCCAAAACACGTTCCGGAGCTCTCTAATTTTTCCTTGACATATCATTAAATTTTATGAGCATGATTTATAAAATCTTTTGTTTGTAAAACTGTTGGACAGTCATTGCTTTCAACAAATAAAATTTTGTTTCTTATAATTAGATTATTCTATAAATTAATTATTACCTATATTTATTTTTTTAGATCAGTATCAGTATGACTTAGTAGTCTTAGGAGGAGGATCAGGTGGTTTAGCTGCAGCTAAACAAGCAACTGATCTTGGAGCTAAAGTAGCTGTATTTGATTACGTTACACCATCACCACAAGGAACAAAATGGGGCTTAGGAGGAACCTGCGTCAATGTGGGTTGTATACCAAAAAAACTAATGCACCAAGCTGCCTTACTTGGAGAAGCTGTACACGTAAGATTTTTTTTTAATATAAAATGTTTATTCAATTTTAAGGTAGTTTGAAATCCATAGTGATCAGTCAGTAATGGCACGTCAGAAAAATACTTGGATCTCAAATAATTTAATGAATTACACAAATCCAAGAGATACTTGTTCTCATTGTTATTGACATTACCCATCATTATGCAAAGTTTGGAATAAAAATTTTTAGACATTGGACATAAAAGCTTGTCCGAAAATCAGTAGCTGTCGGCAGCAGTAAGTTAAGTCAGATTACAACTACCGACTTTTGGACAAGCTTTTCTGTCCAATGTCTAAAAATTTTGATTCCAAACTTTGCATAATGATAGGTAATGTCAATACGAAGGGCAAGTACTTATCTCTTGGATTTGCGTAATTCATTAATTAATTATTTGAGATCCAAGTATTTTTCTGACGCACCATTACTAACCGGTCACTATGGATTTCAGACCCCCTTAATTAATCAGTTAATTAAAATTATTTGAAAAACTTATTTTAGGAAGCAACTGCCTTCGGATGGCAAATACCTGAAGTTAAAAATGTTCACATTGACTGGGAAGCTTTGAAAACTTCTGTGCAGAATCATGTTAAATCTGTTAACTGGGTTACTAGAGTAGAGCTTCGAACCAAGTAAGTAATTTTAAAAGATTCAAAATTAAACTTTTTTTTAGTATGTACACCTATTAAAATTATGCTCATGTTGTCAATAATTTAGGAAAGTTGAATATATTAACGCACTTGGTTACTTCAAAGATTCACACACTATTGGAGGTATTATGAAGAATGGAGAAGAAAAAGTTGTCACCGCTAATAATATTCTCATTGCTGTTGGCGGTAGGCCCAATTATCCAAATATTCCTGGTGCTGTAGAATATGGTATTACTAGTGATGACATTTTCAGTTTGGAAAAACCACCAGGAAAAACTCTTGTTGTTGGTGCTGGATGTATCCTTTCACATTAAGAAATGAAGTACTTTTCATATTTAATGTATTTATATTTCACAAAATATTTCCTGAACTATTTCATAGACATCGGTTTAGAGTGTGCAGGATTTTTAAATGGATTAGGCTATGATGCCACAATAATGGTGCGTTCGATTATCTTGCGAGGTTTTGATCAACAAATGGCAAATATTGTTGCAGAAGAAATGGAAAATCGTGGAGTCCACTTTATTTACCAGGCCAAACCAAAAGCTTTAGAAAAGCAAGAAAATGGACGCATACTTGTTCACTGGGTAGATAAGGTAATACAGTTTTTTTTCATTATTAATAGTAAATTATGTATTGAGGGAGTAAAAGCAAAAATGTTTCCGACAGCATATAATTATCGCCCGAGTCGACGGTGAGGGCTATAAATATGAGATTTGGTGCATTCTTTGCTTGCTCTCATGGTGCATATATTACATTTATGCCCGAGGGACGTAAAATGCGTACGCTGTATTCCGTCCACAGGGCGTGCAGTATGCACTTTACTTCTTTGAGCAGAAAAAATTTGTATGCATTCAAAACTGTTTAACATTGATGTATTTTAAGAATGGTCAAGTTCACAAAGATGTCTATGATACAGTATTGTTTGCAATTGGACGTAAAGCTCTTACAAAAGATTTGAAATTAGAAAATGCTGGGGTCACGATTGTTCCCGAAAATGAGAAAATTGATGCTCAAAATGAACAAACTAATATACCACATATTTATGCCGTTGGTGATGTACTACATGTAAATATTCATTTTTTTATGGTTCTTTTCATATAATAGATTTTTACATAACAATTCTCATATTGACAGAAAAAACCGGAACTTACTCCAGTTGCGATTCACGCTGGTAAACTATTAGCCAAAAGACTGTATGGAAATTCAACAGAAACTATGGACTATGCAAATGTTGCAACAACTGTGTTCAGTCCTCTTGAATATGGCTGTGTTGGACTTAGTGAAGAGCAAGCAGTAGCGGTTTATGGAGAAGACTGTATCGAAATTTACCATGCTTACTATAAACCAACAGAGTTCTTTATCCCGCAAAAGGATAATAGTCGCTGTTATCTGAAAGTGGTTGCTTTAAGAAATGATGACCAAAAAGTTCTTGGTATGCACTTTATTGGACCTGGTGCTGGAGAAGTTATTCAAGGATTTGCTGCAGCTATTAAGTAAGTGGATTATTTTATATTATATAAAGTGAAAACTGTAATAATTAACTTTAAAAATAATAATAATTATTTTTATAACAGATGCAATTTAACATTCCCAACTTTGAAATCCACCGTCGGAATTCATCCTACAATTGCTGAAGAATTTACCCGTGTAGCTATAACAAAGAGATCTGGGTTAGACCCAAAACCTCAGAGTTGCTGCAGTTAAGCAAGATTCAATCATCTTATGGAGTTTAATATCCGTACTTATAAATATAAGTGTACTTTCATTTATATTGAACCACTGTGAATGTAGACATTCTAACAAGCAGTTCGATTTGCTTTCATTCAGAGGGCAGTTTTAGGTAGAGAAAGAATCACAATTTGAAAATGCTTTTGTAAGAAGTGTAAAAAAGAGAAAAAATACTACCATTTATATTCTTCAATTTAAACATTTTGAAAAGTCATTTTAATTTCTATATTTTGTACAGTATCTACAATAATAATGAAGCTCAGCACTTAATAATGTGATTGACTGGCCTTCTAAAAACTTTTAAATGTTATAATATCACGCTTATAAAATTTTTATACGCTTTTAATTGCAAATCATATTTTATAAAAACCTCTAATGGTTCTGAAAAACTGTTATTTCTAATTGATAATAAAATATTAGTATGAAAATTGAATGTTGTTATTATTATACATTATAGTCCTCTTTATAAAAAATGTTATTAAAAAAAATTGGCTTGCAGTAATAACAATACATTTTTCATTAGTTTGAAGTTGGAGTAAAATCTGACTTTCAATTTTTCTACACCAACTACAAATGATGTTTTTATTTATCTCATCTGTATGTGTATAGAATATCGTCACAACCTTAATTTAAACTCATTTACTTATGAAATAAAGTATAAAATGTCTTTTTCTTGTGCAGGCGATTTAAATTCAGAAAATTCTAACGATAATGTTAACTCAGAGATTGTGTCACCAACACCGTTTGTTAGTAGATATTTTAAAATAACATTTAAAATTTTCATACCATTAATGATGGAAATTATTTCTGTTTAATGTAAGAACTTACAATGGATCTTTGGATTTAATCCTGATGTACCACTTATCTATCTCAAAAGAAAAAACGGCTCTATGGTTGCATATGCATCTGCAAATGTGGCTGTAATTTATGATTACAAATCAAGGGAAATGTTTACTCTGCAAGGACATGTTAGTATTTTTAAATTTAATAACTAACCTGGTTTTAATGGGTAATCTAATTTATTTTAGAGTGATTTCGTTCGAGCTTTATCTATAGATCAAACAGAGAAATGGCTTTTAAGTGCAGATTATGGTGAAAATTCTACTGTAGTTGTTTGGGATACAAAAAATAGGTGATACTTAAAAAAATCAGAATCTTCGTTTTAAATTTTGTTAGATTATCTTTGTTTTTCTTTTGAACATAAAAATTATAATTATATGAATAAACATATTTTTTTAATTGTTGAATAGAATCCCAATTTACACCTTGCACAATCCACATGAAAAAAACATGTTGACGGCCGCAGCATTAAGTACTGATGCAAAATATATTGTTACTGTAGGTAATGAAAATATTCAAGTGGTAAAGCTATGGTTATGGACATTTGGTCGAAAAAATGATGACGGTATAGTATAAAGGATCACATATGTATTAATAGTTTAAAATCTTATACATCATGAACTTTCTATATTTTTCATTATAATGTATAGCTAAAGTAGAATTGACTGAAACGAAAGGGGAACGCGTTAAGGAAGTATGCTTTAGTTATGAAAACTCGAATTTATTTGCTCTCACGTCAAATCAAAGAGTTGTTTTTATTATGTGGGTTGGTAATGCGTAATGCACATATTAATCATATCAATACTCTTGTTTAAAGCATATATTTATTACAGTTAAACTTTTATAATTTATTTAGAATGAAGCTACTAAAATATTGAATGTGGAATATCCAATTATTGTTAATGGTGCAAAAGATATTGGAATTTTAAATAATACTACTTTTGTAACCAATAGCACAAAGATTTTTACTGGAACATCAAATGGTGTTGTATACTTTTGATAATATTTAAATTTATGATTAATTTTAATGTGCAAATCAACTTGTTCGAAAAATTATAAAAAAACCGTAATAACGATTCTTATTTTATTAAAATTTCATTTCACATAAACTTTTACTTAATTAATTTTTTAGGATACATCGTAGTATGGGATTTCATTGAAGAAAATGATGTATCCCAAATAAGCAAAATAATTAATACCAAATCGACTCCATTGCAAAGGTCGAACATAAAAAGAGTTACTAATTATAAAAGGTAATAATTATACATTTGTATTAAAAAAGCCCTTTTCCAGAATACTTAAAATGTATAAAAAAAATTATTAAACCTGCTGAAATAATTTTCAGACTCGTAGTTATAGGAAACTCACGTGGAGATATCAACTTTTACGATACCGATTTAAAAATATTGTATTGGTGCCGCAATTGTGGATTAGATTCGATTGCATCAATTTCGTTTAGTTTTCAATCTCACTTTAATGACATGGAAAACATTGACAGTAATTATATGAAATGAGCATATATTCCGGAAGCATAATGCTAACGCGCGCAATGTAAAATTACTATTATCACCATCTTTTTAGATCCATGCGTTGAAGAAAACATGGCAACTTTTATCCAAGAGTGGCGAATGAAAAATGCGTGTAACAAAAGTTACAGTGAGCTTGAAAAAGTTGAAGACGAATCATCAAGTGATGGAATTGCTTCAAATATCACAAGAATACTCGATAGCCCGCCTAAATTCAAAGAATGCATTAGTAAACCACTTGATAAAAAAGCTAGGGCGTTCGTAGAAAAGTTTTATAAATTTGAAGTACCACGTGACGCTACTATCGAAAATAATGAATTTTGCATTGATATATTTTTGGTAGGTCAGTATTAGATTGAAATAATGCAACAGATAAATATAGAATTATTTTGAATAAAATGTAATAATTTTTACAATATTGAAGTGATTTTATTGAATTAATAGCCACATTATCAGGAAAATTGATGTGGATAGATATTTCTAAAACGACTGGTCGTTTGATATCTCATTACTTTGAAAAGTTAACTGCCATGGACGTTCATCCTCAAAGGTTTTTATGCGTAGTTGCTCTTTGTACTGTACAATAGAAATGCCTGTTCACCGTTTGAAATTGTTTTTAGTGACTATTTAGTAATAGCTGATAAAAATGGAACCTTATTTTTCATCGACTACGGTAATCATAGAGTAGTATACCAAAGACACATTCCTGCCGCAAAATCTTTAAAATCTACCTTAATAAAAGAAGTATTGAATGGAAAAATTATTCATATCACAAATTATGCATCAGAATCAAGTGTAAAAGACAAACATTATGCTACTGTTCTAAAATATTCACCTAAAGGTTGCGAAATTTTTTATATTTTCAAAATATAATATTAGTTATTAAAACAAATTTAATGCATACATTATATTTTATTAAATTGAATCTTCTTTAAAATAATAAACAGGTAGCGAATTGATCTGCGCGCTTAACAATGGAGTTATGTGGATTCTTAGACCAGATACTTTGGACTTACTAGATCCGCTACCGTATAAACATTCAAATCGTCGAATTTTAGACGTCAGTTTTTCTGAATGCTCGAATTATATGGCCTATTACGACGATTCCATGACCGTAGCAGTTTTCAAAAGAAATGAAATGTGCAAATTAATGAACTATTCGTTCGATTTTCTTGGAAAGTATAGATCGCATAATGCACCTATTGCAAGCATTTTATTTAGTCCGATTTCGCATCAGGGAAGTAAGGCCGTTCCTCGATTTTTATCACTTGGAAAAGACAGAGACTTGATTGAATACGATTTGAAGCGAAGGTAATTATTTCATTAAGGACAATCGAAAGTTAGTTACAAATATCGTACCACAATGTAGCAAATAAGAAAAGCCATCGAATGGCTATTGTTTTTATAAAGACAATTATAAATGCATTTTTTATCTATTATATTGCGTCGCGAAATTTACACGTTTAATTAATTGTCTTGCATAAACATTGTGTAATCTTTTTTACTTACAGTGGACCTTATCCTGATCCAGGATTAAGAATATTAGAAATTAATCGAATTGAACAAGACGAAATTCCACTAAGCATGACTTGGTATCCACAAGCATATGAAGAGAAGTGCTTGGTTATTTCAAATACGGATGTAATTATATGCTAAAAACTAATAACTTTTTATCCACGATATGTACAATATCTAATTATTTCTGTTTCAGTATAAGTTCAAAATAATAGACTCCTTGTCTAAAGAAACACGTGATACTGTGCTAGGACCAACGTTTAGTTCGCCCGTACAAAAAACAATGGTTTGCGATATTTATACAATAGCAATAATCAAATAATAAACTTAACGCTCCTTAACATGATTTCAACTTGATAGATTTGTCAAAGATTTAACCAGGAAAGACAAAAAGACGTCTCAATTTATATAGTATTTACCACGAACAAAGAAATTGGATTACAATTATTGCCTCTCGATGGAAATCCATACAGAATTACCGGGATTTTGGGCCATCCAAAAAAAGTAAGAAATATATCGTATTATACGTTTATTTATTTTGTCGTATACTTACCGATATTCTCCTCGATAAAAATTTAACGCAGATCTCTTGCATGCGTATCAGTCGTTGCGGTCAATTACTTTTTATTCTGGGATGTAAAGATCGTTGCGTATCAGAATGGAGTATTAATTTCAAGTAATACATAGTAATTTATAAATAATTGAAATTTGATCGATACATTAGATTGTCAATAAGAAAAATAAAATATTTTTTACAAGCAACAACTCTACTTTTAGATCTGCCAATATATTGCACAGATTGGGTGGAACAGGATTAAGTCCATACTATGGACTTATAAATGGCGGCAAATTCGGTTGGCTATTTACGGAGATGCAAGATCTATTCGTTTATGCACAAATCTTAGAACAAGGAGAATATTCTATGGAAACTCGGTCTATTAATGATGAAATATGTGTAGAGTTACTGCCAAGTCTTATGAGATCAATCGGATTTTATCCATCAAATGATCAAGTAATTTTTCAGAATATGTGCAACGCTTTATCAACGATATAGTATAGAAATATAATTCTATTGTCAATTCATATTTTTTTTAGTGCAACAAGTTAATAAATGAAGTTACTTATCAAACCTACTTAAGTACTGGGCAAGTCAAAACGAAAATAAATTTTGAGGAGTTTGTAAAATTATACATTAACCATCGACCAGCATTTGGTATTTCAACAAAACATTTACAAAATGCATTTTGTACTCTTGCGAAATTAGAAAATACCGAAGCTCAAAGTTTATCAAAAGAACTCTTCGTCGATGCATTATCTAGACTCATTGGTCGTCATGATGGTATTGTGTATATATTATATATATATAGCTTTCACTGTAATTTTTACGAATACTTGAGTTGAAATTTTGCGCTTGCAGCTAATTTTTACGATAGATTTGAAACGCTGAAAAATCTCAGAAAATTACTTGTACAAAAATTCAAAGAGGATATTGAAATTGATAAGGAAGAAGAAGTGGAATCGACGTTGGAAGGGGTGTTAAGAATGTTGCCAAATGTTAGTACACAGAATTGTTTAATACGAGATAGGGTTAAAAATAAGTAAACCATTTTTAGACTTCTTTAGAATAATGTATTATCGTTTTATGATACAGCGTATATCTTACAAAGACTTTACCACCAACATTATGGGAATCGAATCGCCGAAGGAGACGAGGGCTGACAATGGTGAAAAATAATCTCGTACAAATTAAGTAATGAATACATTAGAAACGAATAATCGTTAGAATAAAGCCAATGATCAAGAAATATATTGTGCTTTTTTCGCAACATTCGATTATAACGAATAAAACTATACTTATTCAGGCTAAAAATTTTTTTGCACAACAGGTGTAATGTAATTAGTGTCTAATTGTCAAGAATTTTTAATCCGCGTAAAAACAAAGCTTTCACAAAGCTCTTTTATCTCTTTTTTGTATAGTTATGTACAAATTATTTTTCAAAGCTAATGCAAGCTTTCGACAGATAATCAATTTGAGTTTCCAATTAGTGAATAGACATTGAACTTATTTTCCGAGTTTTTACTGGCAAGAGCAAATTAAATCTTCTTCTAAAAGAAAAGAATAAAACTAAGAGTAATTCTTGTGTCAAAGCGAATTACTATTAAATCATTTCTGGAATATTTGCTTTCCTTGTGTGAAAACACAGTCACAATTATTACACATAAATTAGATTTTACATACACACTCATACAAAAAACGGTACGCTATGCAGAGAAAAAAAAAACAAAAAAAAAATATTGAACTTCATCAGTTTTCTTCACTTGAAGATATTTATTGCTCTAAAAATGATTATGTCTTAGCCATTTTATGACAATAATTTTATATGATAATTTTATGAGTACAAACTAGTTTGTAGAATCAATACATTTTTAATATTTAGTTGATCAAATGCATGCAAACTATTTCTGCAATAAAATCGAAAAGATTTTGAAATTACAAAACTAAGGTTGCGCTGAAAATGAGAACAAGTGACGTTATTTGACTAAAATAATGATCATGTGATAGAAACTGTCTCTCTATAATTCACTATAAAGCTCTAAATTTAGTTCTGCGCAACTTGAATTGTATTGGTTGCAAAAATTAATTTCAACTATTGTTCAGGCGTACAAATTCAATAGTTAATTTTTTACGCGACAATGTATAGTAAAATTTGTAAACTAAAAAAAGAATAATTAGTAAAAAGTACCTTTTTCTTAAAAATTGCTATCTTCCGACCGAGCTATGGAATTCTAAATAATTGTCAGAAACATACACTATTTGTCTAGGATTATAATAAGCAATTCGTGTATCGTCTCCCCAAAAACGATCGTTCTCCACTTTGATTTAATATGAAAATCCCAGACACTGCCAGCAGTGCCGACAGTAAATTTTAATGCAAATAATTTTGACGACGAAACAGCCCTCCTTCTCTTTTCGTAATGTATGTTTTTTTTATCCTTGTATATGCGCGTCAGTGTATGTGTGTTCGTGTATTCACGTTTTGTCTAATATATAAATTTACATTGATGTATCATTAAAAGAAGTACAAAGAAATTTACACAAAAACTTACTTCGTTCATTATCATAGAAACTCTAGGGCGTATTTACAAGTTTTATATACAAACGCGTGTGTGATTACTTCAGTATTAAGAAAAATATTAACATGGAACGCTGCATGTGTTGTGTAGCGCTTTCGCTGCTTCGGTTAGTTTTTTTTCTACCTTTCTTTTCGTTGCGTCCGACAAAAAGCGCAATGAACGATAAGAAACGAGCGCAGGAGCACTCGCTTTAAGCGTTTTGTTTTCTTTCTCCGAGGAGCCTCCAGTAAGATAGAAAATGAAAATAACTATTAGTCCAATTAAGACGTCGTCCAGTTAGTACTATCCGTTGGCATAATCTTCAACATCGTCCGGAATACCAAGTTTCCTTCGGCAGTCTGGACAGTACCACTTACCCTTGGGCGGGACCATGATGCCCACGCACTCAAAGTGGAACCATTCGATTTGACAATCATCTCCGTCACAGGCTATCATTTCAGACACCTCATCGTACGGGCACTGGCAGTAGCAGTACAAGTTGCCAGAACGCTCTATGCTTTGTGTTTGCCACTGCAAATAATTAGCGTTCCCTTGAGACTCCGAGTTTACATTTTCGCTCTTACTTTCATTTTCGTTGTCCGAGTCGCTTGAGTCACTACTACTATCAGCCGCATCATTCGATTCATTGCCTGAAGCTGCTATAACCAATGGTTTTTCTTCTTCAGGCTCAGCTTCAGCTTCGTCATCATCGTCTTCCTCTTCCTCCTCCTCTTCTTCATCCTCTTCTTCTTCCTCATCAGCTTCTTCATCAGCTTCCTCTTGTTGCTGCAATTTTTGCTGCTGCTGCTGTTGTTGTTGTAACAATAATTGATTGTGCTGATATTGCAGCTGTTGTTGTTGAATTAGTAGTTGTTGCTGTTGCTGTTGTAAAAGAAGTTGCTGCTGTTGTTGCTGCTGCTGTAGTAGCAATTGCTGCTGCTGTTGCTGTTGTTGTAAAAGTAGTTGTTGCTGCTGCTGTTGAAGCGTTTGTTTGTAGTCGAAACTTGTGCTCGGTGATGGAAGTTGAGAAGTAACTGGTGCTGGTATGTCTACCCTTCTCCATTTTAACATCTGCTGTCTATGATTATCTTCATCACTAGAATCACCGTAAAAACGTTTCGGTACTCGTTTCCTCTTGGACGACCTCTTTGCGTCAGTTTCAGAACCACTACCCCCAACGCTTTGACTTGCGCCTAGCATAGATGATTCCGAAATCGTTTGATTGATATCTTGGTAACTTGGAGCAAAATTAGAAGTTGAATGCCTTCTTGCAGTTGCAGATGTAGATCCTCGTCCTTTCTTTTGATATATAGATTTTGGAATGTTTAGTTTTATGGATGCTACAGGTTTTGAGCTACTACGTCCTCTTCCCCGACCTCCTCTTTTTCTTTTTCGTGTTTTAACTTTTCTCTTTACTACTGGCACATTTTCTACTAAATTGACTTCGTTGACTGGCACTGGTGATGGGGCAGATGAATGCATGGTTACATCTGTATCAATGACACCATTATTTACAGTTGGTGTTACCAGTAAATCCATAGAATCAGGTGCTGCAGATGCAAGAAGCTTATTGCGTTTTTCTTCCAGTAATTTATTAGCCTGCTGTAGGGGATTTTTGTCATAAAATTCCTCATCATCGGTATCACTTTCAGTTGTATCAAGATCAGATTCTTTAATAACAAGTTGTACTGGAATCACTGGTAGTACTGGTACCACTGGGGTAGTTACATTTAAAGATTCATTCATATTTTGTTCAATTACATTTTCATCTGTTTTTAACTCATCATTTTGTACTGCTTCTTCTATAACTTCGACCTTTTCATCCTTTTTAATAGATTCCTTTTCTTTTTTATTCTTCTTCTTTTGGGGTGAACTTTCTGAAGCTGAACTATCAGAATCCGAAGAGCTACTAGAACTAGAGCTGCTACCTGAGGAAGAGCTACTACAACTGCAATTAGTTCCACAAGAACAACTGCTAGAATCACTGTCACTCGAATCACTAGATGATGTGCTAGTATTTTGTTTCTTCTTTTTAGGAGACTTAACTTTTTTCTTCGATGAATGGTTTTCTGTATTTTGAGAATTACTTATGTTGGGCGAAGGTGTTCTTTCTGGTTTAAAATCAGTATTTTCTTTGATTTCAGTATTTTCATCAGTCTTTGATTGAATCTTACTTGGTGACTCATCTTCCTCAGCTTTATCTGCGTAGATTACACAGTAATCATGATCAGCTAATGCCATGTTTTTAATAATTTCTGGATCAGTTTCCTCTGTAAGCTGTATATTTTCTGCATCTTTCTGCTCTAATAAATCAACATTTATTACATCATTAGCCAACGAATCTTGTTTTTCTAAACTAGCAGTATACGATTTGAAATTGTCCCAAATACCATCCATTATTTGTTCTTCTTGCTTTTTCTCTTCTTCATTCCTTTCTACTTCAACAATTATGTCGGTTTTTGGCTCAGTGTCAATCTGCGACTCTAACATTGATGTTTCAGGCTTTTCAGTTGATTCTTGCTCTTCCTTTTCAGACTTTTCATTGATTTTGTTATTTTTTACTTTATCATCTTCAATTTCACTATCGCTATCAGATGATAAATTTAATGGTGGCAGATCGTATACATCAACTACTTTTTTTACTGGCTCTTTAGGAATGACTTGAGAATTAGCTTCTACAGCATTATTCTCTTTAGTTTCCATATTACAAACATCAACATGAATTTCTTCTTCTGTCAAAATTTGGTTAGTATTATTGTTTGATAACCCATGAGGCGGAGTCAAAGTTGCAGGATCTCTGTGACTTCGTTCATGTCTAGCTAACAATTTCTTAGAAATGAACTGCTCATTGCACTCAGAACAAGAGTAAGGAGAATCACCTGTATGAGTTCTTTTATGTACTTTCAATGCAACAGCCTTTGCAAAACTTAAATTACATTCTTCACAAATAAAAGCAGGAGGTGGAATGCAAAAATGATAAATATGGGGCCATTTTTTCTGCAAACACTTTTTGCATACAATACTCTCTGTACCATGTTTCCAAAATAGATGCTTAGTTATATCCGGTTTATTGCGATAGGCTATACCACATCTGTAACAAAGATGATGTAATTTATGCTTCCACACATGATTCGATAATCGTTGTTGATTCCCTGTTGATTCTAAGCATACATCACAGGCATGGTGTTGTTTCCGAAGGTGAACCATAAGCCTAAATGCTGATGGGATATTACTCAAAGTGCACAAGCAACACCTATACTCAATGTTTACATTGGCAGCATAAACTCCTGGACATAAATGGCAAAGCAATTCACTGTAGCTGTAAAAAGTTGATTTACACATTATACAAATTAAAATTGTTTTCTGATGCATTTTTCGATTATGTAAGTAAAGTTCTTTGTGAGCAGGCGAAAGGATTCTACAATGAAAGCATTCATATATCCTTTTAATTGGAATACTGTATGTTCCATCTTTACTGTTAAAAGAATCAAGATTAAAATAATATGAATGTAAGTCTTCTAAGCACTTTTTAACCTTTGATACAAATTGTTCCTGTTTAATTATGATTGCTGGATGTTGAGGCTGAAATCTGTGTTCTGCAAGCATATGTAAGCTTAGTTGCTTACCATTAACAGCTATATGTCGAGCATGATTGCAGTAAACGCAAACACTGCAAATAGCTTGAATGCAGCGCTTTAATAAATCTTCAATTTCCATAGTTTCTAAGAGACCTTCCACATTTAAATCAACTATTGGGATTTCTTCTCCTGCTAATTGAATTCCATCAAAATATTCAACCTTATTAAGCAGTTCATTATTTTCTTGTTTACTTGGTTTATCAGATTGCTCATCAATTTTTTCTTCTGATACACTATCCAAATTATTTAAAACTGCATCAGATTTCGTTTCATTTTTAACGTCCAAATCAATCCTAATTTCATCAATTTTGTTTTCATCTTCAGAATTACTAGGATTGTCTACTACTGCTAATTTATCACCATCTGAATCACTATTTTGTTCATTTACTAAAAATTCTTTATTTTCATCTTCAGTTTGTTCAGGTACAGATGCTTTATTCTCAGATGTGTCACCATTATTATTTTCTTCTGATTCCCTTGAACTATTATGATTTTCAGTACTGTTTCTCCTTAAAGGAGTTAAGGTTGGAGTACTAATGGAAAAAACTGAATTATTTTTGGTACAAATTTTAATTACTAAACTCCTGTCTGATACTGGTGTGATACTAGTTGTAGGTTTATTTTCTATTTTTGTTCCTACGTTTCTTGAATCTTCTTTATTTCCAACGTGACTTTCTTGGGATTCATGTTTAGGGCTTAATAAGGATTGACTTGCATAACTACTAGAACTGCTAGATGCTTGAGATTCAGAATCTGAATTAGAGTCTTCATGAACATCATTCAACAAGTTATTTTCTATACCAAAATCTTTGGTTTTTTCAGGCTCATTATTTACCTCACTTAATCGTACATCATCTTCACTTTTTGGATCTGCAGATTCAACTGTACCTTTATTCACGTCATATTCACCAGTATTCACTGAATTGTTTGTATCGGATATTGTTTCATCAATATCAGTTATACTACTAGAATTACTCACACACTGTGATACTTCCATAATTGTTTCTGTTACACTATCATAACTGTTCTTGGCACTATCTGATTTAATTTCACGCACTTCTTCGCAGCTACTTTGTCGAAGTATATTGTTTGCTTGTGAATTATCTTGATTTTCATTAAAGCTTAAACTTGTAGACACTTCCAGTATAGTTTGAGCTACAGGATCTGGAAGCGAATCTTGTTTGCATTCATTATACTCGGCAACTGGAATTTCTTTTTGAATGTCTTTATTATTGTAAACACTGATTTCAGAAGCATCTGATGCGCTTCGTGCTTTAGTTCTTTTAGTTAATTTAGTGTATAAATAAACATCGTCATTTAGTCTATTAGGTTTTATTGTTCTTTTTGAATGCCTTCTTACTCCTGTTATGACTTGAGCAGGAGTTGAAGACTTAACAGGACGAGACTTTAAATTGTGCATTGGATTTGGTACCAAATTAGTTTTACCACTTCTTCCTGGAGCTAAACTACATGTTTCCATATGAGAACCTGTTTGTCTACACAATGAGCAAATTTCAGGTGCTGGCTCTAAATTTTCTTCAGATGGACAAACATGATCATAAAAATTATCAGTCTCGGAGAAGATTTTTTCACATGAGCAACAAACAATATAACAGGAGTCTTTGAAAGTCTTATAAAAATCTTCTGCAGTTTTAAATGTCACTTCTGGAACACTGTGCTTCTTTGATAAATGATAAGACAGCCTCTCAGCTTGACCAAACATGCCAAGGCAAAACAAACATATATGACGTTTGTGTACATCACGCATATGTAAAAAGAGATTCCAGTTTTCAAAGTAAGTTTCACATGCTGCACATAAATAAACTTTTCTAGACATTTTAAAATTTGAAGACTGTGAAGTTGATGTTGTTTCCGAATTCGTAGATTTATTTGGTTCGCCAATACTACTTGTAGATTTTAAATTAAAAGATTGTTCGTCAGAGCTGCTAGATGGTAAATGTAAACTACTAGTTGATGGCAAATTGCAGGTACTAGTGGAAGGTAAATTACAACTACTAGTAGAAAGTAATTCAAAATTACTGGTAGATGGTTCTTCACCATAACTTGTTGCTAGTTCATCACAACAACTAGTAGTTGGTTCATCACAATAACTAGTAGTTGGTTCATCACAATAACTAGTAGTTGGTTCATCACAATAACTTGTGGATGGTTTTTCACAGTCGCTTGTTGATGGCTTTTCACAATCACTGATAGGTGGAAGTTCAGAATCCCTGGTAGATGATTGTTCTGAGTTAGAAACAGGCAATATTTCAGAATAACTAACAGGTGGTTCTTCTATATCACTAATTGAAGATTCACCAAAACGAGAAGTAGGTGATAATTCAGGACTGCTAATAGATGGTATTTCACAGTTTGTTGCAAGAGGTAGTTCAGAATCACTGCAAGCTGGTAATTCAGAGCTATTAGCAATTGTAGGATAAGTTGTTGATGTTGGTGAACAATTACATTGATGAGAATCAGATACTGGGGTAGATAAATCATTTTCTGAAGAATTACACTTATTACACTGTGACTTTGATGAAGCAGGTTGTAAGCCTAAATATTCAGTATACTCTGCCATTTTTTTTGTTTTTACTTTAGTTTTACTCTCTTTTTTCTCTGCAGTCTCATTGGGTTGTGTTATTTGATCTCCTACAGAGTTGTTATCAAATGATTCACTTTTATTTTCCTCCGACTGCTTAAGAATATTCTTTTTAATTCCTTTGATAACTTTTTTTAAGTTTGCATCTGAATTACCATTACCATCAGATTCTTGCGAATAAACAGAGTAGAAACAATCTTCTCTGTTTTCTTCAATACCATCCAAGCAAACATTTGAACTATTGATTTGCGCTAAGGATGTCTCAATTGGTGCATCTTTGTAGTAAGCTTCTTCCCATAAACTCCATGTATCCACAAGTCCATTTTCACTATCCTCATCTTCCATAGTAAGTTTATAACAGACGAAGAGCTATCACCTAAAAAGTTAAAAACATGTTAAATTAAATCATTTTTTGCATAAATGTTACATAATATTTTAGTACCCAAAAATAGTGGTTAGTATAAGTAATGATTAGCCCTATAATTTTAGAGTCAACTTTTCTAATTATAATTATATATGCAAATAAGGGCAATAAATTGTAAGTTAAAGAGCTAATTTCAAGATAGTGAAATAAATGAGTATCAAGTATAACTAATACTCTTTTATTTTGCTTTTAGATTAGAAAAAGGCTTTACAAAATGAGAACTTTAGGAGTATGAAAAAAAATATTAAAAATGCTACAAGAGATTGAGAAGAGCATTAAATCTCTACAACGAATTTTACTTGTAAAATTAAGCTGTGAAACATAATGCAATCTCAAATTGAAAGGGGAATCTGCAGTATAAAATGACAGAAAAACGAGCGAGCAATGTCTAAGAACGGGCATCTCGCTGATTCTTTCGAATGACAACGGTCGCAATGCAAAGACAAAGAGAGCAGGCAGCTTTTGGAGATGAGTTGAGCAGCGACAGAGCGGTCGTTACGAGTCGCGGCGAGTGCGCGAGACACGGTGTTCACCGAGGGTGGACATCGCAGAGCGATAAAAAGAGCGAGACAGAGAGAGAGAGAGAGAGAGAGAGAGAGAGAGAGAGAGAGAGAGAGAGAAAGAGATGGAAATAGGGAGCAATTGAGACGAGGCTGTAATGAGTCAAACTGCACGAGGATATTCGAAATAAATAGTAAAAGCTTTGCACTTTGACGTACCTCGGGCCCGCTAATCTGGCTGAAGCCGAGCAAAGGTAACAACGAGGATGACGATAAAGATACTGTTGACGAAGGGATATCGACCAAGTACCGAAAAGAGACCGGCTGATTCAAGCGCCTTTAGCTGCGAGTGGTTGTGTCGGCGGCGACGGCCTCCCCAGAAGCCAACGCAACTCTCGCACCGAATGCCTCCCCAGGTTCAGCGAGGAGTGTGGCGATGACAACGACGGCGATGATGATTAACCACGGGAGGTTAGTAAAATGGCGTCATATCACCGCGAATGCGACAGCGGCTGGCGGCGGCTTCCTGCTCCGATGGGCGAAGGCAACTCGTTCTGGTGCTACTGCTGCTGCTGTTGCTCTGGCTTGTGCTGATCCGGCGATTCTGACTAGGTCCGCCAGGCCTCCTCATGGTAGTGCCGGCTCAAAGCAGCTTCCCGGCCACCGCCTCGGCTCGGACGAAAGATTCGCGAGGTGAGGGGCGCGAGCAGGTGAGCCGTGTATAGCGCGAGCGCTATAACTATACGGCCAAGAGACAAAAAGTGAGGTTAGGCCGACGCGCTCGCTCGTTCGCGAGTTACTGTGCGCGCGGTCCCTGCGGTACGATGCGTGATGCGACTGCTCACTCTCTCTCTCTCTCTCTCTCTCTCTCTCTCTTTCTTTCGCTCACTTGCACGCTCGTCGCTCGCGTATCGGCGTACTTATAGTCGGCTGTACTGTATATGCGCGTATATATAGGTATAGACGGCGAGGTATAGGCAGGGCGAAATAAGGCTGGTTCCCTCGCCTCGTGCGTGTGAGCCGGTGTCTGAACGCTATATACTTATAAGTATTCTCGCGTGTGTGGAATTGTCGCCGCAGCTACGAGCCGAGAGTTGTTCTCGCTTCGAAAGCAGAAGAGCTACTGCGCGGCACGCTACGTGTGCTCTCTATATGTATACCACATACGCTCTACTCTTCTTTCTATACCTCGTGGGCCGAAAAGACGAATGCTGCTGCTGCGACGACTCGGCAATTCGGCACGGGCGCTGCAGACAATGACCGGGCTGCGGGCATTTCTAGTGACTCGGCTCGGCGGCCCGCTCAGCGCACCTCGTGCGCGGCCTGCCTTGTCGTCAATATATTCTATATAGATATATCCTGACGGGCAGTCGAGCACACGCCGTACGCCCCGTAAACGAATGGCTTATCCCCTCTATTCTACATGTACACATACGTTTTCGTTTCTCGGATTCATCCGCACTGCTATAACCCGCCTATATGTATATATACAACGTAGTTGTATATGCGACACGTTGTATTAACAATAAATTATAGGCTCTTATGCATCTTGCCGTCGACGCCAGAAACGCGCATTTTCCCTCGCTTTTTCTCTCGGCTTTATAGCGCTGCGGTTCGCTCGCTCTCATTCGCTCTTCTCTTTTTTAACTTATTTACACGCACGGCACACACACTGCATTAACACGAGACGCGACGCCTTTCGCGCCCGCGCTCGAGCACGTTCTCGCGCCGAATCAGCGTGTAAGGACTCTGGTTTTATTCCTACAAGTTGGCCGTTTTCTATAATTATGTGCTAGATTACGCATTTTTCGCTTTTAAACATTTTTGTTTTTGTTGTTTTTTCCTATACTTCGATTACTTATACCTATTATTGCTATACGATTACGTGTAAATTTCTACATACTTCAAATTCTACATACTTCGGAATGTATTCCGTTTTCTTTCATTCGTTTTTTTTAATTCGGGGAATACGCACATAATAAGTACAGATAAATTCGCTGTTAACAAAAATAATTTCAGGGTATAGCTGTAGTACAAAAATTGACCATATTCTATCATTTCACTGATATATCATCAAATAAGCTATATAATTGCATCAGCTCCAGCGTAAGTACTTATAATGTAAAATAAAAAGAATTTAAAAAGGAAAGAAAACAAATATTGTTATTTAATAATAAAGTAAAGATAGAAAAAAACAAAAGAACTCTGGTGTCTAAAAGTTTCTTATTTGAATATAAGTAGGTGAACACTGAGTACTGCAAGACAGTCTTGACTCTTGACTTGAGTCTATTGCTATATATACACTGTAGCTGCATAAGTAGTGACTATATAATTATAGACAACTAGACTTACGACGCTTAATGATGTAGGCCAAAAGTTTCGAAAACTATAATATGTAATTGATTAAAATAACGTTCCTAAATGAGGTATTTTAGTATTATACTCATATATAGCTACTCGACGTGGACGCAAATTGATCCTTGCAAGAACACCCTGGCAGTTCTGATGGCACACGTGGTCGCGTTAGATCGCGCGCGTTAATATATAATACTTGGTTGATAAGATACCATCGAAGCAATCACAATGTATTTCGAAGGTGATCGGCCGAAAAAAGTTATAAACAAATGAATGGTTTAAAACGCTCTAAAATTGAAACAATTAATTGTGACGTAATTAAACATGAATAATCGTTTAGTATTTTTCATGTATAGAATTATGTATAGTTTTTACAGTAACACATTTCATGCTTTCCCTGTGCTACTGGGCGCGGAGCGGGTAAAAACAATTTTCTGTTTAAAGTTGCAAATCTCGGATTCTAAGATGAATTTTTCAATGATGGAAAAACTATATATAATTCTACATTAAGAATAATGCTAAATAATTATTCATGCTTAATTACGTTATAATTAATTACTTCAATTTTAGAACGTTTTAAACAATTAATTTGCTTATAGCTTTTTTCGGCCGATCACCTTCGAAATTTGGATTTAGCGGGCCAAACTGCGTATATATATAATAAAATGTTTGGTGATCCGGATCCCCATATCGTATACGTCGATTTAATGCTACGGAATATCGGTCTGACCCTAGACTATATATGTAAGTATTGCGATTGCGAGTATAGTGTACGTATAATGTGCTTCGCATAACTACGCTACTCTACTCGCTGTAATACCTTTTTTTTGGCAAATTACGCTTTTTATCGGGTGCATGTAGCGGGGGATAACTCTGCGTTCTAAAAATACAATCAATGGCAGGCGGGGACGCGCGTGCGCGACGAAAATCGAGTTTGAAGCAATTGAAGCGATGGTCAGGACTCAGAACGGCAACTGCAGAATGGTATAGCCGAGAGCTGCAACGCTGCAAGGAGCAAGCTGCAAGCAGCAATTTGCCCAATAATGTATATAGCTATATGTATATTATATCGCCCAGCTATATGTAGGGGCAGTAGGGGGCTATCTCTGCGCATGGAGCCAATCGTTGCCAATGCCAATACTATAGCTATTTTAGCTATAAGCTATATAAGCAGAAGATGCAAGGCGTAAGAGCTGTGAAGTCGTCCGCTTAGCGGTGCGTATATTTTTCGATGGCTTGTTGAACTCTTTGAACTTGAGAAGCGACAAATGGCTAAATTCAGAGCCGACGAAGGTGCTGTCTTGGTATTGGTGTTTCCAAGCCGAGCGCGACTCGCGAGAGTCGCGAGCCAGCCGTGAGCCGAGGCGAATGCTGCAAAGTGCTGTGTCGGTGTGCGCGGCCAAGTGCGCACATACGTATATGATAAAATATATATGTATATATAGGAGCTCTAGACCCCTACCTACACGACTACGGTAGACGGCGAATCGGTGAGACGGCGAATGCGCCAATGTATAAAATACTGCTTGGCTTATTCGGTCTTTCATATTATACATTATTTGTTGACGTTGTCTCAACGTTCGTGTATTTTTACTAGCCGTTTGATTTGCGATCCGCAGCGCCAAGGATCGACCCGGGCTCTGAGAGGTTAAAGATCGTCGAAGATAGGAAGGAAAGCCAAGAGTGCAACAGCAACTCGCTCAGACGGGACGGTCAGTCGTTGTCATTTGAAAACGGAAGCCATCTTGTGGCCGAGCCTCCCATATTATACAGGGGAATAATAGAGTTCTCCGACAATTTTCTACCGAAAAATTGCTCCGTATCTTTTTCATCACGTCTAGACTATGCATGAATCATTGTACCATACGTTTACATAGCCATGGCTGCGACGAGAAAGTTGCAAGGTGAGAAGATACTCTTTCCAGCATGTTTACATCCAGAAAATCTTGTTGTGGCCCTTGCACCCTCTCGTACTTTGCTCTCTCGCCTCCGCCTGATTTGGGCTCTTTCATTTTTTGCCGACCCACGACAAGCATCCAGTCCTCCCGACTAATTATATTACTCCAATATTCTCTTCTCTTATAACTTCCACTTTTCCTCACTTTCCTACCTCTTGCTTCCCTCAATTTATCTTTCCTCAGCCAGTTCCTTGCCTCATCTTCAGATTAGGGATTAACCGAACTTCCATTCTTAACAGTCTTTCTTGCTTGCTCACACACTTTTCACACTGCTCCTAATGCTTTTTTTACTTTCCTGCATACTTTTCTTTCAACTCCTTCTGCATAAATCTACTGATATAACCTTTATTTATTCTCACCCGATGCTTTATACTCTGTGCACTGCAAGTGATGAATAGACATTGGCAATTAAATTTTGGCACTTTTTCTCTGCACATTCTTCATTCATGTAGTTTTAAATAATTTTATTATTTTGTTTTTATGCATGCTACTAAAATGACTTTTTTTTCTTTGTTGTTTATTTTACAAACACCATATCCTTTCTTCACAGGGGAAATTGATAGGTGCCTTAAGAAAGTGACAGAAGGTGTTGAAACTTTTGAAGACATTTGGCAAAAAGTACATAATGCCACAAACAGCAATCAGAAAGAGAAGTATGAAGCTGATCTCAAAAAAGAGATTAAGAAGCTTCAGAGGTTACGTGATCAAATCAAAAGTTGGATTGCCTCAGGAGAAATTAAGGATAAGAGTACACTGCTCGATTATCGAAAACTTATCGAGACGGTGGGTTTCTTTTTCTTAATCTCATGTTGTTACAATCAAATTTTCATTACAGGTATAATTTCTATCTGTTTTTTGTTATTTAGCAAATGGAAAGATTCAAGGTTGTTGAACGAGAAACAAAAACAAAAGCTTACTCTAAAGAAGGTTTAGGAGCAGCTCAAAAATTAGATCCTGCGCAAAAGGAAAGAGAAGAAGTTAGTAATTGGCTTGCGAACTCTATAGACACTCTCAATTTGCAGGTATAATAAATTTTAATTTTATTCTATATTCATGTGAATTTCACATTATATTTGATTAATATTTAAAATTTATATATTTATAGCTGGATACATTTGAATCTGAAATAGAATCTTTATTAGCAGGTAAGAAGAAAAGGTTAGATAAAGATAAGCAAGATAGAATGGATGAGCTCAAAGCTAAACTTGAAAAACATCGATATCATATTAGGAAGCTGGAAACATTATTACGCATGTTAGATAATATGTCTGTTGAAGTTGATACAGTGAGTTATTTAATTTGTTGCAATTAACATAAAATCTTTCAATGAAGTGGAACAATTCATTATTCATACAATTCAAATAATTTACAGATTAAAAGGATAAAAGAAGATGTTGAATATTACATTGAATCATCTCAAGATCCTGACTTTGAAGAAAATGAGTATATTTATGATGATATTATAGGTCTTGATGAAGTGGAATTATCAGGGGTCACAATACCATCGTCAGCTACAACAGATAGCAATAACAGTAATGAAACAGGTGGAACACCAACATCAACTAATTCTGGAACCTCACCTATACCATCGCCTCCATTAAGTTCAACAATGCACAATCATTCAAGTGATAGCTCTACAGATAATGATAAAAAAACAAAGGTAACATTTTTAAATTATATTATATCTAGATATGAATTTACAGAACTGATTTATATCAAATATTCGTTTATATTACCAATGTTAAAATTTATTTTTCAGCCTGTGAAACCAACAGCAGTTAGGCCACTAGTTAATTCCCAAGCGAGCATTCCAACAACGGGAAGCACTGCCAGTATAAAAACGACATTATTGTCAAGCAGCACTCCAAGCAAGACCATTCCCATGACACCTAGCCATAGCTCGCCCAGCTCTACTAGTAATCACATTGCTACTACTAATGCTGGCAATTTTGCTACGGTTGCTGCGTCGCACAGCAATTCTCAAGCCGTTCACGCTACCTCCAATAAAACAACACGTAAGACTAGGATTTGATGTTAATTTTTTTTCTATATTCTTTGTATTAAAATTTTTCTTCAACGTTTATGTATGTGTTATAGCGCACAGTAGTGAAAATGGGCTGACGGCGTCATCAGCGACGTCAAACTTGACGTCTAACGTGCCACAAAATATATCTCAACAGCAACAACAACAACAACAACAGCAGCAGCCACCTCAGCAACAACTACAACAATTACCGCAACCACCACAGCAGCCGCAACCTCCTCAACAATCATCGCAACAACAACAGCAGCAGCAGCAGCAACAACAGCAGCAACAACAGCAGCAATTACAACAGCAACAGCAGCAACAACCACCACTTGTCAATACAGCACCTACGCAAACGCCACATATTTTGCATAATCAAAGTCAAAACTATAGTAATGATGCAGAAATGACAACTCCCGTTCCGCCCTCGACATCTCCTCAATCATCAGTTAGCAGCCGATCATCGCCAATTCCTGCGAATTCATGTTCACCAGCGCCATCCACTGCCAATGGTCTCATACCTAAACTTCCTGATGGCATGTCCACATTAAAATCGATCGCACAGCAAGTAATTGTTCGAGCAGGTTTAGAAATGCCACCCACCGATGCAACTAGAAATATCTTTGATAGTACCAAAACAAATAATTCTATCAACAATAGTAGCAATGCTACTGCAGAAGCCCACATTCCACCATTACTTGGCGTTGCTCCGCTAGGACCGGTTCCTTTGCAAAAAGAACATCAACATCAGTTTCAAATGATGGAAGCAGCATATTATCATATGCCTCATCCCTCTGATTCTGAACGGTTAAGACCCTACTTGCCTCGGAATAACTGCCCGACACCTCCATATTATCAACAGGTATGGGTATATTGAACTTAATTTCAGAAATTTGTCTTGTTGCGATTAACAACGTGATTTTCGAATAAAACAAAGAAAACATTAGCAATTTATTTTGATGATTACTAAGAATTTTTTTAAATTAATTCTTTGTAGGTTCAACTCCCTCACTCTGATACTGTGGAGTTTTTTCAACGCCTTTCAACAGAAACATTGTTTTTTATATTTTATTACATGGAAGGCTCTAAAGGTCAATATTTGGCAGCTAAAGCTTTAAAAAAACAAAGTTGGAGGTTCCATACCAAATATATGATGTGGTTTCAAAGGCATGAAGAACCAAAAGTCATCAATGAGGAATATGAACAGGTGAAAAAATTAATATTCGAATGAATGAATGATGAATGAATGAACATGATTTGAGCATAATTTCTTATGATTCTACTATAAACTTTTTTTAGGGAACTTACATCTATTTTGACTATGAAAAGTGGGGACAGAGAAAAAAAGAAGGCTTTACTTTTGAGTACAAGTACTTAGAGGACCGAGACCTCAATTAATCTCAATCCTGTTATTCTCAGTCTCCGAAATGCACTAATTCTGTATCGGTATTATTGAAAATTTGAGGACAGACATTATTTTTTACAGTTCTATATTTTCGCGAAATATACTTTTATTTATTGGTAAAAGAAATATAAAAGAACAAAGGAAATCTGATGCATAACGGACATATGAAAACTTGATTACATTGCAGATCTCTAAGGCTGCATTGTTAAAGGTTCTTTTTCAAGAGTAAAACTGAAAGATTTTGGACAAAGAACAAAAGAAAATGAAGTTATTGAGCGTGTTTATCGGGGACAGTAAATTGTATCTATAAATGATAATATGAAAGGCACCGAAGACACACTTTAGCGATTTATAGTGTGCGGTGTGTGATAACAAGAGGAAGAAGTTATACTCGTTGGCGACTGACTCTGTAATACCAGTACAAACATGCGTGCAGCCCACCTACCATCTCACGGTAAGGTGGAGGGCGCACATGCTATGGTATGTCTTAATGTTAGATTATAAGTAGCCTTTTTGTATAAAGTATATTGAGGTATAAAACCCTTAAGATGAATTACTGTACAGAATGTGTAGAAATAGTGAATAATAATATTATGGAATATATTTTATTTCTCATTTGAATGAAACCTTAGTTGTTTCAATTCTATCACTTTCTGCATTTAACCTGTGACTTCAAAAAAAAGCATTCCATCCAACAGATTTTGCGCATAAAGTTGTTAAACCAATGTTACAGATACCATGCTCATCCATTATGTCTTACAAATTGAAATTTTTAAATTAACTTATTTTACAGAGTTTAATACAAGTACTTCTTACGTACTTATATGTACTTAATTGTATTTATTAATAACTTATCAAAATAATGCGAATTTTCAAAATTTTTTTTATGATTAATATTCATACTATGTCAAAAGAATGCATGCCGAAGTAAAGCTTTTAATACAAGATGGATGGATTGTTGTATATATTTTTTCTCTTTACATGACGTTTTGAATAGTACTTGTTTCATTCATAATACCAAGAAATGGTATTGAAAATTTCGATAAGCAAAATTTAACATGTACATACATACACAAAAATATGATATTCACTGTTGCATCGCCTTTGAAGACAACACCAGAATGTCATCTAGTGATATATGTTGTGTACAATAAAAGATCATAATACAATCAGATTAATATTGATAAGTTAAAAGTTGTTTCCAATTTGCAAAAATTAAAAAATAGCATAATTGAATTTTTATTTTGACTAATTTATTTAAAAAAATATTTAAAATAATAACTTCAGGTACTATTTCAAGATGCAATTGAAAAAATGAGTTCTTTTAATGAGTAAATAATTAGCATGCTGATGAAATTCTACAATGAACAAGTCTCAGTTATTTCTACAAAAATCATGTGTAAAAGTTAGTATTAAAGTCATTGCAGTTTTAACGTACAAGAGTGCTACTCTTTTTACAAATTATTCTTGGATATGAAGTATGTAAGTAGAAGCTACACGTTTAGAATAACCATTTTTTGCTTCGCTGCTTAAGTAATTCTAATAAATAAATTTTTGCCAAGCAAGATATTATAACTGAGTTCTGTAATTATTACTCAATAGTCTTGTAATAATTATTTACAAATTTGTTTAACCTCGTTTTCCTTTACCCCTTATTTTACCCTTTACACGTTTTCTAACACCTATTGATTGTTCTGTATCATCATCATCCCCATCTCCAGAATGCTTTTTCCTTTTTCCAGACTTTTTATTTTCTTCTATATCTTTCATTTCCTAAAAAATTTAATTAAGTATAGATTTTGTAAATAAATATTGAATCGTAGCAAATTGTATTTTATACAAGCAATTATAAATCTCACCATTTTAACCATTCGCTGGGCCTCTGCTACTCTTTCTTGAAGTACCATAACTTCCTGTTCTTCAGTTTTATATAAAGGAAGTTGTTTTCCAATTAATTGCTCTATTCTTTGATAAAGCTCAACATCGTATTGAGTTACAAATGTCACAGAAATACCAGATCGGCCAGCTCTTGCAGTTCTTCCAACTCTGTGAATATAATCTTTGCTGTGCGTTGGTATATCAAAATTAATAACAACATCAACATGTGGAATATCAAGACCTCTGTAATTTTATAAATAACTTATTACTGTTGTTAAAATACTTTAAATTAGTTGTATTTATTTGAATTATACTAACCTGCTAGCTACATCTGTAGAAATTAAAATTGATCTATTTTTCGCTTTAAATTTTGTAAGTGCTGCAATTCTTTTATTTTGAGACATTTGACCATGCAAAGGAACAGCCATAAATCCTAAGCTGCGCAGCAAAAGTGCAGTTCTCATAGTATTATTACATGTTGAACAAAAAATCATAAAACTATTTCCAGATAGTTCATTCAAAATGTGAACTAAGTAAACATCCTATAAAATTCCAAAATTATTAATTTTATTTCTACTTTATTTCAAAGTTTAAGAAAAATTTTTAACTTACCTTAAATTTTACAGGAATAAATACATAATATTGTTGCAACTTTTCAACTGTTTGATATTTGGTTGAAACTTCAACTTTAACTGGATTTTGAAGTGATGCACGCTGTAATTTTTGTACTTTTTTTGTCATTGTAGCTGAGAATAATAATGTTCTTCTTTCACGTGGTATGACCCGCAATATTTTATCTACTTCTACTTCAAAATCCATATTTAAAATTCTATCAGCTTCATCCATGACCTGATAAAAAGATTTATATAAATAATTTAATTATTTTTTTCATCTATTTTGAAAAATGTAATTGTGATATTAAAATGATATATTACCAAATACTTTAATGATCGTAAATTGAATCCTTTAGTATTTTCTAAATGATCAACTAGCCGACCTGGGGTTGCAATAATAATGTGTGGTTTTTTAGCTAACATTAATGATTGTGTCATCATATCCATACCTCCAACTATAACAACACATTTAACTCCAATACTTGCTCCTAAAAACACAATTTTCTACAATCAATATGTCTAGAAACCTTTATTTCATCTAATTTTTAATTGAGTTAAAAATATGAAAGTTAGTTACCAAGAGCCTCAAATTGTTCAGAAATTTGAAAAGCTAATTCTCTTGTGGGTGTTAATATGAGTGCAAAATATCTTTGTGGGTTTTCTAGAAGAGCTTGCAGTATTGGAAGAGCAAATGCAGCAGTTTTGCCTGAACCTGTTTCGGCTAATCCTATGACATCTTTTCCTATAAAATGAAAAGTTATACTCATGCATAAATTACTTATATTTGTCAAGATTTATGAAAACTGATCTCAAATGCTGATGAGTTTTACCTTGAATAGTCAAAGGAATTGATTCCCTTTGAATTTTTGTTGGTGCCTTCCATTTCAAATCTTCGCAAGCTTGACACAATAAATCAACAATTCCCTGCAACAATAAATTATTAATTCTATTAGAAATATGTAACAGCGTCTAAAAAATATATATGAATACATGAAAATAAGAACACTAACTAAATCTTTCCATGTCAGATTTTCCGAAATGTTTTGGTCAAGTGCTGTTTCATCGCCACTTGTTCCACAACTATTTTTATCTGTCATGTTAGTTAAAGTATGTAGAACAAATATATTCTTTCATAACAAATACGCTGACTTGAAATATTACAACAATTATAGTGTTATTTTATACGAAAAATTATAAAATGGTATTTTTCAATGATGTTCCATAACGTGCGCGTACACATTTACATAACCTAAAAATGACACTTGCGCACGAGGCTTAAGAGTTAAGACCACACTTTGAGACTTTTGAAAGCGTCCGTTCAAAGCTTGCCTGTGATTGGTTCGAACTCAGCATGAACTCCGGAGTCCGGGTGTAAATGATGTATCGACTCGTATGCCCTATTTTTTTTCTTTTTTTTTAACCGTAAGCTTTCGCAAAATTTTTTTATAATACTTTGTGAGATATTGCTTATAAAATGTGAATTTTTGTGAAAAGTAAAATATCGAAATATGTTGAACAAATAT
The DNA here is from genome assembly GCA_018906965.1 of Philotrypesis tridentata. Classification (NCBI taxonomy): domain Eukaryota; kingdom Metazoa; phylum Arthropoda; class Insecta; order Hymenoptera; family Pteromalidae; genus Philotrypesis; species Philotrypesis tridentata. Next base: position 743,711 of record JACCIB010000017.1, on the reverse strand, counting down.
TTTATTCAAATTTAATCTCATTTTTTCCACAATTTTCCATAAATTTTTTTTAAAATTTTCCAAAAAGTTTAACAAAATTTCACAAGTAATTACAAATACGAATGAAAATTAAATTTTTTTATTATGTTAATAAAGGCTCGTTTGCAACACAATCTTGTAATTCAAAGTTTCAAACATTATATTACTTCCTCAAATTTAATAAAAATTAAGTTGTAATAATAAATAACAACAACAATCGAACATTCAATAACAAAAAATTCCATATGACGGTCACGGAAACCGATTAAGGCCGATCCGCATGTGCTCAGCTGGCGGCGACAACATCCATTTTGGAACGTGGAACGTGCGGCGAGGGCGCAAAAATTGTGTCGCGGCCAACTGAGCACATGCGGATCGGCCGTAATCGGTTTCTGTGACTGTCATAGTGTCATATGTGCAGAATATATATATATATCTGTGGCTTGCAGGAAGAACCACTTAAGTGACATTTTGCGAAAAATTTTTTTATGTCGAATTCGAGGTGCTCTTAGTACCCTTTTTCATTGTACAATAGTAGGATTTCCGAAATGCACAAATATTTTAAATGCCAGCCGATTGTATAATCACTTAACTGCATCTCTCGTAAAAATGTTACCGCAGAACCACTTAAGTGCACTTGTTTTTTTTATTTTTGTGCGAGATACACCGTGTGGAGTACATTAAAGCGGTATAATATATATCTAATTACCTATACCGATGTATTCGTCGGTTTTTTTAAATTTAAAAAAATTTTTTTAACGTTTTTAAATTTTTCAACAATTGTCAATTTGCAAAAACAAAAAAATTACTGGAATCGCTCTGATAAAATTCATACGTATTCCTTAGCTAATTCTAAGAACTTATTACTCTTGAAAATTTTTTCCAAAAGTTTGTGGTTTCTGAATAAAAAATTCGTAAAAGTCTTCGTAAAAAGTTTTCAATTATAATATGCGCCAGTTTGACCACACCGAGGTTCAAAATCAATCCCCAAATCACGTATCTTTTAGGTTTGGACATTTATCCCATTGGTTAGAGGGGTTCCAGATACATTGCAAATGAAAACGTTCTTGAAATCTCGAATTAAAACAAAAAATTGTGGAAAAACCATGCTTTTTTCCTTTAAACCGTTTTTTCTCATTGTTAGTAACAATTTTCGAAAACTTTAATTACACCATTAGAAAGGGCATGAGTTGAACTTTAAAAATATGCCCCGTCCGAATTTTTTTAATCGCAAATTACATTAGTTACGAGCCCTTAAAGAAAGTGACTGCATAACCACTTATCTGCAAAGTTCCCGCAGAACCACTTAACTCGAGTAATTTGTTTAGCTTGGGCGTTGAGAAAGAAACTATTTACAAATGTAATACTACGGTTGTATCCGTATCAGATACCTAATGAAATGAGCCAATACTTAGATCTTTTCTCTGACATATAACTATATCCCAGATAGCACGAAGGATAGCACATAACTTCTGCGATATATTGCATATGCTAGAACACGATTGGTCGAGAAAGGCTGAAAATTCCATCGCCACGCAGAAAGCCAGATACCTATAGCGGACGACAACCAAACTCTGCAGCGGCAAAGTGATAACAAATACAACAATAGTATCAGCTGTTTAAGCATGCGCTCAAAATGGCATCTCCTACTCTCCTTTGTAGCTAATGTATATCGTGTACAAGTCCATGTATGTAAGCAAACAGATGCTTTTGCAGTAAATTTCTAATGCGTGCGATTTGATACTTGAGTTTAGAAACATGGGGAATGCGGATACAAAATTGAACTTTCGAAAAGCAGTTGTACAACTGACATCAAAAACACAGGTCAGTTTGATTGACATTCACTTGTAAATAACCTCCATTGTCGCAAGTTTTGACAGCAATATGTCAAGACATTCGAAAAGTTTTGCCTTGTTTGTCCAATCATTATTTGATTACATCAATGTAAATAAAACATTTTTGAATTAAAAAACTGGGTCGTCGCACAATTATAATGATTATAAACTTATTTTTATAGGTGATTGATGCTTCTGATGATGCATTTTGGGATCAATTTTGGTCTGAAAATGTGTCAAGTGTACAAGATGTTTTTACCTTGATACCAGCTTCTGAAATACGTATTCTACGAGAAGAAGCTCCCTCAAACCTCGCTACATTATGCTATAAAGCAGTAGAAAAATTAGTTAAAGCTGTTGACAGTAGTTGCAGAACGCAAAGTGAACAACAAACAGTCTTAAACTGTTGTCGGTTATTAACAAGGCTTTTACCTTATATATTTGAAGATCCTGACTGGAAAGGTTTTTTTTGGTCAAGTTTACCCGGAAAAGAGGATGAAGAAAGTGTACCTTTAGCACATTCCTTATTAAACACAATATGTGTACGTATTGAGAAAAAATGTGATATATGTTTTGACTATCAATCACTCATTATTGTTTTTAACAATTTATTGCAGGACTTACTATTTTGTCCAGATTTTACTGTTGTTACAAATAGGAAATCAGGACCAGTATGTACCACTATAACCATGACCAGTATAATTATTATGTTTATATGGTTGTGAAAGAAAAACTTTGTGAATTTTAAATATGATTGTTTTTAGGACAAAGCGGAGGAATTACAATCTATAGATAGTTGTGAATATATTTGGGAAGCTGGAGTAGGATTTGCTCAATCACAGCCCAGACATCCAGTTTTAGATTCTAATAGAACTGAGTTACTCAAAGTTTTGTTAACATGCTTTAGTGAAACTATGTATAATCCTCCTACAGATCTTTCAATTGCACCGAATAAATGGATTCAATATTTAACTAGTTCTGAAAACAGGTAAAACTAATTACGTTAACTAAGTAATAATGATTAAGTTTTAATATTTTTCATATAAAACTTTTATTTCAACAGACATGCCTTACCAATGTTTACTTCATTATTAAATACAGTATGTGCATATGATCCAGTTGGATTTGGAGTACCTTATAATCATTTGTTGTTTACTGATTCTTTGGAACCTCTGGTTGACGTGGCATTACAGATTTTAATAGTAACTTTGGATCATGACACTAGTTGTGGAGCCACGGTGGAAGAAGGTGTTGTTGGAGATAATCTTTTTATTAATTATTTAAGTCGTATACATCGTGATGAAGGTATTGTATTATGAATTACATACATTTAAGAGTTTTATGAAATTTATTCTGACTTACTTTATCTATAATTTCTTTGCAGATTTTCAATTTGTTCTTAAAGGTATCACAAGGTTATTAAATAATCCATTAATGCAAACTTATTTACCAAACTCTACAAAAAAAGTGCATTTTCATCAAGAGTTGCTTGTATTCTTCTGGAAGTTGTGCGATTATAATAAGAAATTTTTATATTATGTTCTAAAAAGTTCTGATGTGCTTGAAGTATTAGTACCAATACTTTATCATTTGAATGACTCCAGAGCAGATCAATGTAAGTAGCATAATTTTTTTTATTCACATCACCCCCCCCCCCCCCAAAAAAATAACCATATTTTTCATGAAAAGCGGGACTAAAGTAGCTTTTTATTCCCTTCATTTTTTTTCTCGCTGAAAAAACAAAAAAAAATCAGAACTTTTTTCCAGCTGAAAAGCATTCACACATAGACAGTAGACACATATATTTTTTCTCGGACACTGAACTACACCCTCGAGAATAATCAGCTACTTTAGTTCCTTGTTGCATAATGTACTATTATTGTATTAATATGTATTGTTAAAAAATTATAATGCTTTATTAGCGAGAGTTGGTTTAATGCACATTGGAGTATTTATTCTTCTATTGCTCAGTGGAGAACGTAATTTTGGTGTTAGATTAAATAAGCCTTATACTGCAACTGTACCAATGGATATACCAGTGTTTACAGGTAACCAAAATCAAATAATAATCAAATATTTTTTGTTCTTTTAAAAAAACATCTATTAATTATATGTTTATTTTGATATATTTAGGAACACATGCTGATTTATTAGTCACAGTATTTCACAAAATTATTACAACTGGTCACCAAAGGTTGCAACCTCTTTTTGATTGTTTGCTAACTATTCTAGTCAATGTTTCACCATATTTAAAAACATTATCAATGGTCGCTAGTACGAAACTTTTACATTTATTAGAAGCTTTTAGTACACCATGGTTCTTATTTTCTGCTCCAACAAATCACCATTTAGTATTTTTCTTGCTTGAGATATTCAACAATATTATTCAAGTATGTATAATCTATATAACTTTAAATAACATTGAATAAATGTATTACTATATAACAACAAATAATTGTTATATTTCAGTATCAATTTGATGGCAACAGTAATTTAGTTTATACAATAATTAGAAAAAGACAGGTATTTCATGCTTTAGCTAATTTGCCAAGTGACTGCAATACTATTGCAAAGTCTCTGAGCAAAAGGCAAAGAAAACATATGCCATCCAGTAGATCTTCTGAAAATGTAAATGAAACTGCAATGGAAGGTTCTCATCCAGCTCAACCAGCAGAACCTGGCACACTTAAAGCTTCATTACTTGAAACGCCTGGCATTGAAAATATGACTGAAAAAGAGTCAGCTCATCCATTAAGCCCTGCTTCAGATGTCGATGTAAGTAAACTTAATTTGGAAGCTGAAAATGAATCTAATGATCAAGCTGAAGGAAATAAACTTGAATCTATTGTACCAGTAAGTATATACTAATCTCAGATTATATTAATTTTAGTTGCACAGAAAATAATGCTAATTTTGTTTGCTCTAACATATTATAACTTTTACAGAAAGGAGGTATCCGAGTTGCTGAACAATCAAATTCTGTAAACAGCATTAATCAGTGGGTTCCTTCAGCTGACTGGGTTTATCAATGGAAAAGTAAACTGCCATTACAAACTATTATGCGCCTATTACAAGTTCTTGTACCTCAAGTCGAAAAAATTTGCATTGACAAGTATGTGCAATTTATTTTTCGTGACACATTAAGAATGTTTACAATTGAAAATCAAATTTGATAGATCTTTTCTTTTATTTTAGGGGACTAACAGATGAAAGTGAAATTCTCAAATTTTTGCAACATGGGACACTTGTGGGATTATTGCCAGTACCACATCCCATTCTTATACGTAGATATCAAGCAAATGCCGGCACTACTGCATGGTTTAGAACGTACATGTGGGGTGTTATATATTTGAGAAATGTTGAACCCCCTATTTGGTATGACACAGATGTAAAACTTTTTGAAATTCAAAGAGTCTAAAGATTTTTTAAAAGCTAATTATTAATTTTGGTCTATACTTTTAATTGTAAAATGAACAAACAAGTAAGTTTGTAAAGATTATTTAATGCATGTAACTGTATTTAACAGTTAAGATCATGAGGAAATATCAATGTCTTAGATTTATCATAAAATTTTAAAGATGATGAATGAAATTTTTCAAAACCATTCTTTAAAAATTGTACATCACTTTTATACACAAGTTCCTGTACTTACTGCAGTTAATTAACAGAAAATATATTTGTTAATTTTTAGAAACCCTAAGATTTGAAAAGATGATTTATCAGTTATCTTCTGCTTTTATTTGGTAAAGACTGAATATTATTTTGCTAAGGTGCAATTTTCAATTCCATTTATAATAATTGTAAGGAAAGAAAACAATGAATTATTTAATAGAATTGTATTATTTAAAAAAGAATTTTTATTTTCAATTTTTTGTCACAGTTTGTACGATAGTACATCTGCCAATATGAATACTTTGGCAGAAACAAAAAATATATATACATATATATCATTTTTGTACAAAATTTAGTGACGATATATACTAATTAAATTCTTAAAAAAATCAAATTCATCAAAGAAATACATAGCATTGAGTGCATCCTTTTTTCTATGAGCATACACTTCTAAGATGTATTCTTATTTTATGGAAATGAAATTATGTACAAGAATTTCAGCGCTGTATTTGGTTTTGATACCTAGAATTTTTCTTGGATTTAAACTTGTAATGCATAAAAAAGGTAATTATTCACTACGCAATACATGTACAAAATTTATCGAAATATATTGTATTAAATAGTACTGCAAATTATACATTAATTTACGTACTCATGCTAAAAATAAAAACTAACCCTTATCATACAATAATTATGCTTGTATGACTTATAATATTTTGAATTCGTGAAATTTAAATAAGCTGAAAATTTCACTTACATATTTTAATAAAATTAAGTTTTTTTTTCAGAACCTATTAGGCTTTTAATATTCTTATATTATGATTACTTACATTATACCTTAAATAATTGAAATAAAAATGTTGTATGATGTAAGTATGCAGATTTGGCCTAAATCATTTCGTAGCGAATTACACATACATCTGTTGTTAGATTCTAAAAGGGGAACTGCTTAAGAATGATCATGCTACATATATGTATTTTGTATGTATTGACAGTTTGTGCGTACTTTTGAACATTACCATGTATCTTATGGATAAAGACAAATTTAAGTTAAATTTAATGCATAATGATAATATATTTTTCATTTAGTATTAGGATAAAAAAAATTTCTACTCAATTATTTTTATTTCAATTTTATGCTTCTGTCAGTTGACATGAGAAAATATTGAAAATACACTAAATATTGGTTGCTATTACCCATGAAATGTTTCTTTGTTACTTTTTCTTTTGGCCAATAAAATATCACATTTGAAATCTAATATAAATGCAGTTAGTTTTGTTATACTAAAATACAATATCCTTAGCAAATATTAGATACAATAATATTAACTTAAAAAGTTCGTTTTAATTTAAAGTATATATGCAAGACTAGAATGAAAGTGAGTTTCATTGAATGATCTTATCATAAGCTGGTGGAGGAGCTTCATCTGGTGACGTAGGTGGTGGAATGAGAATTGCTACATGATAAGGTGGAGGCGGATTCTGCCTAATAGGCATGGAAACCTGCCTAATACTTTCATTAGGAATTGTATTGGCAACAGTAACAGCTGCAATAGGCTCAGCTTGAATTTCTTGGCGATGATTGTTTTGAGCACGTCGACAGATAATTGAATAGAAACATCCAGACATCAAAAGAGTTACTAAAAGTCCACAAAATACAAGTACTTCCAAACCAGCTCCCTGCTAAAAAATGTAGTTAAAGTTTATTTTTAAATCAAGAAAATAGAGATTTTTTAAAGTTTTCAACTTATTTTTGTCCATTAACAGAATCTGATTAATTAGATTAAAAAAGTGCATTTATCGAATTATTTAGACGAGTGTTCAATTAGAAAAAAAAACAATTTTGGATTAATTAATTATATACTGCTATACATGTTTAGAAAAATTTCTGTAATTGTCATTTGTATATTCAGCTATTATGGAGCAATTTAAAAAATATTAATTTTGAAATAAGTATTCAATAAAATTATGAATAAATATAAACCATAAACATAGGATTTCTACATGTTTTAATTGTATTTACCTGATGATCGAAATAAAATTTTGCTGCAGCTACAAAACCAGTAGCTAATACAAAAATAATCCATACACTGCAGCGAAGTCTATATCCAGCCATTTCAGCATCATTAAAATCAGAAAAATTTAGAAGGCCTCTATTTGTAGCACTTGTTGATGGAGGCAGTACTTGTTGATTGTTGCTAGTATTGTTCGTATTAATACTAAAATGAAGTCATAAAATAAACTTTATTCAAAATTTTGAATGAAAAGTATTACTAGTATTATTTATACAAATTCAATAATTGTAAGTAAATTTGTAGAAATATTTTAATTATACAGAATATTGATTAATTGAAAAATAAAAAGTTTCTATATTAGTTGTAATTTTGCAAGCAATATAAACATTTGCATTAATCAAGTTAATCTTGAGTAATTTTCTTAAAGCTATATTTAGGATTAAAGAGATCTCAATACATACTTGCCAATGTTTTCTGGCCCCAGGTGTAACCCAGGATGCATGGAATTATTTCTATTATCATTATTTTGTGAAGACGATCTAGGAGGTTGAGTAGAACTGGGATTACTAGGTCCAGCAGAATTGCTGCCACTATTGATGGTCTGAAATCTGTGCACTGGAGTCACCATCTGTAGTCTTCCTGCATCCAGACTGATACATCCACGGTGACGGTGAAAGTTTGCTTTTGGAAAGGACAAAGCAGGGTATCGCCGACCACTAAATCGTGGTGTAGGTTTGTCAATCCAGAAATGCATTGTATAGCAGTACCAGTGGATAAATATTATTGTAAATTTACACTTATTCAATCAACAATCTTCATTACCAATTCTTTGTACCAAAAAAAGGACATTAAAAACATTGTCATTTGACATATTCGCCTGATAAGATAAACCTGAAAAAGAATATGGAGAAACGGATAAGCTTTGGAAGCTGAAAAAATAGAGTGAAAAAGCGTGAAAAAGAAAGGTCGATTAAAGATAAATACCTCAGGTGTCAATGGAAGCAGATTCAGGCTTGAAATGAAAGCACTTGGCTGTCGTGTCCATTGCGTTGTTATCGTATATAAGCTGCGGTAGGCGAGTCGTGCGCTTAGCTTTTTCGTTAGATAACTTGCGCCGCGAGCGAGCTTGTGCGAATCTAGATTTGCAAAAGCTTGGAATGAGCCGCATAAGTTTGCCGAGAGAACGTCGATACGCGCGCGCGCTCCGAAGCTTATAAGTAATAAAGAGTTTACTGCACGCGACGCATTCTACTCTGGCTCCGCGGCTGGCCCGTTTTATTTTCCGGCGCACTCGCGACTCGTGGGCGTCTCATCGGGTGTAAGTACGCGTCTGCTTCTACAGCACGCAGAGTCGAGAACAGCGCGTTCGGCTTGCAGCCTGCAGCGCTTTTTTGTTGTGATGGAAGGATTACTTATGTCTTGCGTATGTCTCTGCACGCACTTTTACAGATAACAGATATAGGTATACGACGGGTCTCTAAAGGAAGAGAGTATTATTGTGACTATTTTATTATTATTATTCACTGCATGCGCGCGGCGTGTTTTTCGTTCTGTGACGTTACAGAGAGCTGACTGGCTATTTTGTGGATGCTGCAGCTTAGATGATGATACTCTCGTGAATCGCGCCGTCGTGCGTCGTCCATGCTGCGGAGTACACTCGCGCTGCTCCAAAACTTGTATGTAGGCTGAACCTGCACACGGCTGAACCGCTGAAGCTCACTCCGCGGCCCGGGCTTGCATCTTTTTACGCGCGCGCGCACTATGCACTTTACTTACACATCCTTTCTTTTATAACTATGTACGTACATGCACCCTTGCTCCGCTATACAATACACTTATAGCCCTATCGTACATGTATATACTTATACTGACACAGGCACTGACTATAATCGCTATCGCGCGTCTAATTCACAAATAGCACAGCACGTCGGCATACTGCGTTCGCTTATAAACACACGCATATAAACCATGCAATGTATTTATATACCTATATATATATACAAGTTGTGTAGATGTATATAGAGTACGCTGGCGCCCCTCTCGCTCCGAACTCCGAAAGTCCGAATCCGAAACGAAGTGTAGCTGTCTTTGTCTTTGACTCCGAAATCTCTCGCCGCAGATGCCATCCGCTAGTGCTGCATCAACCGCGCGGGGCGGGGGTATAGGTAGCGTATAGCGCGTGCAGCGGAGTTGAGCTAAGCTAAGCAGCAGTGAGCGAGCACTGAGCAGTCAGCAGACTATCAATTGCAGACGAACCTGCATAACTCATTATCGGTGCGGTGCTTGTTTGCAGAGTTGAATTTGAGTACGCATACAAAGTCATTTCTCACTTAATCGAAAGAATTTCTGTATTACGTAATTTTCTATCAAGCTTTTCCGACTTTACTTTTCAGTGTTGCGTAAAATTGTACTGCCGGAGTCGTCGACATAACCTTCAACGTCTGTTCATTTCACAACAGCATGATTCTCCGCTAAAATACGAGGATTATTTTGGCGAAGTTAACATCTTGGCAGTGCTGAAGCAAGTTTACGTAAATTCGCTTCAACTATGTGGATCTGCATAAGCAAAAAAGCGGCACGCATAGGCGCTCAAATTGTTAGACAAGTATCGAACTTTGCCGATGACCTCGGCGAGAGCCTTATCGAGGCAAAGAAAGTTTTTTTAAACGATCAAGATAACAAAAAGAATGTTAAGTCTCTAAAAATTGCAATACTTGGCTTTCCAAATGCTGGAAAAAGTACACTGGTAAATCATCTTATTGGAAGACCGGTAAGTTATAAATTTTTCTCAAATTTGTGACTGATTACCTTAAATTAATTATTACACTTTATTTATTAGGTATGTGCCACATCGTCTAAAATACACACCACTCGTACGCAGTCTTCTGCAATATATTCTTTAGATGATACGCAACTGGTTTTCATCGATACACCCGGATTGGTAGGAAAAGGTGATTTAAAAAGATACAAATTGGAAGATAGTTTTAGAACCGATGCTCAAAACTCTATAAGAAAAGCTGATGTCATTGGTATCATTCAGGATATGAAAAATATTCATGCTAGACAATCCATTAGTCCAAAGGTCATTGAAATACTAAAACTTGCTGCAAAAGACACTAATTTCATACTCATTTTAAATAAAATTGATACCTTAAAACATAAAAATCTCCTTTTGGAAGTTGTTAGAAATCTTACTAAAACAGAATGGCCAAAATTTTCTGATGTATTTATGATTTCTGCTTTGACAGGAGATGGTATTGATGATTTAAGGGTAAATATATAATAAATGTTCACACTACTGAAATAGAAAAATATTAAAAGAATTAGTGATATTTTTTTTAAATTCCAGAATTATTTTTTGGACTGTGCAAAAGAAAAAAGCTGGGATTACAATGAAAAAGTCTTTTCAGACCAGACACCAACCACTATTATTCAAAATATTGTAAAAGCAATATTTTTAGACAATTTACCTCAAGAAGTACCATACTTGGTTAATGTTGTTGTGGAACACATTGAGAATTGCGAAGATGATAGCATGAATGTTATTGTAAACGTGAATTGTCCATCACTTAGAATATCAAGGATGATCATAGGTAAAGGTGGAGAGCGCATTAAACAAGTTGCTAAACAAGCTGAACAAATCTTATGCACAACTTTTACAACAGCTGTAAGATTGAAAATAGCAATACCTGTAAAAACAGAACCATTTTCTCTGTCAAGACATGGTTAATATACCTACAGTCTTTTTGTACAGCAGTGTATATAAATAACTAAATCAAATATATTGTTTTGTAAGTTATTAATTATTGAAATAAAAATATTTGACTTTATATAATTTTTTTATCAAAGAATATGCAATGATAATGTGAAATTTAGAACACCACTTTTCAGTATTTGATTGACTACTTTCGAATCAGTCTTCACCTTAGCAGATTGAATGACAAAATGCATAATCTTTACTGCAGTGAGCAGTGTATATCATGAGAGTTTAAAATTATTCTTTCTTTTTTAAATACGATGCTCAGTAACATAAATAGTATTAAATAATATTATCATTTAATCATTATTGTTGGTTTGGAAACAGTAAATAGTAAAAATCATATCTGACTTTCAATATTAAATTTATTTTAATATTCTCCATACTTTAAAAATATTCTCAATGTATGCTAATATAGATTAAGTAGAATCAAATGTTGTACATATAACATTCTCTTAATAAGTTACCAGCTATCATAAGCTGTCGTAATAACTAATTGTGAAATAAATACGCAAACGTATAACAGTGTTTACAAAAAGAAATATATCACACTTGCCGTGACATCTTTAAAATTATGCGCAAAACCTTTTCTACAAAAATAATTCTCGTGCTAAGTTAAATTATAGCTCACTGTGCCAATTCGATTGCACTTTATGGCTTGCAGAAATCTTCATTTGGTAAAGAAACGTAAACCAAAAGGAGTAAAAAATTAAATCCAATTGTTATTGGTAAGGGGAAATTCAATATCGGTATCTGAAAGATTCGACCGAATCCAGTCGTTCGCTTTCATCTCGAGTGTTTCGTCAAAATAATCTCTCCAACTGCCGTTAACACCTTTTCTTATAAATTCAGATCCTTCCTTTAAAATACCACAGTCTTTTAATTCTTGCGAGTTAATCATTAAATTGTTACGAAAGTTCTTTATGTCCAAGTGATTTTTTAATTTTGTTATTTGATCAGGTGTGTAGCTTTTTCCCAAAAATGTCGATACTCTGGTTATTACATTAGCCAAATTCTGGAAAAATTCGCGTCGAATTAGAATTTAACATTCATTAAATTTACGTAACAACAAATTTAATATAATAACAAACCTGTTGCAATTCTTCATAAAATAAAATTAATACATTTTCATTATTTCGATTCGCCCACGCTTCTTTCAGATGTTCCCAGTAAGGACTCCACGCAGCTGAAATGTATTAAAATTATGTAAATAGAATTATATACAAAAAGTATTTTTAAATATGTATTCTAAATATAAAATGATTATAGAATGGTGTTATACTAGAATTGTGTTTCATATTGAAAATTTTTTTAATGGGTTTACATAAACAAGAAAAAGAAATTGTTAAAACATGAGAAAAATTCATTTCTTTAAAAATTTTTGCATTTAAATAACGTGACTTTACCAATACTGCTAGATTTTTTTAAACTGGTAACTTTATTTTACTACTTTATTTTCCTTCATACAAATTTTTTTAATGGTCATTAAAATAAAAGTCTCTTCATTTATACCGCAAACATTGTACAGGCGGTGTAAAAACATTAAGGTTTTATACGTAAATTTTAAAAATCTTTCATTTTTCATATTTTAAAAGTGATTTGTCGTCTTAAATCTGAAATATTTTTATTTCTATACTTTTTATAAAACGCATGCATGTATATAAAAGTTCCGCCTAAAATACGATCAACAAATGAGCCAACAACGGACAGTAGCCAACGACGTAGTGGTACTTCCGAAACTTATATCATTATAGTTCGTGAATCCACGTGACGCTTGAGAATATTTAGTTGCTGAGATAATAACATCTGAATCGCAGTAACAAAGTATTGTACATACATACAATATACATACATACACATATTAATTTTAGAACTGATGACAGAATAATTATGAAATCCGCACTCATTCATAAAATTACTTCATTTTCATTATTTTGCGAAAATTCGTTTTACAAATTTTGCTCTCCCATGAATAAGTCTCATAGTTTAGAACTATCAGATTAAATTTTATTTGTTTTACAGTGTATTGATTCTAAGTGCAATATTATTGAAAATAGAACAGGTCAGTTCAATAAGAATGAAGTCTGGTCTGGTATATAGATTGATCGTGTCTACTCAGGCGTCGATATTTTATGTGACATCAGATAACATTTTTTTTAAATTATACTTTAATGTAATGTAAATTGTTCTTACTTAAGTCATTTCGAAAGTAATCCCAAAATCTCGGAAAATCTCCTTCATATCCTTGGGTTCTGAAAGCTTGATTCTGCTTAAACCATGATACGGCAACGTCCTTTGGATTTCTAGCCACGTACACAATCTGAGGAAAATCGCGAATTAACACAAATTATTTTTTAGGACAAATTTTATAATTTTTTCTTAATAAAAAGGGAGATTACCTTGCACCCACTAGTTAAAATTTTAGGCATTAAGCTAAATGGAAAATGCGATTTGATAAACCGTGGCGACGGCATATTCGCTAAAACTTCGTAACCGGGTTTTGCTATTTCTCTGCAAAACTCTTGTTTTTTCAAATCATTCTTATTAAATTCCAAAAACTCTTTTGTCAGTTCTGGATGATTGAACATGCTGAACCTGATAAAGTTTTTACATTTAATGCATTAGTTATTATACATATACAATACAAATTAACTCTCGTTTTTTATTTTATTATCATAATGTATATTCGATGTACTACATAGGGTTATAGGGTTATAGGGTTTTTTCCAGGATCAAATTTAATTATAAAAGAGTGCTTTTTAAAAAGAACACTCGACGCCTTACAACACTCTCGCGATGTCTATTTACACATGCTTAATTAATTGATTCATCGGCTGAGATTCGATACCTCATTTATTCTCTGACATACACAGTATTTTTATTTTTATTTTAAGGAATTCGAAGCAACAAAGGCTTTATGTCAAATAATTTATCGATCCCTTTTTCTCAGTATAATTAAATAATTAATCTTCCCGCCCCTATATTATTTACTATAACAATCGTACGCAAAGGAAACTGTCAATATAAACTTGGACAAGATAATATTACTATAAATAAATTCTGTGGCTTGAAGGAAGAACCACTTAAGTGACATTTTGTGAAAAATTTTTTTATGTCGAATTCGAGGTGCTCTTAGTACCCTTTTTCATTGTACAATAGTAGAATTTTCGAAATGTTCAAATATTTTAAATGCCAACCGATTGCATAATCACTTAACTGCGTCTCTCGTAAATGTTACCGCAGAACCACTTAAGTGCACTCGTTTCTTTTTTATTTTTGTGCGAGATACACAGCATGGAGTACATTAAAGCTGTATAATATATATCTAATTACCTATACCGATGTATTCGTCGGTTTTTTTAAATTAAAAAAAAAAATTTTTTAACGTTTTTAAATTTTTCAAAAATTGTCAACTTGCAAAAACAACAAAATTACTGGAATCGCTCTGATAAAATTTGTACGTACTCCTTAGCCGATTCTAAGAACTTATTACTCTTGAAAATGTTTTCCAAAAGTGCGTGGTTTCTGAATACAAAATTCGTAAAAGTCTTCGTAAAAAACAGTTTGACCAAACCGAGGTATAAAATCAACCCACAAATCACGTATCTTTTAGGTTTGGACATTTATTCCATTGGCTAGAGGGGTTACAGATACATTGCAAATGAAAACGTTCTTGAAATTTCGAATTAAAAAAAAAAAATTGTGGAAAAACCATGCTTTTTTCCTTTAAACAATTTTCGAAAATTTCAATTACGCCATTAAAAAGAGCATGAGTTAAACTTTAAAAATATGCCCCGCCCGAATTTTTTTAATCGCAAATTGCATCAGTTACGAGCCCTGAAAGAGAGTGACTGCATAACCACTTATCTGCAAAGTTCCCGCAGAATCACTTAACTCGAGTAATTTGTTTAGCTTGCGCGTCGAGAAAGAAACTATTTAGAAGTGTAATACTACGGTTGTATTCGTATTAGATACCTAATGAAATGAGCCAATACTTAGATCTTTTCTCTGACATTACGTATAACTCCAAACATTGAAATCGCTTTTTCTCCAAAACACGAAAAAGTCACTTAAGTGGTTCTTCCTTTAAGCCACAGAAATATATAGCTATAATGCTGATAAAAATTGAAGAGAAAAAAATGCAAAATTTTGAAGGTCACGTGTTATAATTTACGGCTTAATGGACTCGCAGAAGCGCGTATTGTCAGATGGAATTGAAACACCGTATTCGTGGTCTGTAAAGTAGATCGAGGATCTAGTTTTTTATATATGTCAACTTCTAACGTAATAGACACAATTGGAAAACTTTATTTTAGATATCCACGTCATTGACATCGAAAATGGTATTTTTTAGGCAACGTTTAATGAGAAAATTTGTTTGCCAACTTCTTCATTGTTTTTATACCACTTACCAAAAAAGTATTTAAATTCACTGTAAATTCGTACATATACTTATACATCGATCAATAGAAAAATAAAAGAAAAATGAATACTAAATCCTAGCTAATACTGGATCAAATTTTTATTTTTAGACTATGATAAGAATATATACTTTATCCTTAAACGGTAGGTAAAAAGTATTACAAGGCTTCCATGTATAGCAATCGTACGATTATCTCGAGATGTATATAACCATGTGCGATAATCATATGTGAGAACCATGTTTAATTTTACTACAGAATACGACTGCGGACACTACCATAGGTTATCACTAATGCTTATGATCACCACGTGGTTATTGTGACGAATAAGTGATTATTTTTTAAAATATGAAATATGTAAATTAAGTACTTACTCCAAAAACGGGAATCTTTCCGCTAATAAACGTGTATTCGCTGCGTCGAAGTCCAGGTCATTTGCAATTAGCCAAACAAGTTCTTGGGTCCATGTAGTTCCTAAAGAATTCAAGATCAATTACTAAAAGCAATAGTGTGTAGCGGAATCGCTTAATTTGATAGACGACACTTGATTTTTAAAACTTTCGAGATTTCGAATTAATAAACCATGCCGGTCGATCTGATCCAACAACTTTTTAAACCATTTTTCATTCGATTATTTTCAATTTTTATCTAACTACTATATCGTAATAAAATAAAATCGCAATCGACGTAAAATATCATTACCTGATCGTGGATAGGACATAACCCAAACATCCGATGGTCTTGCCTCAAAATTGAAAAAACCTTTTCCTTGTTCTGTGTATCTATGTGGAAATAGCCATTTTTTTTCACCAACTTGCACCCAACCTGTTCTTTCTCCTTTGAAATATTTGAGCATTTCCACAGTTTTTTCAGTGTCCAACAACCGATATTCTGGTATTTTGTTATTCATTTCTAAAATCTCACTTTACAATCACAATAATGTATCGCTTGCAGCCGATGATTCGAATTCTAAGAAATAAAACGATAACGATTTCCTCTATCGAGATGTGAATTTTCAAGGTTATAAGTAGCACAAGTAGCTTGTCCCCTTTTTTTCTGTTTCAAAACTCTGTACGGTTAATGATATTGTAAATTACCTTGAAATCCCGAGAACTACAGTTTTAGAGAATAAAAAAAACCTGCGATTTTGAGTAGCGAGAAGCACTGGAGTGAACAGTTTGAAAACTAATGTCAATCTGCGACAATATCGTGTAACTGAAGTTTACTGGCGGGAGGAATTCAGGCCAGCACCATAGCATGGACTTTCTCTCACTATGCATATTCTTGATTACGTTTTCTCTTACAATTTTTCTTACTCGGACGATCGCATTCACATTAATTTTTTAGAATCCGCGAATTTGAATTTGGAAAAACATTCAACATTTTTACATTGAACTGAAAAATAAATATGCTTCAGTATTAATATCAATATCTGTGGGTTCTAAAAAAACAAACCATTTATATCGAGCATGTTTAATACAAATTTATAGCGCAGTGAATACCGGGATAAATTTTGAAGAAGATTTTTAAAAAGAACTTCAATCAAAGATTTTGCAATCGTTCGTTAAATTCATAAATTTTCAAAAAAATGTTTCAATTTTCGAACTTGAAATCTATGAAAACTTTTCAAAAATGTAATTTCATAGTTTTAAAAAGTATTATTAACTTTTAAAATAATGCATTAAATTGAGATCAACAATTTACAAACAATAACATTCAAAAAAGGATATGACCCATTAAAGCTATTCGTAAAAATTTTAACTATATGATTTCTGCATAAGCAAGATCATAATCGTATCGATTCTTATTTTTATAATTTTTAACATAATTACTTTTACTTAATTTAAATTGAAATGTAGGAAATTTTGTAACATTTTTCGTCGATATGCGGGACAATATTAATACTGACAATATCTTTTATATTTCTTTGGTCAAATATTTCTTTTTACTAATTCACTAATTCAAATAAGATGTATAGTAATGAAAAATATATAAGCCTAGACTCACTGTGACAGTGACCAATGAACTTATAGAATTTGAGAACCGATTTTATGAAATTATTCATGACGATTAATATTTAAGAGCCTTAGCAACTCGTTGATATTACGGTTTAGTATTTAATATATATGTGCTCCATAATTTTTTCTGCAAGTCACACGTGAATATTAATTTGAAATAGTGTCTTAATGGCTATCGGCCATCGGCAATGAAAAATAGATAGTGCGCCTAGTAAGCTTTAGTGCGTAAATGCAAGTATTGTTCAGGGAAAATGTCTGCAAATCGCTCTACCTGGACGTCTCTACAGGCGAATATCCAGATAATTACGAAAAAAAAGAAGCAAGGAGATAAAAATCTACAAAATTGAGAAAAAAAAACAAAATCATTTTGCTAAAGTATATTTAAAATTATTTTGAAATCTTTGAAATTTTAAGCTCAATTAAGTAATGACGCTTTTCGACTATAGTATAAATGCACATGTTAACACTTGCATAGTCTTGAGCGCTAAGTTTAAGTAAATAGGATATTTTGGATAGAAGTAAAGGATAAAAGAACAACAGAAAAACATTTATTTTTGACCAATATTTTATAGGAACTTGAAAAAATACAAAATTTTTGTTACAAAATCAGTCTTGGATGGATTTCTGTAATGTTGCTAAAGTTTATAAAAATATGTGTGGCCTCATTTGTACTTATGTTCTCCCATATGAGAAATACAAATTTCAGTTATGCAAAATTTAGAAAATTTATAAATACATTCGATTACATACATGTCACAAGAACGTTTAGGCAATAGCCGACATCACGTTTGAAATATAAAATTACAATTTTAAGTTACATAGTAAATTGAGTATAAAAAATATTATATACTACTTATTACTATACTATAACTTATGCATCAAGCTCGTAGGAATGATTTTTTTTCCTCCTTAAGAAATTGGGTACCTTATAATTTACATTTAATCTAAGTCTTTCACATAAGCATTATTAATACTAAATTTGAGCTGCGCATTTATTCTATAAATAATAATCGTTGACTTTAATTTATTAGTTTACGTATATTTATACACTTTCAATCGTGAAATAAACATCTTAGAATGTTTCTTCTTGGTGGTACACTATTTAAAAAGTTAGCAAACTTCGAAAATTTTTCATTCAGTTCATTATTTTTATCGTTTACAAAAAGGGTTTTGTAGCACTTACCAGTGTATACGTAATATTCAGAAAATCATGGCACACCGTGAAAGTTTTTTCAAAATATTGTACATATTTTTTCATTCTGAATTTCTATTATTTTTATGGCAAATAATCATTAAAAATTATTAAGAGTAGACAGTCTCTTTAAAGTTTTTTTAGCTTAAATAAATAGTTTTCTTTTATTAAGTTTTTTTTTAAGTATTTGAGTAACCATTTAAGTATTGTCATTAATATAATAGTCTATGAGTATACAGTTTAAAAATATAATCTTTTCCAGTAATCATTGTGAACAAATAATTTTGTAAAGTACATAAACTAAAAGTAATGTAATAATACAAAAATAAATTGTCAATACTCTTCTTTGTTCATTTCTCGATTAAAAATATATTCAATCAGAAAAGGAGTAAACAATTACTGTATGTAGTATAAATTCAATGGTAGCAGAAGTATGGCAAAACTTATGGCATTTATAAAAATATGGCTTTGGATATATAAAGAATTTTCTTACATTATATTAAGAAGTACTGATCATAAAGACTGATATACATGGAGCAAGACTTGCAAAAGCTTACATCTACATTAGAATGTAATAATATTTTTGGTAAAAAAGGAAGAAATGCACTAATGCATAAAAATTTACTCTACATCTTAATAAAATTCTCAACTATGTACAAAATTTATTTCTCTATTTTTTCTGTGTTTATCAAATATTTGTAATACTTATAATTATTTTTATTGCTGGAAGATAAAAAAACTGAAATTTTTTAAATTTAAAATTCTTTCGATGACAATACATTTTCAACCACAGTTACATTATCATTTGATTGTATATCTTCCACTGGCTTTTTAGATACAGTCTTATTGGAATCGCTACTTGAGATTTTACGATTTTGCTTTGACACATTAAGTTTACTGGTTTCAATTTGTTTACTTACTTTAGCTGTAGTATTTTTGGAAACACTAATTTTTCTTTTATTTAAAGAGCTGGATAATTCAGGATTCGCCAAGAACTTCTCACAACGTCTAGCGTGAACTTTCATATTGTCATGTCGATTGAATCCTTTTCCACATCCAGGGCAAGGGAACCTACAATAAAATAAAAAAAACGTTAGAATTGAACAAGTAAAAAATTTAAAATAATTGCAAATAATTTAAAATAATTATTGTAAGTTGGGTACTTACATTACGTCACTATGAACAGCCATATGCGCTGCAAGATGTGATTGCTGAGCAAAGGCCTTATCACAATGATTGCACTTGTATTGTCTGATTCCTTGATGTTTCAAAATATGTTCTTTTAAAATGTGAGTGCTTTTGTATACATTTGGACACATTGGACATTGAAATTTAGCATCAGAGTGAACCTATATTAAAAAATAATTATAAATAATGTTTTCATAGTTATAAAATGTTTATATGGCTGATGGTTATGAAAATACATTTTTCTCATACTGCACCGAATATACCACTTTGTTCGGCGCCAGTGTGAAGAAAAAAAGTATACGCTTCACGGGAGTACACTTGGACAGCCAATATCTCGTGTTTACCATTATCCCCGATGATTCGGGTGGCAATTCACACGAAATATGGATTGTCCAAATTTTTTCCTCCCTAGATGTATAATATATTAGTATACGATTATATATGGATTTTTATTATGCCATTACTAAGGTAAAGACAAATTAAAAATATTATAATTAAATTAAAAATGTTCATTTTTGACGTTTTTGACTTATTTTAATTATAAATAAATTAGCAGCATTAAAAGGTTTTATATTTATTTATATTTAGATTACTTTTTGATTGTATCTTTGTTTGTTGAATCCATTTAAATAAAACATGTTTTTCACTTAATTATTTAAAAAGCTTCCAGATCATAATTATTGAAGAGGAGACGTCAAAACTACCATTTTTGTGACTATCAGTCATATTCATATATTACAATGTTATATTTTGATGAAATATTTATGAGATAAGTAATAATTTTAAGATCTTACACTTTCGTGATTATGTAGAGCTTTCTTTGATTTGTAAACTTTGTTGCAAATTTTACACACATAATCCTTAGTATGAACATTTGCATAATGTCGTTCAAGAGCTTCTTCATGTAAAACATAAGTTGAACAAAGATTGCACTTAAAGGCTTTTTCCTTGTTATGAGTAATTTTATGAGCCTTCATTCTTCCTTTAGAATAAAATCCCTTTCCACATACATCACATTTAATATCCTAAAATAACGTTGTAATGATCAATAAAATATATAGTTAAATAAAAAAACAAATTTTTGTAGAATGAAATAAAAAATTACCTTTTCTTTTTTATGAATTAGCATATGGTGTGCGAGAACTTGCTTACTTGCACTAGCAAATTTGCAAAGATCACACTGGTAAGGTCTTGAGCCAGTATGAACATTAAGGTGTTCCTCAAGCAACGTAGTCGAATTGTAACGTTTATTACAGATGTGACATATAAATGGTTTGATTTTTAAGTGACTTTTTCTGATATGACAGCGAATATTGCTGACTGTTAATGTTGAGAATTCACAGGCCTTGCACAAATATGGTTTCATGTCCAAGTGTCGCCAAATGTGAACCTAAAATTTAAAATAAATATAATTTTAATCCTAAACAAATTTATTGAATGTTACATTACATTTATAAACTTACTTGGCATTTATCGAGACGTGGATAAACAGTATCGCATATTTTACATTGGAATTTACATTTATCAAGTGTTGTTACATTTTTATTAACTTTTGTTTCATCAACTAGAGTCATATCAATTGAATAAAGTGTTTCAATGTCTCTTTTTTGTTTATCAGTCATTAATTCTGATATTTTGGCAAATTTTCCTTCACTAGATTTACGTGAACTAACATTTGATAATGAGCGGTTTCTCTTAAGAGTTTCAGTACATTTTGGTAAAGCAACTGCATTTTCTTTGGCAGGTAATTGCACTTCAAGCACAATTAATTTTTCGGTAGACGTAGTTAAATCCATATCTTGCCCTGATGTTTGTACTACTAAGGTTCCATCCATTTTCATAATCTCAGCTTCATCACCTAGAGCAGGACTAGCAGTCTTGGATTGTTTTGAGTTCATTGTTTTTGGTTTTTCAGGTTCAGGTAATTGAGAATTATTTGATATCCAAATTATTTCTTGAGCTTGAACAATTTCACTGCCATCTGCCATTTCAACATCTTGAAGTTTTAATTGACTGTTGAATGATTCTGCATTTAATGGTATTATTATAGAAGAATCATCTGGAGAATTAACTATAGTTCCTTCAAATATAACATTACTTTGCTCTACATCTTCATCAGATTTTCTATTAGAAACAGTTCCTATTTGATTCGCTGTAACATTTTTAATATTTGTACTTTTATTCTTATTTTGAGTTGTTCCAAAATATTTGTCAATCGTTTTAGTTGACTGTTTGTCATTTTTTTTCGTTTTATTTCCGACTGATGGTGATGCTTTTGATCTTCTAGTAATCTTTTTTTCATAGTTTTCAGATTTTGTTGATCGAGATTTTTGAATTTGATTTTTTAACTCTACATCTTTTGCTGAATCTGATATAGAAGTTTGCAAACTTGAATCTTTCGGAACAACTTTTTCAGGTGCTTTTTCTTTTTCATTGATTTGTACACTAGTTTTTTTACTATTAGTAGTATCTGAATCATGATCTTCGAGAATTGAAGAATCAATTGATTTTTCAGTTATTGTATCACTTCTAACCTCTATTTCTTGTAATGCTATATTTTCTACATCAACTGTACTGACTGTAAGTTTTGTTTGGTCTGGTTGTGACTTGGTTTTATGTTTTTCATTATTACTTGGTAAAACGTTTTCTTTATCAGATTCTCCATCACTTTCAAGTTTATCTTTTGGTTTTTCTTTACTACTTTCTCCCTAAATACATTTATATATGAATAAATTAATTTTTTTATAAGGAAAAAATAAATTTGTAATAAATTTATTAATTAATAATTAAATACCTCTGTAGTAGATTCTAAATCCTTTTGAGTATTATGGCACATACTATGAAAATCACATAAAAATTCCAATGTTCCCAGGCACCGCATACATATTACTTGAGGTAGTCCATCATCTGGTTTAATCTACATTTCAAATAATAAATAAGTAATAAAAAATTAGTTGATGCATGATAAAATAATTGATGGTTTTATAATGCAAGCCATTGTTCTGAAGATTATATATTTAAAGTGAAAGGAATGGTTTAAAGTGAAATAATTAATTTTTTCCTTTGAAAAATATTGTACCTTTATTAATAGAAGTATAACAAATGAATTGTTTGTTTAGAAACATAGAAATTTATTTTATATTTAAGTGCGATTCGAGGCACAATCATTATTTTATCAAATAGATTATTCGTAAATATCATTTTTGAACGCTAGTTCAAATTCGAAAAACATAGTTGATCATCAGTATTATATTGTCTTCTTTTTAAAGAAAGTCTACGGTATAAAAAACGCTATTGCCCTGTTATACGTAATATCATATAAACTAGATGACCTAAAATATTATATTCATCACTTATTTCGCTTTTTTCACATATCAAAAAACTTGGATAATGTAAATATTATAAATTTGAAGATTCTTATAAAAATCTAAAATGGCAGTAGCCATCTAAAAAGTCTTTCTAGTTTAGTCTTCCACAAATATTCCATTATTTTTAATTATTGATTTTATTAAAGGCACTTTTATTACGATAGCTACTTTTTTATATTAATTTCTAGTGTACACAAACATTGCCAAGTTTTTGGCTTACAAGTTTATGGTGTTTCTAGAAAATTTTAACATATTTCTTGTACTTATGTGGTAAAAAAGTCTTTATATACACTTGTAAAAATATTTTTAAACATATTTTGTATGTATATATATATTTTGGAAATTTAACGCTTTTACAAAATTTGTAAAAATACTTGAAAAATACTTAATCTTATTACCAAATTGAGTGACTTCTGGAAGCCCTATATACTTTTATTCGAATAGATTTTGCAATAAGTGATATCTACTGGGATAATATCACGCATAGCTTACAACTTTATAAAATAATAAAGATAACATTAAACTATTGAAGTAATTCAATTATAAGCATTTAAAATTAAAAAAAAAAACTGGCAATTATAAATTGTGATAATAGGCAAATAAGGAATTAGATATAATAATGATGATAATAATAATAATAATAATAATAATAATAATATAACGTCTTAATAAACAAACAACCTAAACTAAGCACAGAAATTGGAATCATATGGAACATCTTTCTGTTGCAACTACTTATAAAAAGAAAATAATTTTCTAATGCATTAAAAAAGAGTCATCCAATACAATCACATTGTTTTAGGTAGATCCTGAAGTACAACTATACTTTCTTTTCATTAAAAATATTTTTTTGTCACTGCTGGAAATTCTTTTTTGTTTTGCAATCATTTTCTTCATCAGGCATTAGATGCCTTCTTCGATGAACTTTCATATTATCTCGTCTATTGAACATTTTTCCACATTCTGGACAAGCATGAGTTTTTTCTTCGTGAACATGACGATGAGCAGCTAAATGACTGGCTTGTGCAAATGCAGCCCCACATTTTTGGCAAACATGTTTGCGCACTCCTTGATGCTTTAATACATGTTCATTTAAAAATGCTTTGGATGCATATCTATTATTACATATTTTGCAAAGAAAAGGTTTTGGATTACTGTGTTGCAGTACATGAGCTTTATACTTGGAAGCTACTTTAAAAGTTTTATTACAAGTTTCACAGGTATATGTCGTTGTATGTCGTGTTTTGATGTGCTCATTCAGTACAGATAAGCTTGAGTATAAATTATAACAAAAACGGCATCGAAAATTACGTCGATCTTTCATATGGACACTGCCAATATGGCTTAGTAATCTCGTACGATAAGGAAAGATCTTGCCACAGTATTCACAGGCTAAATTTTGAGGAGGCATATGTGATTTTACATGCATTTGTAATGAGACTTTATGATGATAACTTTGATCACAATCTGCACATTGATAAGGCTTAACACCTTTGTGTACATTGTTGTGCTCAGCTAAATCAAATTTCGATCTAAATCTTTTTGGACAATGTGGACATGAAATGGGTCGCGGATTAGTGTGCGAGCATCGTATGTGCTTCATAACATCTGATTTACAGACAAATTTAGCTTGGCATAAAATGCACATATACTGCTTTATACCCAAATGAGTTTTGACATGTACAGTGCATTTGTCTTTGCGTTCATACATTTTTCGGCATAGTTTACAAACATAGCTTACTTGATTATTTACGTTGACTTGTTCAACATTTTCATCAACATGTATTTCTTCTCCATCCATTTTGAACAGTTCTTCTGGATTACGGGCACTATTTGCAGTATCAACTATTTGTAACTTGTCAATTAAACTACACTTTTCATCTTTTGAAGTATTGGGACTGACAATATTGTTAACAAGATTATTTACTTCCTCATTAGTTCCATCTTCAAGGAATGTAACAATAGATTTATCAACTAAGCAAGAACCTTGATCAGGAAAAACTTTAGCTAATACAGTTAAAGATTCTTTTTCTTGCTTTTTGCATAATTCAACAGTGAAACTTATATCTTCAGAATCATTAGCACGATTTGTGGATTCCTTAACAGAAACACCAATACCAGGTGCATTCGTTATAGCTGATAACACTTTGTTCAAAGTGTTTGTAGGAATCTGAATTTTGTTATTTTGATCTACTTGATTTTTCTTCCCAGCATTTTCATTTGCATCAAGACTTGATTTAGAATTAGTTGTACTATCTACAGTATTATTGTGACTTCTCAGTCTTTTCTTTTTAATAGAGGCACGTTTGGCATTTTTAACATTATCTCCTTCAGCTGCATCTATGCTTTGTCTACTTCGCAGTCTACGCGTAGTTGTTGTAATTTCAGGTTGCTGTATACTCGAAGAGACTTCCTTGTTACTATCAATAATTTGTAATTGTAAAGATTCTTTTTTTAAGTTAGAAGATTTTGATTGATTTTGCTGGCTACGAAGACTTCTTTGTGATTTACAAGCATTTTTTGAGATTGCAGAGGAACTGTCATCTTTAGAAAGATTGTCATTGGGGGATTTGAAATTTTTATCATTATTATTGTTATTGTTGTTAATATTATTATCAATTGAACCATGATTATTTAAATTTCCCTCAGTGTTGTTCCCCTCATTGACAGCTACATTATTACTACTAGTTGATGTACTTGGAGCAGAATCTTCAGATTTATTTTCTTCTGGTTTATTTTCCTCCTAAAGAGAGATCAAATTAGACGTTTGAATGGGTACCATAAAATCTATTAATAAACAATAGTTGTACAGTTATTTAATTGTGTTAAATTTAAAAAATGATATTATTTTAACAATATAATATTAAGAAAATGAAAAAAGAAAAATTGTTTAGTGGTTAGTTCAGAATGCATTATGCTAGCACATGTGAAATTTGATTATTATCAGACTATCAGAATTAGCAAGAAAGAGTATTATTAAACTGTACAATTTGTTTAAGGACGGTAGAGCAGTAGATTGATTAAAGTACAAACTTACAATGTCTGACAAAGGTGGTAGATTGTACTGATCGCGTAACAGTTGCTGGGTGCGAAGACACTCCTCTTGGAAGTCGCAAACAAATTCAAGTTTGCCCAGACATTGAACGCAGATCGCCTTGGGCAGAGGGTCCCTCTCATCTATCTGCGATTTAAAAAGAACACATCTGAGATTCAGGGCCAAAGGACTTTAACACATTTTTTAGAATTCACAATGGACCCCAAAGCATTTTTTAAGTGTATTTTTAAGCAGATTGATTTTGTGTCACCCAGGATTATACCACCACGCACCTTTACCCTACTGCTCTACAAACACGGTCTTTAAATTGCAGGTACCCACACAACACGTCCAATGAATCTCAAAATACCTCTCTCCTACTTTGGTGTTTTTTCTTTACAATACAATGACTTGTCAGGATGTGTTAGAAAAATTTTTTTTTTAAATACTACCTTATGACAACAGTGCCCAAAAATTAGTTTCACTCTTAACCAATTGCAACAAGTATTGCTTATGTACAGGACTATATGGAAGGGAGAACCAGGAGGCAAGAATTCAGGCATAAGTATCAGAACAATGGTGCTGTATTAATTTTAAGAGGAAAAGCAGCGCCCGCGGCGTTGGCGGTGGCTGTAGCGCAACAGCAGCAGCATCCCACATATACCTACAATCCCTGCGATTCTTAGAAGGGAGAGCAAAGAGCATGATGAGCATCACCGCGTCGCGCATACCATTGTGCCATGGAGGATGATCGGGGGAATGAGCGGTGTGTGTATATACAATGCACCCAAGCTGATGGAACGCGACGCAGCTATATACAGCAAAATTCGTACCTATCGTCATGGGGGAATTATGAAGGTGCGCAAGCCTGGGATGCTGCTGCCCAAGCATTAAAAAAAACAAACAAACAAACAAACAAACAAAAAAAAAACGAAAGAAATGCCCGAGCGGCGACGAGTCGGAAAAAGCTCGCAGGCGCGCGGCCAACGCGTGCTCGCAAACCGGCCATTTTTCTAACCCCCCTCTCGAGCAGAGAGAGAATTTAATGCGAACGCAGAGCAAGCGCAAAAGATTCTTGCGTCCGGGGCTACTCACCAGAATGTTTATTTTCGAGTGGATCTTAAAGCCGAGGAAGCGCTTGGTTCCCTCCTCGCCGAAGACGTCGATGTAGATGCTTTCGGACTGCCCGCAGAGCCTGCACACTTGGGCTTCCTCCTCCTCGAGCTCCATTTTTGTTTACCTTCAAGGCTGCCTGAACAGGCACTTGACTACTTGAAAGAGAGACTATGCTCGGCGGCTTCCACTGCTGCTGCGACTACTACTTGTATCGTTTCCTCTCTCTCTCTCTCTCTTTCGCTTCTCTCCAATTATACGAGACCAGAACGCTGAACGCGTCTCCCCCTTTCGACGAACGTCGCGCACGACGCGCTCGTCGTAACAAAGAGAACGCGGAGGCCGAAGAGGGCTGCTTTGTTTCGGAGAGACGCTCGCAAACGTTGTGGAGTTTCGACTCTGGCCTCTGCGGGCTCAGCGTGCGGAGTCTGCGACGGTATTTGTATGCTTAAAATCGCGCTCGCGGCAACGGCGATCTCGGAAAACTCGGATGAAAATAAAGTGGAAAACGGTAAAACGAAAGAAAAACTGTGGCGGCCGATCGGACGCACCCACGCACCGCACGGGGATGCTGCCGCGTTCTGTCTGAGGCCCCTCTCGGCATGCGGGCAAGGGGGAGAAGAGAGAGAGAGAGAGAGAGAGCTGCCGAGCTGCGCCGCAGCGAACGCCGCGCGTTCTTTCTCCCTCCCCCCCTTCGTTGATCCTGCGGCGAGCCTACGTCCCTCGCAGCGACGGCGTCGCTTTTCTCCTCTATCCGGCCAATCGCCGAACGGCTCGACTCGCCGAGTCGACGCTCTTCCGGCCGATCCTGCTGCGCCAATGACAAGCGCCACGGGCCGCGATGCAAACACGCGCGACCGGCGATTCATCACCGCGGGCGGGAGCGGGACGACCTTTTGCTCCGGATTTCTTTTTATTGCCGCTGAATACCTTTCATTGCCCAGCGAAAGCTCGTGAATTTTTATAGATACGCGCCGCATCGTGACATTCGTGACCGTCACTTCTCGGATGGAACATGCGGAAGCAATGGTCACCAAACTGTTTTCGGACACGCACAACGGCACAAATCACAATACATCGGAATCGGACACGGAGACGGACACATGTCAGACGCGCATGCGCACTTTTTGTTTATAATCGCTATCATCAATGGCGGCAGCCATTGGCACGTTTAAAAAATTGTTTGCTCGCTCCACCGATAACCGATTTCACATAGTTCTTTCGCATCGACAAGCTATGGTTTTCTGATAAACACTCGGCATTGCGACTGACACAAGTGAGCCATGCTGGAATTATTCTCGCTTTCATCGGCGTAGTCGACGCAAATATATACACGATATAGACGCCCGCTTCACAGACACATTCCCGCACGGCGATATCGATATGACGTCCCACATAGTTTCACAAGGTAAGCGAACCATCGACGCGTGCGGCGAATAATCAGCGGACCGCGCGAGTAATCGAGGAATTGAATTCTCAGTGTTCGAGCAGTATCAGAAAGCGAGGATGCAGTTCGTTCAGACGGTGACGGACTTGGCCTCGAGGCCGCACAACATCGAGTACTTGGACAACGCCGGTGTCCTGGATCTGCTCTGCCCGCTGCTCTGGGACGTGACGCCGTCGATTCAACAGCTCACCGCCATAGCCCTCGGCAGACTGGCCAATCACGACGTGAAAATAGCTCGGGCGATACTGGGCCGAAACATTCTGCCGCAACTGCTCAAGCAAATTGACAAACAAACTGTAGGTAAATGCGCGCGGCAACACCGATAATACATGTGCAAAATTATTCTTGGAATCGCGCGGGCTGCATACATAAAGTATAGCTGTGATGATGCATTTGCCGGGCCTTTCAGGAGTTTTACAAGAAGGCGGCCCTCTTTCTCCTGCGAGCACTGGTGAAACACGCGCCCGACATGGCCCTGACCGTCGTGAACGAAGGCGCCCTGGAGGCCATGACTCTGTGCTTGGAAGACTTCAATCCCGGAGTCAAGGAAGCTGCCGCATGGGCGGTCGGATACATTTCCAGGCACAACAAGTGCCTCGCGCAAGCTGCTGTTGATTCTGGTGGATCTTCAACTCCATAATGACTTTCGATCCGTGTATATCGACGACGTTGCGAGGGAGTTCGAAATATTAATTTTCAAACGCTCGAATCTCGCGCCAAAATTTCGCAGGCGATAACGGCGGATAAGTCATTGCGAATTTCGTTCTTCTTCTTGCGAAAGAAAAGAAGATTGTTAAAAAAATATCGATCGCCGAGATACCATATGCGATACTCTCGACATAAAAGCTTTGTCGAATACTCGGCGATAAAGTGCCGAGTAATCGACAATTATTTGCTGTAAAAGCGATCGAGCTTTTTGTTCGCCGAATCGCGGCGCGAAATTCGAATTTTTCACCGACTTTCGAATTCCGCTGAGGCTTTTTATCAAACATAATTTTAAGTGATCGCCATGTATGCGTATGTGTAGGTGCTGTTCCACTCCTGGTTCTTTGTCTCCAAGAGTCGGAACTATGCTTGAAGCAGATCAGCACTTCGGCACTGTGCGACATAAGCAAGCAAACCGCAGGACTGGCGCAAGTAGTCACGGACGCAGGCGCTATTCCTCTTTTGGCGAAAGCCATGTTAAATCCTGATCCCAAATTAAAGGTTGTATTTGCGCATGGCTCTCTTTATTTCGCGGCGATTTGTTTGTATATAACCTTCTGCTTTTGTAACGCTTCGCCCCCTGTCGAAATGCAATATTTAGCGCCAAGTTTTGACGGCTTTTGGCTGCATAGCCAAGCATTCGACGGAGTTGGCGGAATACGTGATCGAAGGACAAGTATTTCCCGAAGTCTTTTATCACATGCAACATCCAGACGAAAATGTTGTTAAAGCCGCGGCAACCGTGACGAAAGAAGTTAGCAAGCACACGGTTGAAGTAGGTTCATATATTCCAGTAATTATAATGAGAAAAACGATTGTAGCATATTAAGATACATGAGCGGACGATCAATTTTTTTTTTATATTCCATGCATCGACTACCACGGCAATGAATGTGCTTGATTAAATATAATTTAATCAAATTTCATTTTGAAGCTGGCCATTTTTATATCAAACAGCGGTGGTATCGAATTTCTCGTTGAAATAATTAGGACCAGAAAAACTTCAACGAAATTGCCGGCTATTATGGCTCTAGGATACATTGCAGGACACTCGGATGAACTAGCCTGTGCTGTAATAGAAATGAAGGTAAAAAGTCTAGCGTTTAGTCAACTTTGAGCTTCGATATTTTACTTCGATTTTCCATCCGTTTCATGCCAATTAGTTAGCGAACTTTAATGCGGTCGCCTATTTAATTTGATCGTTCGAAATGAGCAAACTTTTTGATATAAACATAAAAAATAATGATTAATTTTGTTACGCAGGGTGTACACCAGTTAGTAGTAGTATTAGAAGAGGAAAAAGAACAGCACACATTAGCTATTACGATATGGGCTTTGGGACAAATCGGCAAACACTCATCTGAACATGCTAAAGTAATCGCAGATACCAATGTTTGCTCGTACATTTTAACGGTAAATATTGTTTTCGCCCGTATATGACTGACTATATTCATATTAAATTAATACTGACTATGTCCATCCAAAATATAAGTATCTGACGAAAGTACGCGCACTTTTTTCCTTAGTTGTATATCAGTCCTGGGAACCCCGAGGATTTGAAAAGTAAATGCAAAACTACTCTCAAGCAAGTTTTGCAAAAATGTATGCACATTGAAGCCTTGGAACCCTTGCTGCATGATGCCCCTCCAAACATCCTGAAATATATTTTAGGACAGTTTAGTAAGGTAAGTTGACAACAAAATAATAATTTAGCTAATGTATAACTCTTTTAACAAATATTATTGTACAAATCATTATGGGTTGAAATTTCGATATAAACATGAAGAATCATACTCGTCGATTTTTTAGATTAAGATAAAACAATTTGTCCATATGATTTTCGAGTAAAATTATGGAAAGAATTTATTAAAAATATTCCTTGATTATTGGAGATGATTTTCTCTTCCCTCCTTTTCCCTGACTTTTGTAAAAAAAATTAAATTTTACAAATCACAGGATTCATTTTTAATAAATTCTGTTTATTGGATTCCAATTAAGATTAAGTGTGACCTAAATTCGCACTTAACTCGCTACGCCCGGGTGCTATTTACACCCCGTGCATAATAATGGGTCACTTAGGTCACATGCATCGTAATGTACTATATATTACATATTTCTTTTCTCTTTCATTTACATGTTTCATTTTTTTTAAATATTTTATTTTTTCGATTTGACTATAATTCTATTTGTTCTAAATATGAATCTCCATCGCTGAATCATTTATTTCTGAAATTATTTATATTTTTATAAATAACTTTGTATATACCAGAGAAGGACCCTCCAGCCCTTACAATCTAACTGAGTAAATAAATAAATTTATAAGAAGAATTATAATGTTTGCTTAACAACAAATTTTTATTAAGCTTCATATAATGTCGTTTATTATAAAACATTTTTTTTTATTAAAAATTACCGATTGTAATTTATTACAATTACATACAAATATCTAACATTTTTTAATGCTTATTTAGTAAACGTGAAATAGATATAGCTTTTTTAGCATTGTGTTTACATTACTTTAAAGATGTACATACAATAGCCATAATATTACGTGTGTGTGTGTGTGTATATATATATATATATAGTGATTGTTGATAGTAAACTATTAATTATGTAACTATTATATTTAATATAATTGTAATTATATATTTCGATAATATATTATCGAAATCTACTCAAATTGTCAGCGGCTTATGTCATAAAATTCGTCGGAATTTTCATATTTTATTCGTATAACTATAATTATATTGCATACGAAATTAATTATGTTTGGGGCTATGTTCATTGAATTCGAAAATTTTCGATACATACATACATTTTTAAGTACCCAAATAAGCGCATGTGTTATTTTTTTCTTAACTTGCGTGGTTATCAAAACCTGACGATACATCATAATACGGAGAGTTGGTCAAGCAGTTGTAGGTATATAAGGCGAATTTCATCATTTGCTTAGATTTTTACATTTAAAATCTTTTACACACATATTTGGCTTTTTGAATTTACTTAATACCACATGAAGCTGCATGATTCTTATATTTTACAAGTCATATACGTTTATGTACATTGATTTGTAAACGTTCATTCTATAATGGTCACAATAAAAATTTGCATTTCTTGTAAATTCTATGTCACATAACTATTTTTCTATAAGTATTCTTGATTTTTACATGTAAAAATCTATAAATCAGTCAGTGTTTAGAGATTTATTAAGTTTTTATTAACTAATTGTCATAGTTGCAATTGAAAAATGATCAGATGAATTCAGTTAAAAATTATGTTTAAGAATTAATCTTTAAATTGCCATAACAATGTTTTCACAATGTAGTAGTAATTTTCAAAAAATCACTTTATTTAAAATACTTGTAGAGACTCAACATTTTTGTTATATGTATATTACAAAATTTTAATTCTTAGAAAATTGTATAATTAAAGATGTATTTTAAAAAAAAAATGACAAAAAAGATAATATAGTTGTAATTATATTTTTACTGAGATCAAATATTTTATATTAGATAACTAATATATGCATTTGAAAATGAAAGCACAACCGTAAAATTCAGTCTTTTATAATATGCTTAATTTCTTTGTTTACAATAACATAATCTCAATTGACAAAGTCAATAAATATTTGATTTGCAGAAATGAATGGTTAATAATTTTATGTAAAGCTTATTATTTCAAAATCTGTAATACATTCACCAAAATTTTTGTAATGTTTAATTTTATTTTTTTTTATAAACACATGTATATACATTTCATTTTACGTATGAATATATATTGTACAATTTTTCCCATTACAGCGCAGTTAGTGTTTTAAAAACATGTAGATATTTCAAATCAAACTTGCAACTTTAGATATGACAAATTAAACTTATTTTCATTTGATTAAAATATTATACAATGCAAAATTCAAAATTGTTATGCAAAGATATTCCAATTCTATGGAAAAATTTTCGATTGGAAATATAGACCATAAAGTATTTTTAAGTACAAATGAAAATATTTCAAATCTTTAAAGAATATACTTAATGCAATTAAATGTGAATAAATAGTTACTTTAAATGCTTATAATTTGATGTTTTCAAGCTACTGCAGCATGAAACCATTTCTCATGCATGTATGCTCTTGATGCCATACATTTGAATAGGAATGAACAGAGCATCAATTACATCAATATATTGACTAATAAGGCATTGCATTTGATAATGGCGTTAGTACATTGTTACTTTACAAGGTATTTTTATATCTACGATTTAGTACGATACATTAAATGTCATTAAAATTTTTCTTTAATAAAAGCATTTATTTGGCTTTTTATATTTAATTCAATAAACATTTAAATGTTTTATCATAAAATGATAAACATTATCTTGAAGGATGAAATGATAAAAATCAAGTGTAAAATTCTACTTAAAACATAATTTTTTTTTTATATCCCATTTACCAAAATTTGTGTGTTACAACAGTATCTAAACGGGTTGCAATAGGAACAAAAACTTGATTTAGAGCATGCATTCTGTCCAAACATTTCTGAAAAAAAATTTGAAGAATGTTAAAATCTAGA
Source organism: Philotrypesis tridentata (assembly GCA_018906965.1). Taxonomy (NCBI): domain Eukaryota; kingdom Metazoa; phylum Arthropoda; class Insecta; order Hymenoptera; family Pteromalidae; genus Philotrypesis; species Philotrypesis tridentata. The sequence continues at coordinate 709,424 of JACCIB010000017.1, read as the reverse complement.
TTGCAGATAATTAAATTAACAAGTACAAAAATTTGTTTTTCTGAGTATAATATTTAAATTATTAACGACTCCAAAATTGATAAGTCATTGTGTTTTATTAGAGTTTTGGAAATGTGTCAATGGCAGTTTCTGTATTTCAATTTATAAATTGAAAAATATTATATACTGTAAATGTACGATTCATATTTTAAAAATTTTATATTTCTGAGTATAAAACAGTAGGAAAGATAGTTATCACTTAGATAAGATAGTATTGTAAAAACTAAAATAAAAATATTAGTAAATACTTATAAATCATAACATAAATTAATGTTTATAAACAGCGAAAAAATTGACTTTGTATCTTGTCATGGCAATTTAAATCATCATTTACAGGCTTAAAACTGTTAACTAAAGTATTCTCTTTAAACAAATACATTGTTATTAATTATTCATCAGTTTCATCATTAGCTTTAATACTAGCATAGTTGTTCATATTTCTATTCACCCTCAACATTTTAAGAAAACTTCCAAGTACCAAAATAGTTTTTCTATGCCTTTTAAAGATTCCTGTATATAGAGCTTCTCTTATATCTCGTCGATCACTAACATCTGAATCTATGCTTGATACAGAAACTATTGATGGTTTTGCAGAAACTGGCTGGTGATGAATTCCAGCATCTCCTGTGTTTATTATTCTTTGCTGATTATTGATCATGTTGTAAAAAAAGGATTACTATTTTATAGATTTGCAAAGAAATATTAAACTAAAATATTGCAACAAAGAACTTATTAAGTAATAACTTATAAAATATCACTTGGATTTGCTAATACAGTATTTTCATTATTCTTCATTTCACTAAGCTTTTATCCAGCTTGAAATACAATTCACAATATGATTCCACTTTTCTGTTGTTTAGATTAAAACCCTTGTATGACGTTTGTAACTTATCAGTTAAGAGTTTAGCGCAATGGTTGATATATCATTTGGTTATTTACAAATGGATTTCTATTTGAAGGCATTGTTTCAAATTTGCATGATTTCTCATTTTTGAATCTGAATAGAGGAATTTTTTTTTAACCAATCACAATCTTATCTACTAAGTTAATTTCATACTAATTTTCTTCTTTGGTACAATAAATTAATCACATCATAATAAAGCTCTTCAGATTTATGGTAGATTACAATACACATATCAAAACTGCGTCTATGATGTTCAAGTCCCATGTAAGACCAAATTCACTGAAATTAAATGTGAAAATTCACATTTTAATTTTAATTAGATAGAATAACAATGAAAAGAATCAGGAAAAATATAAATCATTTACACACGTCATATTTGTATTTTTTTACACATGCAGTATAAAAAATAAAAAATTTACAATTTACTGTATTGTCTGAAGTTAAATATCAAGTATTATGCGTACAAAACCTACATTCAACATAATTTATTTTTAATAGGCACAATATAAAGGATCAATTATTATATAAAAACATGGATCAGGCAACTCCTTCTATCATGCTAATTAATTATATCAAACAATATTCTTATCTTGATAGAAAGCTTTTTTTAGCAATTATTAATGATATCATAAATAAGAGAAATTTATATTAAGTATATTAATGAACTCAATCTTACAGATTTTACCTAACGATGCCCGATCTCGAAGATTATTTGTGACAACTGGAGGTTTAAAGAAAGTTCAAGAAATTCAAGCTGATCCAAATTCCACTTTAGCAGAATACATAGCAATAATCAATTGCTGCTTTCCTGAAGAAATTGTCAGGTTTGACCGTTTAATTACTTTCAATGAAGTGTTTTATTGTTTTAATGGATTACTTAATTTTGGGCTTATTCAAAACTATATTTTTTATCAATTTTCCTACAATCAACTTCATAAATTGAGTCCAGAAAATTAAATTAAATGTACGTCCTTTGGTAAATTAGAATTAATCATACGTAACAGTTAAAAAATGAACATTTTCGTGATATTCTTTTTAAAAGATCATGCATGAAATAGTTAATTTGTTTTGGGTTCATGGCATTTCTAAGTTACAATGATCTATTTTTCTTTGTTTGAAGAGCTGTATTTATATGGAACTTACATTGACAAACGAATTTTAGTCGATCACAAGATAGCAGCATTTTCTACTGCACAATCTCTAGAGAAACATTTTTTTCTGGCGCAAGCAATACTTGCTTTTTAGAGTTTAACAGTTTTCGTAAACTCTGTAAATAGTCACTTTATCACAAAGCCGCCATAGCATCACAGCTGAGTGCTAGCTGACCTAGCTGCGGAGGCTGCATCGGCCACTAAAACTTAAACTACGAGATAGGTATATACATATTATATATATAACCATGCAGTCATGCAGACATGCAAACTGCAGAGTGCAGAGTAAAGTAAGTGTCGATAAAAAAGGTCGTCGCTCATTTTCTGGTTTAAAATGTCGATACTCGATATACTTTTATGATTGTAATTTGTATAATGTTGAAAAAAATCTTAGAGATATATGTTTGATAATTTCCAAATAATTCAATAATTATCAAAAGAAAGTTATAGATTCGGTTTTTCATTATTTAAAGTTTAAAAGATACAAATTGTTGATAATTAAATTATAGTTGCTTTGTTATATATTTATTATTTATATTTCACTTAATTCATTATATTTTTAATTAAAATGGGTCAAAAAGATGCCATTTTGTTTATTACTTTTTTTTTGCAGATACTACTCGCCTGGTTATCCAGATAGTCTTCTTGAAGCTGTAGAACAATATCAGCCCAATTGTCCCCTTAATGAATCATCGTTTGAATCGCGGTCAAATGAGCAAAGTAATTCCAGTAGTTCAACGGATGACAAGGAAGGACCGTAGCACCAATATAAATTGAAAATGAATATTTTTTACAATACCAATGTGTTAAATTTATTTTAAAATTAAAATTGAAATTGTGCGGAACTTTTGTTTATCAAATTTTTGTCTTTCTGTGTAATTAGATGCACAATAATTTATACAAAATTCGTGCCTATCTACTTACAGAAATAATAGTATGTATCGCAATTTTCTATGTATGAACAATAACATTAACCTACCCAAATATATAAATTTTGATATCTGTACAAAGTTGAAGTAATTTTGAATTTTTCATCCTTGCTACCCGGCCGTCGGCCATCTTTTAAATTCCGTCAGTTCCATCATTACGACCATAGACCATATTGCTGCGCGAGCAGTAGAGCATCAACAACAGAAATATGAAATGCGAATATGCGATGGGAAAGACCGAAGAAAACTGAGACGAGTCAGAAAATAGCAAACTGCCAGTCATTCGCGTCGAATCACAAGTGTATTCCGATTGATTTTTATTTTACCTCTAAAATTAGTAAATAATAAATAAACATAATGGGATTGGTACGCGTAATTAACGACGATGGCCATTTTCACGGAGAATTAATGAACGCTGGCACAAAACTTGTCGTTGTAGATTTTACCGCAACTTGGTAAGAATTTTTGAGGTTATAAAGATGATTAACCATCTGTATATAAAAAAATATTGCTTTCTTTAAAAACGCGTTACTTGTAAAAATAGTTTTTACAAAGATAAAATTCAACGTCAAAATCATATTTTTTTTTCCACTATTAATTCAACGTTTTTTTTTTAACTTACAGGTGTGGTCCATGTCAAAGAATTGCTCCAGTATTTGAGCAACTCTCCACAAAATACCCTAATGCAGTTTTTTTGAAAGTTGATGTTGATAAGTGTGCTGAAACAGCAGCTGGGCAAGGTGTTAGCGCTATGCCTACTTTTATTTTTTACCGTAACAGAACAAAACTTGACTTATGTCAGGGTGCTGATGCTGCTGGACTAGAATCTAAGATACAACATTTTTATGGATCTGGTGACACCGATGACTCGGAAGGATCTGTTGCTGGACATGTACGCCGCCCTGACAATCCTTATTATCATATTTTAGGAATGATTTTTCTTCTTTTAATTATATATTTTTGGAAAGACTTATAGAACATTTCATGTAGCTACGACTTCATTTCATTTTAACAATTAGAAATATTCTTTACTGAACGAAGCTAGCTTACTGTTAATGAAGAATTTTATTAATAAGTTTTATCTTTACACAAAAATTATTAAAATATTGTTAGTAATAAGTACAATATAATAATTATTTTAAAAAAGTTGAGCTGTACTAAAAAAACTTAAGTTGCAAAATATATAATAAATTTTCTTAAATTTTTTACCTAAAATATATCAAGCTCTTTTTAATATGCTTTTTTTTATTTATAGATTTTCCTTTATCAAGTAATTGTCTGTGAAAACATGTTGAGAAAGATATTAGATGTAATTTTGAAAGTTATTACCTTAGTAAATTATTAATCTTTGCACTTACAGATGGATCTTAGTTCATTCATTATGAAAGCACAATGTGAATGTTTAAATGAATCAGATGATCACTGTTTGGCCCATTGTTTAACATCGAATGGTGGATATTTAGAAAGTGACTGTGACGAACAACTAATAATATTTATAACTTTCACACAAGCTGTAAAAGTACATTCACTAAAAATCAAAGCTCCTGCAGATAAAGGTCCAAAAAATTTGAAACTCTTTATAAACCAGCCCAGAACAATAGACTTTGACATGGCAGACTCAAATACAAGTGTTCAAGATCTTACGTATGTTAAATTTATTTACATTTCATGGTTACGGTTTTAATTAATTATCAAATATAATAAATATATATTTTTACTATTACAGATTGTCAGCAAAAGATATTGAAGAAGGAAATCCAGTGCAACTAAGATTTGTAAAATTCCAAAATGTACAAAATTTACAGATCTTTGTGAAGGATAATCAAAGTGGTAATGAAACAACACAAATTGATCATTTAGTCATTATTGGATCTCCAATTTCAACAACTAACATGGGTGATTTCAAAAGAGTTGCGGGGAAAAAAGGAGAAAGTCACTGAGAACATGCATTTAAGTTGTTATATTAAAATATCAGTTACAGTTATAGTTTTAAATCATTAATAACAATCTTGACTTTTATAAAAAAAACTTCAATTAAAATTTTGTATACCAATAAAAAAAAAGTTTAAAATAATAATTTAAATTTTACATCGTTATTGAAATAATATAGATTTGAAATATCTATATTTAATTTATATATCTATATCTAACAAGACATTACTTTCATTTTTAAAACATAATTTAAATTTTATACTATCATTTCAAATTGATAACTATAACATTTAATGCGACTGATTTTTATCGAAAATGTAAATTAAAAAATGTATATTTCTGAATTAATAAAAAAAATTATAAAAAAATTAAAATTCATGATAAATAACTGATTATGTTGAATAAAATTACACTATTCATCATACAAATATTAAGACTTACTCTATTTAATATTCAAGGTTTTTGTAATATTAATAAATGAGTTAATTATTTCTAGATATAAATTTATTTCTTAAGTATAAAACCACATTTAATCTAAAGCAAAATTACTTTAATGACAAGAATTTTGCTTTAAAGTGTAACAGTCTTTTTTTAATACAAAATATTTCAACATTATTTTACAAACTTGTAAATAATACATTAAGTCTTAAAAAATTTTGTTCTAATTAAATATTTTTTGTTCTAATAAATTGCATTTCTGTTTGTTTAACCTTTTCAAACAGCATTATAGAAAGGCATTTTTGATGAAACCTATCAATTAAATAACGATCATGTTGTCTCTTTAAATTCTCAATGGAAGACGTAAGTGTTGCAATTTTAAATTTACTTTGTTTCTCTTGTAATTTACTTTTTACTTCCAAATCGATAATTTGTTTATTTAATCGTCTTTCAGATATTAATAATTTTCGAATTTTCTAAAAAAAAAAGAAACTTATTATTTTACAAATAAAAATTAACAAAAATTTATAAAATTTTAAATAATTACTTCATCTTTTTGTTTGTTTTGTAATTTTAGATCTTTTAATTGATTATTTAACTTATTGATAATTCCATCTGTATTCTTAATTACTGTACTTTTGTTGTTGCATGAATAACCATTTGATTGATTTTCTAATATTGAACATTTATTTACATTTTTCTGCAAAGATTTAGTTAATGCCACAAGGTTTTCTAGCTGTGCCTGTAAATAACATTACACCATGTATCAATATTCAATGTACAAGCAAACATGCATTTGTCTTTGATATCTTCTTACGTGAATATTTAATGAGTTATTTACACCATGATGATTCATACCAATATCAGAATTTATTATTTTAATGCGTTTTCTAAAATAATTTTCAAGAATTATTTATTGATTTTCTTAATCAGGTAAACTGAAAATTCTAATGTGTTCACTTACTTCGTAAGACATAATTTTCGTTTGGTTTCTAAAAGAAATCTATCTTTAGTTTTGATGATATTGTTATATGTTTGTTTTACTTTCATTAATTTTTGTTGATTACAATGCAGTTGTTTCTGAAAAATAAAAATACATTCATTTATAATCTACTAATTAAAAAAAAAAAACAAAAAATAAATACCTTTAGAATATCAGTTTCTTGTTTTAAAATATCTATTTCTTTTTGCTTTTGGTTTATCGAAACAGACAGTCTTGCAGATAGATTATCTTGCTCTGTATTGTAATTAGTGAAAATTGAAAGAGGTACTGATATGTCATGAAAATTTTTTTTCAAACTCAACAACAATGGTTTTTCTTTTTCTAGCAAATTCAATGCAATATCTAATTCTGATTCCGCTGAAAAGTGCAGAATTATGTTATAGAATTAGATTATAAAATTATCATATTAAAATATCATTTATCATAAAAATTAACAATATGAATGAATTACCAAAAATTATAAGTTCTGACAATTCTTTTTCTCTTTTGTAAATAAGTGCTTGAATTGAAAACTTATTAAAAGACTTTTTTGCATTAAATACTTTTTCATATATTCTGTCATGATTTTCAAGAATCTTGTTTAATCTAAAAAGAATATTGTGCTTCTATAAAAATTAATAGAATTTTAAGGTCAAAATATATGAAAAAAAATATTACTTCTCATTTGATTGAACACAACTAAATTGAGCTGCGTATGAGTTATCTACTTTAACTGACAGTTGTTCAAAGATATTTGGTGCATTTTTTATAGAATTGACAATATCAACAGGTTTTGTATTATTAAACTTAATATCTTTTGTTAACAATTTATTTTCCCTTTCACTTTTGGCATTTTTAGGTAAATCCTAAAATAAATATAAAATATACATTCAACTTCTCTCACTATATAGATACATTATAATAATTCATCACAATTATTTATTAAAAAGCTTACTGTTTCATTTTTTGTTGTTAATATATTTTTAATTACTGTTTCATTTTGTGCAGTTAATGCATTTTCAGTGTCTTCTTTAAGCAATTTGTTTTTATATTGTTGCCAAAGCTTATCAGGTAAACTTAGAGGAACTTTTCGTCCTCGCCTTCTTCTTAATATATTTCTTCGTTCGTCGTTTTTTTTCATATTGTTTGCTTGCACACTTAAACAAATATGTAAACAAATGAACAATTCAGTTTGGAAAATTATTTATACCATGGAATACACAGATTTCTTCACCTTTATTTGACATTTGCGTACTAGTTTATCTCATTATCTTCGTGAGTTTTTTAGAAGTAAGTATGAAAGAAATTTATGATCCTAAACTAAAAAATTAAAAATTAAAAGATTTCAATTCTAACCTAAGCATAGAAAAAGACAATACTTGCATATAGCCGTATCTTTTCTTTGCTTTTATGATTTACTGATGTGTTTACAACAGATTCGTAGAAATGCATAGATTTCAAAAACACCGTCCGCAGTCCGCCGGTGCGCGTCTTGAACTTGAATGTCAGAGTCAGAATTATGTACTAATATACTAAACTACTAAAGTACTATTGATATCACTATATATATGTATGCATATATGTATACTGCACGACTACTGAAGTCAGAGAAGCTTAAAAAAATATTCAGTGACATTACAGCGTAACCCACGGCCATATCAAGAGAAGAAGAAGAAGACATTACAGCGTCAGGCTTAATTTTTATAATTAAAATCATGAATAAATAGTCATGTAGTTTTTATCGAAAATTAATCAAGAAAAAATAAAAATATTTATTTTATCGCTAATTCAAAAATATTTTTAAATAGGTATGCAACAAAACGTAAAAATAATGTATGTATAATTAAAATTAAGTTAAAACTTTAAAATTAATTTATTTTTATAAAAAACGTATTTATTTCAATTATTTTAAGATAATAATATAATTAAAAACTGTACAAATTTTATGAAACATTTTTTATTGCTGATTTATGTTATGTATTCTCCAAGTGCCTCCACAAGGACAACCTTTTGCCCATCTTTGTTCCCATGCTCTGATTGCAGCAGTCCTTGTAGTGTTGTGTATTTGAGATTTAGCTCCACATCTTTAAGAATATTCAAAATTACTAACTAATTTATTAAAAACTTGATACATCTAACCTATATCCATACAATAAATTAGAACAAACCTTGTACATTGTTTTACTAGAAGTGGTTGTTTTCCTAAGTACAAATGTCTAACAGCATCAACTATTTGTCCATCATGCATACATCCTTCAACTGGATTTAATTCTGGCACAAAAGTCAAATCTGGTTCACTGCCATATTCTAACTAAAAAATATTTCATAAAATAAATTAAAAAATCTCAATGAAATGCTGCATTTTTTATTGTAAGTATATGTAATAATAACAAAAAAGTAAATAATAATGATTCATTACCTGAAGAGGAAAACTTTGATAAAATAGAATGGGTGTTGCTACTGCAGTTATGCTGTTAGCTTGATAAACTTGTGGAATCATTATTTGATTTGGCAAAAGACAGCAATCATCTAAAAATTATTTACATATTAAAGTTTTTATGAATAAATATAACATAATATGAATGTAAAAATAATGATTTATTTCATTTTCTTTACCAATCAACTGATCATCAACTTGTTGAGTTTCATTATTTGGCTGAACTAATTTGGAAAGGAGTTGAAACAGTAATCCCAATACATCAATATTATCAGCACTTTTGAGAAAAACTGGTAAACAAGATGGTCGCAACAATCCCCAAATACGTATGATTACAAGAAGCTCTCGCAATATATTAAGTGCTTTATGATCTTTTATAAGTTCATACTATAAAAAGAAAATTAATTCCATGAAAAATCTGATTTTTTCTAAAATAAAAGTAATAACTTTCAACTTACACCACTTGTTTTTATTTGCATTCTTTGTTCTGGTAACCTGACTAATAAATTTAATGCTAAATCAGCTATCCACTGTATTAATTGCTGCAATGATTGCAAAGTAATAGGTTCTACTGTGAATTCTTTTGGTTCAATATGAAGTAAAACCTAAAAATTTAAATAATTATTATTGAAAGTGAACTGTTAAAAACACTGTTTATGAGATTTATTTGTTAATTTTTAATTAAATATTACCTTGTCTACATCAGTAATAATATTATCTGTTATAACAGATGGCAAACGCTCAGCTGGTACTTTGTCATGAAAAGTGTCAGAAGGTCTTAATAAAGACTTAAATGCTGTTGCAACTGAATTCACCATAAATAATGATGATAAGTCCGCTGCTTTACTTTGTCCGCTAACAAGCATTCTGTTAAACAATATCAATATTTTCATCACTTTTTGTAAAACGAATGAGATAATTAATACATAAAAATTAATTTTCACTACACATGCATGAAAAAGGCCTCTTTCCATGTATCAGAAATGAATAGAAAATCGAGTTTTTCTCATACATATATGTATAGTAGGGTGCCGCTTATTTCCCAAAGTGCTTAAATATTCGTTCCCTTGACGGAAATCGATTTTTTTTCTATCAAAAAACTATTAATGCAGCAAAAAAACTAGAAGCAGTTCTGAGTCAAACAAATTTTTTTTGGTCAAGATATAGGGTTTTATTACAATAAAGAACCGCTGCTGTGTAGCAGTATGCTTTCTCAAAGAAAATGCGCTCCTTTAACTGTTTACTATTGTAAATTATTGTGAACTAAAAATATATGACATTGATTTTGAGTTACCAAAACTAACAGGACTAGTTAAAATATTGAAAAGACCAAGACTTTTCGATTTTCTAATTTGGATTGTTACAAAGCTTTTTTTAAAAAGCGAAAATTCAATTTTGCAGGCAAAATTAAATTAAAAAGTGCACAGTCGATGCTTGAATTTTAGGTATGTTTATGAAATATCCGTGTGGCCGTTAATGGGTTAAAAGAGAACAGTAATGATAAAGTGATAAAAAGCAGTCATATTTGTGGTATACAGGGATGAAAAATGTAGTTTTTTGAAAAAAATAACTTTTAAAATCTCGTATAAATTCTAAAAAATGCGGTAAATGATAGCCGATTGTCTCCCTTAGTTGCACAATGTGCTAATATATATTTACCTGTAAAGTGAAATTTTAATGCATAGAAATTGCATGTAATGATATTGCTGTATAGGCAAAGATTGCCTATTGAAGGAGGCATCAAAACGTTCACAAAGTGCCTCAATCATAGATGATCTGAGACATAAAAGTAAATCTAACCAGTCTAATCCTGTCAATAAACAATACTCTAATAAAGTGCATGCATAACCTAATGTTATTGCAGAACCTGAAAAATAGGAATTATGAATCAGATATAAGATTAATTATTGGTATATCATTGATCTGTACCAAGACTAACACAACTCTGAAAATTTTTGTTAATAAATGTTTTTTATGCAAGCAAATATTGTGAATTAATTGACTTATTTTCTGACAATTAACTGAGCTGTGCTAGTATTCATACAGGGCGAAAATAAATTCTGTATGTTTAATATATATACATATATTAACCTTCTGGAGATAATTTATAAACATATAAGCTTCCTCTGGTATCAACAAGCAAAAATATACACCCTAACCATGACATATCAATGCAAGAGATTGTTGCTGAAGTTCTTAAATATTTATTTAATGGTTCATCTTGGCGCCAATTAGTATTCAATGATGAAACAGCGATTTCCTTTAAACCATCATGACTGAGACAATGAATTGAAGAATCTGCTAAGGTAACTAAAATATAACTTGTGGGTGTTACTATTGATAATTTTGTTGTTGCAATTGCTGTTATAGAATAGTGACACCGATATAAAGCTTGATGTTGCCATACCTGGTATATCAAAGTTTTATAAAATTAATTATTCAACTATTACGTTATTACATAAATTATTCATATTTCAAAATTACTTACGACCGTTTTAAAAGGTTCACACGTTTTTGATTGGAACAATTTGTGTACCGGTTGAGTTTTTTCACTTAATTCCCATACTTCGATAAAACCATTTCCATCATTATTTGCAGCTACAATTAACGAGTCTGCTGTTTCAGATACAGCAAATTTAAGATGTGTAATGATGGCATTAGCTAAAAACAAATAGTAATTATAATAGTGTTTTATTTATAATTACTTAATTATAAAGTTAATAAACGTACACGAATCATCTTTAGGTGCTCCATCTTGTAAAAAAAAGCTGGGTAAGGCTTGAGAAGTTATACTGCATCGTTCATCTGTTTTACGAACAGAAACTCGAAAACATCTTATTGGTAAAGTAAAACTACCACTGCTTACAGCTACTAAAAATTGACCATCTACAACAACAATATTAAATTAAATCATTAATAAAATTAACAAATAAAATTTTCCAAATAAATAAATAACATTAGTTAATTACTTTTTGCGTAACTAATGTCAACAGCAGTGATTCTTTGGCGTATACTTCCTATACTTTCAGTTGCAGAGCAAACAGGATTTTGCTTATCTTGTGTAATCATTACAGCACCTAACATTCCTGTATTAGATACTATAAAAACTCCTTGAGCCGCACGTCCACCAAACTGCTTAACTGATGGCGCATAGGGAAGGTGAGAAAATTTTTCATTGTATTGTGTACTGTCCTTTTTTTCGGCAACTAATGTAGTCTATATAAATTGTACATTAATTTAATTCATGTTTAAAAAGGTAATCAGAGCATACAAAAATTTGAAATACCCTTTTTCCATTGTGAAACCAAGCAACTGCTAAAATATGTTCACCAGGAAAATAATGTGAACCAATGAGGATCCATTCATTTAAAATATGATCTTTGAATGTCCAAAGTTGCACAAGCCCAGTCGAATCCGCAATCACAAGTTTCTCCCCAGGTAAATCCCATTTTAAAGCTGTAATAGTACCTTTATTGGTTAAAACTCTACAAAAAAAAAAACAAATAAAAAGTTAGTTATCATTTTAAATACAGAGTGAGCATAAAAGATAGTATAAAAACTCTTACTTATAAGGATGCCAAGGCATATTTAAATCGCAAACATAGACATGGCAACCCCATGTTTTACTATTTGTGTCATCTAGTTCTGTTGTTGCTGTGAATGCAACTATGTTTCGGCTAGATAATGAACATAAAGAATGTTCATCATAGGTACTGTAAAAAATGTAATTTATCATTAATAATTATAATTATGGTATAACTTGAAAGATTTTTTTCTTTTCAACGTGAAAAATACATATGTATATTTAACATACCTTTCTTGGTTAAAAGAAGATTTTGTAAATGTTTTTCTATTTACTGTATACAACAAATCCATATTTACTTGAAATCATGTATGTTATGGTTTTAATTTAACACATTTTTACACGATATCAGTGCAAAAGAAATACAAACAAATGCATTTAAGTTAAGATTTAAAAACACATTATATTGTAGGCGTTAGAAAAACCATAAAATTTAACACCCGGTTGAAATAATGAAAAATCAACTGGCCAACTAGGTACGCACATACAATCCAACGCGATTATGAATGACAGCTGACAACTTTTACTAATAAAGACGCATGCCGCGACGCTCGTCAGGACAGCGCCAACTGGACTGATTGCGGCGACTGCAGTTTGCCTTTGCAGTAATGCAAACCATTGGTTGGAGTTACTGTTCTGTGCGATGCAGACGCCTGCGAATGCCTGATGCAGAGTCGAGTCGGCGACCGGCGCGTTAGGCGGCGTAGGCCGCAAGGCGCACTGCGCAGCGCAGACTGCAGAGTGCAGAGTCAGCAGAACGCACGAACGCACCTATATGTTTTATGTTACGGTCTTATATGGTCATGGTCAAATGGTTTTATTACTGTCAACTTTTACGCAAAATATATAATACCGCAGAGATCTCATAATACCTCCTAACAAAATTGATGATTTTTGTTATTTTAAACATAATTTTAATTTTCTATATTTGTTTTTTTATTAAATAAAATGTTATTATCATACCTCTTATATATACTATATAGTACCATGAAACTTACATATGGTATACGAGATACATATAAATATTAAATAGTTATAAGAAATTAAATAGTACGACATTAAGCAAATAAAAATTTTTTTATCTTATACTTTTTACAATTTTAAGCGTTTATTTATCTATGATCAACCTCAATATTTAATGTTGTAACATTAAATACAAATTAAATATAACTATATATAACAGGTCTGCCAATAAGTATGCAGCTTATAATACTTATATTATATAATATTATTAACAGCAAAAAAAAAACTGTTTAATAACTAAATTCGCAATTGCAGTGTATACAAAGTTTTATACATTTTCTATTATTCGAATATTTTTAAATACTGTAAGTATTTTAAATTACTGCTGCAGCGCGCGCAACTGCACGCGATGAAATTTGGGAAATGCTGATGCGCTGAGCTGAGCCTGACCTGAGCAGCTATCATGGCTGAGCGCTGAACTGGCTGAACGCTGAACATATATATATGATAAATATATATTTTATTATACTTGAGCGACTTCCGTTGGCCTTGTGGGCAAGACTGGCAAGGAGCAGAGAGTAAAGCACGCGAAGGCAAGCACCGACTGACCGACGAACGATATATATGAAACGATGAACGACGTTGCGAAAGCTGCCGACGTCTTTTGGTGCAGTCAGTAGTATATTATAAGTGTGAAATGAAATTAAGTGTATAGAAAAATTAGACTTGTCGGAAGAAAAAAAACGAAACTTCAAAATTCCCTTTACTCCTTAACGCATCACCGATCTCCAGTACACTTATAAAATTACGAAATGATTTCTTTACAATCTCACAACCAGGTACGCATATTTATACTTTTAACAATCAGAAATACTACTTTTAATGATTCTTTTTTCGCCATAAATTAGTTTTCATTCGTTCGAGTTGTTAGAATAATAAAAATCACGCATCCATTGAGGTTAACATTTCATTATTTTGCTATGAACTAAATTTGAGTAAAAAACTTTCATTTTTTATTCTGTTAGGTCAAGTCCTATGCTTACTTAACCTTTATCGATCAACTGTATTTTTAAGCTTTTTAGATTAGCTTCTTGCAAGTTTTAATTGTATCTTGCAATAATATAAAATAGCTTTACTTGCACACAGATTGCACTTCAAACACACGTACATGTCTGTATTATATATATATATATATGAGTATTGAAACATTGAAAGTCATATTTCGAAATTAGTAAAACTTGCCAAGTTTATTTTTTTTTAATACTTTCTAATGTGTATCATATATTTTAATTTTTATCATTGCCTATATCGTTAAAACATAATTTTCTTTAATAAATAAAATATTAACAGGTACTTTATCATCTGACCCAATTCACATCTGCTATTTCACCAAGATCTACACCATTATCAGCTCAAGTAAAACAAAAAAATGATTCTATACATAAAAAGACTGAGGATATACTTTGTCAAAGCAGTTTTTATGAGGTAAAGTTTTGCAATAGTTTAGGTACTATTTAATTTTTTATTCATTATGATGAAATATCTTTGTTTATTATACATTATGTTTTAGGCAATGAAAAGTTGCAATGAATTAACCTTGGATAAAATAAATATTCAGAATCTTTTAACACCTTTAAGGATTAGTAGAAATGATGTATGGGAGATCTTGGAAAGGCTTTCTAAAACAGAAAATTCTGAAATCGTAAGAAAGAACAACAAATGGAAGGTATCTTATGTTTCTGGTTATAGTTTCGCAGAAAATAAGAGAGGTCTTTCTACATCACAACTATCTGATATAAATCAATTGAAAATGATTTATTTTTATATTAAACCGCAACGACGATTTTTACATAAATTTTCTTCCCCAATAACACATCCCCATAGTGCACAAATTAGATACTTTAAAACAGATCGCAGCATCAAAGAAGAACTAGATAGAAATCCTACATTAAGTACTCGAATACAAAAATGGATAGGTCTAAATACAAAATCAGTAAGTTAAAATTTATTCGTCAACTAATATTATAGATAATCAAGAGTGCATATTTATCTTTTTGTTACTTTTTTGATGTGTAGGATAATAAACTTGGTGGAATATCTGGTGATGAAATAATAAGCAAAGTGAATAGCAGAGAATTGCGGGATACCGAAAAATGGAGTAAATTGCTAGGTGATAAGTATGCCAATCTTGACGAACCACAGCGAATTAAAATAGCTTTCGGTGAAGGTTACCTTGCAGGCCGCAATCAAAAACCTATTGGACGCGTCTACAAATTTATAAAATACTCGCAGCAGATTGTAGCCTTTTTAATAGTCGTTCTGATATCTTTTTACTTTTTAGGTGCGTATAAAGTTTAATGTTACTGTTAATGCTATCTTAATTATAAAAAAAAAATGAATAAGGATTTTTAGGAACATTTTTAGGAACAATAGATACAGGAAATTTTATCAAAATGAAACTTGGTAACAAGTTGCAAGTTGACCCAGAAGATATTAATGTAAAATTTAATGATGTTAAAGGGGTAAGTTATATCTGCAACTTTAATAGGTTCACACTGAATAATACATGACAGTTTTTGAATTATTTTTAAATTATTGTTCACAGGTTGAAGATGCCAAATCTGAATTAATGGATGTTGTAGAATTTTTGAGGAATCCTGATAAATTTTCAGCTCTGGGTGGAAAATTACCGAAAGGAGTATTACTTGTTGGTCCACCAGGAACAGGTAAAACACTGTTGGCTCGTGCTACTGCAGGTGAAGCTGGTGTGCCTTTCTTTTACGCTGCCGGACCAGAATTTGATGAAATTTTTGTTGGTCAAGGAGCTCGTAGAGTAAGAGAGTTATTCAGTAAGTATTCAATTTGTATTTTACAACTATAAATATTACAATGACAAATAATGACAAAAATATTTTACAGAGGCTGCCAAAGATCATGCTCCTTGTGTTATTTTTATTGATGAAATAGATTCAGTTGGAGCTAAACGTACGAATTCTGTTATTCACCCGCACGCAAATCAAACTATTAATCAACTCCTTTCAGAAATGGATGGGTATGTAAAATAACTTTCCGTTGATGTTGCTTAATTAGTATACTAAATTTATTTTAATGTGTTCTAATTTTATGCAGATTTCATCGAAATGAGGGGGTAATTGTAATTGGAGCCACGAATCGGCGTCAAGATCTAGATAAAGCGTTATTAAGGCCTGGTCGTTTTGACTCAGAAGTCATTGTAAAAGCACCAGACTTAATGGAGCGTAAAGAAATCATAGATTTTTATATAGGAAAAATTCTAACTCGTGAGGTTAACGCAGAATTATTGGCAAAACGTACTATTGGATTTACTGGTGCCGATATAGAAAATATGGTACATATTCTATGAAATGCTACTTGAATATTAACAATAATTAATTGTGTATCAATTATTTGTAATTTTACTACATAATTTATTAGATCAACCAAGCTGCCTTAAGAGCTGCTATCGAAGGTGCTGAATATGTTACAATGGATCATTTGGAACGAGCTAAAGACAAAATTATAATGGGGCCGGAAGGTAGAAAGAAAATATTGGATGAAGAAGAAAATCGCCTAACTGCGTATCATGAAGGAGGTCATGCGCTAGTATCATATTTCACGAAGGATGCTATGCCTTTGCATAAAGTAACAATTTTACCACGTGGACAAGCCTTGGGATATGTATGTACCATAATTATTAAAAAAACGCTAAATCAAATAAATTTATAAATTTAAAATATATTAAATCTACAGACGCAGTCTCTTCCTAACAAAGATACACATTTGAAAACTAAATCACAAATGCTTGCAAGCATGGACGTATGTATGGGAGGTCGCGCCGCTGAAGAACTTATATTTGGACTAGATAAAGTTACATCAGGAGCTTCAAGTGATTTCTCGGTAAATATTTTTGTTAATTCCTGCAATAATATACAAAACTAACGGATTGACCGAATTTCAACTAAATATAATGTTCTAAAGAATGCTACAGCGATTGCAGAAGAAATGGTTCGGGTGTATGGAATGTCAGAAAAGTGTGGATTCAGAGTTATTAGAGATCCTGAAGAAGGTGGTACTGATTATAGTGCAGGCACAAAAGAGTTGATTGATAATGAAGTTAAACGGCTTTTACAAGTATGTATTTTTATTATAAGTGTGAACAAACTTGTTTCTAATAAAAAAAAAATAGATTCAAGAATAATTTGAAAAAAGTTTTTTTAGTAAAAACTTAAAAAAAAGGAAAAAACTGATATCTATAATTTTTTTAAAATGTATTTATTAATTGTTTTCCAGGAATCATATGACAGAGCTAAAACAATTTTAAAAAATCATAGCAAGGAGCATAAACTACTAGCAGAGGCATTGTTGAAGTATGAAACATTAGATGTAGAAGATGTTAGGACACTCATAAATGGAAAAAAATTACGTCATGAAACTACAAATAATGTAAACCGAACAGTTGTGGAAGTTCCTTTAGTCAATTTAAAGTGATTTTCTTTTTGAAAATATTGTTTATTTCAATAATATTCTAGACTGTTTATTTATTGAAAAAAAAATTGTTGTTAAATTCAACTTAATTACGGAATATAGATTAAATACATTCCACATGTATACTTCCAAATTTAAAATGATGTGTTTTGGCATTTCTGGATATTTAAATACTGGTATTTAAATGATTTGAACAGTCTAGACTTCAGGCAATATAACATTACATTGTGTATTAAAAACATGTTCTTCTTCTAAACAGTTTACTTACTATATTTAAAAAAAGCAGATTGTAAACCATAAACTGCGTTATACATGCATATGTAGTACACAGATTTAAATCAATTACAAACTATTTACAAAAAATTCAATTATTGCAAGCTCTATAATTTTTGTGATTACAAAAATTCGACAATGGTATACATAAATTTTACGATTTATATTAGCAAAACTTTATAATAGTTTAAAAAATGATTACAACAGTATGTTAAAGAGAATTGTTTTCCTTTTATCATTTATAAAATCTTAACAATAATAATGCGTTTTCATTTTCAAAATAAAATGGTACATCTTTATTTCAATAACTATGAATACCAATTTTTTTTATAATTTTAAAAGAATAAAACAAGTCCCAAATCAAATAAAAAAAGGCGGAATAAAATTCATAAATTATAGGCCATACAATATTAACGTTTTATTTATCATACGTAGTAATTATAAATTATACAAAATTATATATATTTATTTATTCATATATATATTTATATTTTTTATGTTCAGTATATTTCCTATCTACGATTTTACTACCTTATGAACGTTAATCAATTATTGTTATCACTAAATGAGTTTACAATTCTATAAACATTCGTGCAAATTATCTATTGTCGGTGCTTTTTTAAATTTATACTGTGGTTAAAGTAATTTTTTTTTTAAATTATTGATTCAATGGTCCATGAAAAGCCTGAATTCGTAGTTCTCAGCATAACAGTGTTGAACTATAACAGTTGTCTTACAAAGTTCATGGCCATGATTTTTACAGATTGTACGTACGATTTGTTTGGAAAATCTAATTACATTTACTCAAATTAGGGTCGCTGATTTGAGGCTTCAATACAATGACCTAAAATTACAAGAAATATATGCACCAAGTTATGTTTTTCATTGGACTTAGCATCCAGCATACATACATACATACTTATAAAACAAAAGAGTAAAAAATAAGTCAAAAAATCCAGATAATATGTACATTTTCATACATATCTATAAGCACTCATGCAAATATCACAGTTTACTAAATCATCAATACAAATAATAACAGGTTTCTTATTTTCACAATAGTTGCAGATGTTCGTAAAACAAATTAAACAGCTTGTTTTGTACGAACTTGTATATTCAATATTCGTTTTTATTCTTTGTTTAACTATAATAAAAACTATAAATAAAAAAAACGTTACTACTTGTTAGCAAGTAATAAAAAGTTGACTATTTTTTGTTCAGTACGTGTTTCTGTGTAAACTTTCAGTATTGGAAGTTGATTGAAAAATGCGTTGTTTCGTTTAAAAATTTGTCTAGTAAGAATCATTTTATTTCAGAAAACGCAAATGCGCTGATTTTAATTGTATACATATATAGCGCAGAGGCTCTAGTAATATTGGAAAAGACTGATTACTACGTTTTTTTTTTACAAAAATACAAATAATAATTATTTAATAATTCGTTAGCTCATTCATCGGTTTTCATTAGAATCACAATATTTGGTACAGCGCAACATCATCCATGACATACCGGAAGACGAAATTTTAAGACAATTTTTCGAAACTACGCCCTTATTTAATTGTTGGATTTATTATTTATCTTTCTATCGTTTATTTTTCCGTAGTACTTGCAGTCAAGTTTGAAGCAAATATTTTTAGAAATCTTTAAGAAAAAGTAGAAATAAATATTGTGAAACGATATCTATTACATGCAATAAGCAATATAAACGTCGCAGTCAGAAGTAGTACTTTTATTAGTTTAAACGTCTGATCAAAATATTTCGATGTTATTGCACAGATCAAACATACATTCATCAAATATAATTGAAAATTTACATTCAAAAGAATTCATTTTAATTAATAATATCATATTTATATCACCTGAGAAGAAAACAATTCATCCTAGAATTCACTTCAAGAATAGATTATCCAGAATCTGTTTCACAGCCAGTCTCAGAATTTGTTTTTTAAATTATTAGTAAATGGATTCGATCAAAACTTCTGAAAAAACTCGAAGGGCTACTTTGTAAATTTTTAATTTCAATTAACAGGAATTTTAGAACATTCTGAGGCAGACTATTTTTCAAGTCGCAGCTGCAATAAACAATTCATGAATTAAGCAAATTCTTTAGCAATTTAATAGAAGCAGATTCTGAGATAGACTATTTTTTCTCCCAAGCAATCATACACACTTTGTAAAAAAACTTTTCAAATGCAAAAAAGATAATGTAGTATATGTAACTATAATTATTTAAAGCCAAATGATTTATTAGTACTTTTGTAATACATACATGATTTTTACGTTTTTCGTATATAATAATAAAAGCTGTATTTTTTTGCCCGCTTCTTGTTTTTCAAAAAATATGAGATTAAAATTATTAACTCTTTAGAAAAAAACGTCAATTTAGTTCATAGTAAGTACGAAGAATACTTTAAGTAAATGCATGTATTACAAAAAATACGATGGGAACCAAGAGCGAAGAATACCTTTCCAAAAAGATTCACGAACGCGAAAACTAAATAGAAACGCATCTGTAAAGCATGTAGCTTTTATTTTAGAATTTACTATTTTACATACGCGTATATGAGCATGAAATTTACTTTTCGATGGAGTAGCCGTAAAGTAAAATATACTAGCTGTGAAGTAGTACTTTTCGCCATACGCGTTCAAGTTCGCACGGTCATTTTTACGGTTACTCTATCGAAAAATATTGCTCGTCACTCGATCGTAAAACTTTACCTTCTGTATTTAAAGTACTGTTTTACGTAACTTTTTGTGACAAAAGTTACTATTTACGATCGAAAAATTATATATGAAATTGAAATTTGCAGCTATCGTACCCACAAATAAATTTTGATAATATTAATTTTTCTAAAATTTAAAACTTTTGTGCGTAATACAAAACTATGGTATATTACGACCGAGACGTTTATTTTTTACATCATCGATCGATCGCATAAGAATCATAACTAAACATATGGACAATTAATAGATAATAAATGTTATTCGTCATGTATTGGCTGGCTTAATAACAATTAATCAAGATTCAAAGATTTAAGATCATAATTAATGCACAACTGCCTAATTGTATGTAAATTCGTATCAGAAGCGTTAATAGCTTTTCGTTTGCGTTTTGAATATTGCATATACATATTATTAACACATACGAAATAACTGGCTATAAACTTCTAGAAATACTGGAACTGGAATAACTATTTTAGTAAACCGTACAACTTTAAAAATTTTGAATTATATAGATCTACTCTTCTTTTTTCAACATAATAAATAAATTTCTTTCTTATTCTTCTTCATTACCTTCTTTGCCAGTGTAATGCTGACAAATTCTTCATTTTTCATTTTAATGTAAATGTACATTTTTGAAACACAACAATGACAATTTTCGTGCTTATTCTACTATATTTAAACTAAAAACTGATATTTTAAACGAGCTTATAAATCTCGAGAATAGACAAGTGCTCTCATAACAATTG
The DNA here is from genome assembly GCA_018906965.1 of Philotrypesis tridentata. NCBI lineage: Eukaryota > Metazoa > Arthropoda > Insecta > Hymenoptera > Pteromalidae > Philotrypesis > Philotrypesis tridentata. The sequence goes on along the minus strand of JACCIB010000017.1, from coordinate 687,820 downwards.
AGTCATCCAGAGAACAAAATTAAAAAAATTTATATCCAAAAACAATGTGGTTCATTTTACAATTGAAATGTATGAATGAAAATTTACTAATTATAATAATTGAAAGTTTTTAAACATATATTCCCACACTATGATAAATACAAAATATTACCTTTTTCCAAATTTGATATTTTTTAAATAAAATTTTACTGACACGAAATAAATCATCTGGACGACTCTATTTTTTGTTTTAATCGTTCAAAACGATAAGGCATTTTTCACATATATTACATAATCAATTACGTACTTTAGAAAGGCTTTATCTGTTATTACTTTTGACGATCTTCAGAGATGTGCATTTCAGGTGGCGCATGACATACAGCACGAACAAATTTTTCATTATGCAGCTCTCGTCTACTTTGCTACTGAAATAACGATTGCGATGGCCAATTAAGTTTTGGTGCTTTACTACTTATTACTTCTATGTTCTGACTTCATATATTGTTGTATTTTCGTCACTAACGCTTATATATCGCAAAAAATCACACTTAAATAACTATACACGATTCACTTTCCTTTTTTTTATTTAAATTGAGATGAAACCGTTAGAACCATCAAGTTAGACGCACTTCGAACAATTTAGAGAATAACGATATTTGAAATAATGTGTTAGATTAACACTATAACAACCTTTTTTGTGTGGGTGATTTTGAATATAAATTAAACATTTTTTAACTTCTTATAAAGATTAATTTGTTGTGTAATTTTGTACGTATGCAATACCATGAAGACCAACGGTAAGAACCTTAAAAGCATATCAAATGCATTGAAGTGCATCTATAGAGATAAATCAAGGCTAATCTGAAGTCAATGTCGTGCAGGTTTATCTACTTGTACATAACTTTCGCCCAAAAAAGCGTAACGCTAAAAAAAGTAAGATTTTATATACCTTTGTAATTTGAATATTCATTGAATATGAATAGAGAAACATAAAATCCTATTGTGCATTACGATCACTCCGGCGACGTATCCTATGTATTGCAAAATCTAAATATATGTTGGTTTATATGCTAAAATGTTTAGTCTTGCAACCTACTGCTTTGTACAATTGTTGCAAGAGATGAACCCTGGTTATATGATTACATAAAATTAAATATAACCAAGTCTATGTGGTATGTTTGTAAACACAATGTAGCATACACAGTTTATTTCATCTTTAGGTAAGTCAATGTATAATTAGGTTCTCTCATTCGTGTTACCAATTTGTGAACTCTCCGATAACAATTATTCAAATTTCTTTTAATATTTCTGCATCATTACCATCATTATGCTGTTTAATCAGTAGCTAAATTAGTGCTTTTTCAGTGCTACTTAATTTTTTTACAAGCTGCTATCAAAATCTGAGATATGCATACTTTACAATCAGAAACCTTCGTTTCTATATCATTTTTTTCTTTCATTAACTTTTAGCATTTATTTTCTTTTATCATTCAACGAGAACTTATTGTCCTTTCACGCCGCGAATTACTTAAGCACATCTTTGTACATACCAATGATAGTACTTCTTTTGATGTACTTTAATTATCGAACGTGAGTTTATTCGACTAATCAGAAAACAAAAATTTTTCTACGTTAAAAGAGCCAATAACAATATTGTGAAATTCATTTTTTTGTATTTCTGCTTAATCATTGTGAATGTATTAGACTATGCCAATTGATTTTTTAAAATTTAATTAATATTACATTACTAATTTTATGTTAGATTTCACTAAATTTCTTTTATCAATCATCTAATACTCATATTTATGTAGTAGTGTATGTATAACATGGGTTATTTATAAAACTAAAAGAGATAGAATAAAAGATATTTGGTCACTCTGCCTTGAAAAATTTTAAGTAGTAAAAAGGTGCATTTTTCAATTTTTAAATCAGTCAATCACATCGGAACTTGTACTTCTATATGCTAGTTATCTGTTCAACATGTACTGAAAAATATTTTATCTAAAATGTACTAAATACTTATATCAATCAAATCTCTTTTAGTTTAAAAAATTCACAATAAAGTATTCAATTGATATTTTTCAACAAAATCCATTAACCTAAGTAAGTCATGAAGAATAAATTTTAAATAAATACGAAAAATTTAATATTTAATCAAATATAATTTGAACGCGCAAGTCTTACAATTTCGAATTTACTAGTTAGGCAGGTATTTTTATTTTACTATTTAAAAACAAATGATCAATGTGAGTACTTTATTTATATTTACTTTTAAAATATGAGGTAATTAATCAAACAAAAAATATTAATTTAGAGTGCAAGCACTGTATTATTTAAAAATCTTTACAACAGATTTTATGTAAGACATCTGGTCCTTGTTAGTTTTACAGAGTAATTTATGTAAGGAGATGTCATGCTCCAGATATTTGGAGATACTTTTAAAGAGATGATTCTCGATAATACTATCGAATTCTAAACCAGCCTGCTTAATTAAATAACTTGGAAACATTCAAAAAAGATATTTTGTCATAAAAAATCATCAATAATTTGATAATAAGTAAGACATATCTGCATGATTATTTGCTAAAAAATCGTAAGATTTTATAAGTCGCGCAATCAATTAAATTCGAGGTATAATTTTTCATGCTCATAAAAAAAATAAAATAAAAAAATCAATTGAGAATTCTATCATGACGACATTAAAAGCTGGTCCCTATCTCGAAATAATGAGCACTTTTAATATAGAACTTAATAATCATATAATACAATTAAAAATTGATAAACTTAATTCTTTTTCATTGAAAGTCGAATAGTAAAAACTCACTAGCACATTCCAAAGAATGATCCCGGTGAATGTTCGTTTAAAGTTTCACGCTCTCAGTGATTTGATTCCACAACTTCTGTAAATAAAGGCGAAAGAGCACCGACATCTTGTAAACCCTCGAAATTACCGAGAGATCCAAGATCATCAGTATCATCATTCGTTATGTCGGGTTCCAAAAAATCGGCCACATTACACTCAACACTAGTCGAACAAACATTGCCGATATTTGCAGTCTGATTGTGCAGATTAAGTGTACTTAGAGTTGGACTAAACAACATTGGTTCATTACTCTCTGTATAATTTTCTTGCTGCAAATTATGCAATGGTGTTGTTGGATATGATTTTGAACCGTTACTATCCTCTAGATATTGAACTGTATAAGCAGAATTCGGTATGGGCAGAGGTGTGTTTGGATAAGAGCGCGAATGTAAAACTTTTGGAGCATTATTTAAGCCAGAATTTATTGAAGTACTATTACTGTTGGTGCCTCCTGTGGTACCATCATCAGTCCAGTTAGTTAAAATTCCGCTAGAATCCTCCAAAACAGAACGATCATTCAAATTTGTATTTGATAATGGATTCATCAAAGTCGGATCTGAAGTTAGAGATCGTTCTTTGTCAACAGAGTTATCTGTTAAAATATCTGAGTCTTCATTCAGTATGTCAAATATATTATTCAAGTTTTCTGGAATCATTTCTTTGTCTTCCATAAGAAACGACTGACCAGCGGTGACTAGTGGATCGACGTCGAGTAAGTAGCTCGAGTTATCGCACTGGCTAATCGAACCGAAATCGTTGAATTCACTCGGAACTGGCGTTGGAGCTATTGAACTACTGTTAGACGGATTAAAACTGTGACTAAGGAACGTATGATGAGTCGAAATTGGCGACAGAAGAGCGGGATTCACCATCCTGTGAAGAGGTACAGATTGAGAGCGAAAAATTAATTGCTCCTTGGCAAACTGTTGTTTTTCATTTTCACTTTGCAGTAAATCACTGATTTCTTGATCAGTAGGCTGATGCTTTTGATAGACGTTCTTAATTTCTTGAAGATTTTCTTGACTCGGATAGTTGATGAGAAGTTGGGGCTCTTGAGAAGCGAGATCAGTGAGAAAAGGAGCACAAGCCAAATTTTGGGACTTCTGCACTGGATCCTGAAGAGATTGCAGCCCGAGTTGAGGAGCTTGAGACGCTTTGTTGTTAACTGCTAGAGGTGAATGAACGTGCCTACTTATCTCGGATCCTGAAGTAGGCACAATAAAGGTCTCATTTTTGTTGCTCGTGAAAGGTACGTTACACGATATCGAGCGTGAAAGAATTTTTTGCGAGCCCCGAGATCGACAGCTTCCCTGTAAATTGCTTCTAGAACGTGGCACTGGTGTGTTCCGAGGTGACACGAAGGGACTAGCGTTTGCAGAATTCGATTTTGAGGTACGTCCATTAATGGGAGACTGAGGACCAGGTGATATGGGCGTAAAATTAAAGATTCTTCGACGCGTGTTAGGGCTTTGTGGGACGGTGTTGCTATTGAGAATGCTTGCATTACCTCCACTGTCCTGAGATTGCTCAACTGCATTCGTCTCAAAACTGACTCTACGTCTTGTATTAACATTATTGTTTTTGTTAAGAAGAGTCGGTAGTATTAAATTGTGTTTTTGCGCAGTTTGTTGCTTCTCATTTGCAACCACGTTTTGCAGACTTACTTTGTTGGTCGGTAATACTGAATCTTTAAGATTTTCCTGCAGAATAATTCTTAATTGGGATACCTTGTCCTGCCTAGACGCCAATTCTGTTTCAGCAACGACCGCACTTAGTTCCATATCCGAGCTTGATGAGTTGCTTTGCTGAAAATATTGCAGCAATTCTTCTTCCTGTTCTTGAGAGTTATTACCTCCGTTCAAATAATCGTTGAGAGCATCGCTATCGATGGAACCAAGTTTATCTTTTACTGCCAGACTCGAATTCTCTTGCAAAAGACGAATTTCATTCTCTGTTAATGGATTCACTTTGCTCCGTAAATCAGATCCGTTGGAGTAGCCGTTTGACTTGGAGTAATTGTTGGAACACAGAGATAATTCTTTATCACAGTTTTTAATGGGCTGATTGACGAGAGTGGCGACAGCAGCCTCGCCGGTAGTCTTGATGCTCTTGGCGGCTTTCGGATTATTAGCTAGTATCACTGAAATCTTTGCAGACTGCTGATTTGAAGCTGAAGAAAGCTTAGATCCCGGGGTCGCAGATCGCGGTACGCTTTCTAAGGCATTCTGGGCCTCCAAAAGCTTCAACTGCTTCTCGGGACTTGACTCACTGGTCTGGGCTGCTACACTTGAGTTCGCACGTTTTCGCGTATATTTTGTTTTAATTTCTCTGGGCGAAATCGCGCTATCACTCGTTACTAGCCTAGAAGTGCTACTATTTTGCTCGTCTTGAATCGATTGTACCACTAGATTATCACAGTTAGACTGCAGAGAAATGCTGCAGGATTGGTTGTTGCTTTTAAGAACTTTCTTCTGTCGGCCGGCTGAAACGACGGCTGTTGCGTTTATTTTACTTAACGCGTTTGTACCTTGTGCCAGGTGATTCACATTTGCTTTACCCTTTTTACCTTTTTTGTTCCCACTTCCGACACCCTCATCGTTCTGATCAGCAGCTTTTTCTTTGTTTTGATTCTGAAAACAATAAAGTCATCGTTGGTATGTGTGCTAACATGTAATTATTTTAATATTCACAGGACATAACATTATGAATCACCTGCAAAACATTTTCGAGATAACGATGTTTCTGATCGCGCACTTGCTCTCGTTGTTGTAGTTTCCGTTGCAATTGAAGTTGAGCTTCTCTGAGCTTTCCCATCTTTACTAAAGCAGGTGTAGCTGGTAATCCTGGACTCTCATCTGTAAAGATATTTCAATTTTACACCAGTTTAAAAGTTAAAACTTTATGAAAATACAAAACGTGTACACAAACCTTTTTTTGTCACAGGTTGAGGTTCTCCTGAAGCACTCAGTATACACACAGCAGCTAAAGTTCGACTATCAACATAAAGATTATTAACAAGATACTTTCCCAAAGCACAGAGGGTTGGAAACTTTGTTTCCAGTAAAAATTCTGCCCATTCCCGAATGATTGTTGAAGCAGCTCCTAGCATTTCTTCAGTAACATTGTGCTCTGCATCATCATCCTGTAAATTAAAGCATGATTTTTTATCAATTCCTTATTTTTGATAAATACTTTGAAAACTTACCATTTCTGCAGTCACTGCTGACGGTAATGTTGGAGGGTCTAATTTTATTCTTTTTCTCATTCCAGCATAACAATAACGCGAATTACCACGTGTGCCTAGCCTACGTGGTCGTACACGAGGATAAACTTGTTTCATGACTTTTCCAAAATCGGCTGTCGAAAGAGGTTTCATGGAATTTTTTGAACAAAAGATACTGCAATAGAAAAGTAGTTACATTTTTCATTACCATTAGAATTTGATTAATTAGAAAAAAGAAGAAAGTAAATGTAAGTTAGCATTACTTGTATTCATCGTAGACCTCTTGCTTTGGTAATGAGACCTCTGGATCCTCTTCAAGATGGGTCTTAATCCACATTATGGTCTGATAAATCTCATAGCGATTTCCTAATGGATTCAAAGGTTGCCTGAGAGGATCAACAGTACCATTGGGATTTGTCAGAGATATCGGAAGTTTCAGGTACAGCAATAATTTTTCTTCTAATTTCAGCTGCTCGACTTGGGAAAAAATATCATGCACACGGGATCTTGACTCTTCACTGTATTTTGAAAAAATTGAAAGTTAGGCACATGAATGTCCAAGACAAAATAGGTGGAACAGAATGAATAAATGGAGCACCCCTACCTTATGCTGTCCTCGATCATGAGGCGTATCTTCTCATTCTTGGCAGCAGGAGTATGATGAGCCAAGTTATTGAGTTTGCTTGCCTTAAGAATGTCATGCAGCAAGTCAGTGGTATGGTAGCCATTGGCAAGCGAGGGCGAGGGCGAGGGCGAAGGCAGGACAGACTGTGCAGCAGATGGGGTGATGCAGTTGACGGTAAGTCTGGGTTGTAGGTGAAGCCTGGCATCGGTGGTGGCTTGGGCATCGGCCAGCATGTCGAGTTGCTCCTTCTTTATTCGAGCGGACTCGAGCTTGATCGGCGTCGAGCAGCCCTGGCTTTGAGCACTCATCGTACCGGCTCTCTTTCGCTCCCTCCTCTCCGCTCTGGCAGCTCCAGCTCCAGCCAGTCTGGCCCGTCCGGATTATCCAGGTTAGCAGCTAACGGGCGCACCTGGCGACGACGCTGTAGCAAGGATAGCGGCAGCGCAGGGCTCGCCAAACATGTCGGCCAGGACAGCTGCAGGTGGCTCGGCCGCAGGTAGACCGCGGCGCGCCGCCTCCTCGAGCCTCGACGAGTACAGGCCGAGCCAAGGCTCCATTTACCGAGGCGCTACTCCGGCACCCGTGTTCTGTCACTCTTTCCCTCGATCGCTCTCAGTAATATGCTGTGCTTGCGCGCTTTCTTCTCTCACTCTCGCTAATAACTTCCTGTCTCCTCTCCCCGCTTTCCGCGCGCGCGGGCTCTTCGGAGGCTCACTGTCCTCCCGGAAGTTGCTGGAATCTGACTGGGACGTGATCGTGCGACATCGCTCAGCCGTTCCTCGAGCAAAGTTCAGCAGCAGCAGCAGCAGCAGCAGCGGTCCAAGTATCCCCGATCAATCGAAACTTGGTCTAGCTCTGGTCCTCTGTCTCTCTCTCTCTCACTCTCTCTCTCTCTATGCTGGCATCGCTAGCTGTGTGTATGCGAGACGAGCCGATGTGAGGACAGAGGAGAAGTATGTATATATAGTATATACTTATTATAGCGTGGCCCGCGGCGCTACTGGCTGCAGGGATGTATTATGCGAGCGCTGCAACGCCCGCCGGAGAGTTCTCGGCTGTCGGAGAATCGGCTGTTGCAGAGTAGTGGATGCGGTCTGTCCTGCACAGCTGAGACCGGATGTCCTGAAGTCACCGCGCGACTCTCGACACTCGAGGCTCAGCGTTCAGCACATAACGCATCGAGTTTCGCCATTTTTAACGCGCGCGCGCGCTGCCGCTATCCCTCTTTTTCTTCTCCCTCGACCCTCCCGTTTTGATGCCCGTCTTGCAGCTCGTCGTTGCACGAGTCTATATACTGCACGCTAGGCAATGGCAAGGTACCGTATGCATATATATGGTATACATATATATGATATATAATATATATGTATATGCTACAGCACTTGACTCGCCAGAACCTGTAACGTATACCTTTATGCACCGGCTTTTTGCTCTGGGAGAAATTTCGGACGATTCTGGTAACGAAGTCGAGCTGGAGACAACTGCAACTCCCGGGGACAGCTCCGAAACGGCTTTTTCGCGCAGGTGAATCAACGGGACGACGATCGAGAACCGCGTCCCGGTGCGCTCGAGAACCACTTCCACCTGCCAGCACCGATCAATTTTTGACACTTTGTCGTGCTTGTGCGTCTCGCGATTCGCTACTGCGGTTGCGAATTGCGCGCGCGCGCAATTATAAGTATTTATAATTTTAAGTACTTATCCAAAACTGCGAAATCCTTGCTTCGCATAATAAACGAGTCGATCGTTCTGATCAAAGAAAATCAAACAGACTTAATTTGCCATGAATCTTCAAAGAATAATGACTGATATTATAATTTTTTTTATTGCAGTCTGAAAAATGGTACCGTGTGCGTGTGTTATAATAAATACCTATTCATACTGTCATATAACGCGCACTGTTATCAAAAAAGAACTGAAAGTATATCTATATATACTCTTCTTCTAATAGAACGGTTCTGTTAGACTTCTGAATATAATATACATTTACATATGATCTATATCATGATATGGAGAAAATGATGTATTATAATATATATAATTATAATATATGCTCAAAGATTATAATACTCTTTTCGATAATTTCGTAATAATTATCGCGTGAGAAGTGCGTTGCATTCAAAAACTTCTTTATTATTATCATAATAAATAAATTGCATATAAGATTTTAAAAATTAAATTTCTTTAAAAAATATATGTAAAGTATCTAATAAAAATATCTTTTTGTCCAAGAAAATTATATAATTTTTTTTTGCAATGATTAGTTTTTGAAAATCGTTAAAAAACAATATCATATATAGTACAACTAAACAAAATTATAAGCTTGAATTATTTATTTATAATAATAATTTCTTATATTTTGAATTTTTTTATTCATCAATAAAATTGATTAATGAATATTTATTTAATTTTTGTGTTAGTAATTTCTGCAATAACCGTAATCATTACATGACTTTTTTTTTAAAAGGCCTTTATTACTGAGTACAATTTTCTTTGAAACAAACAACTTTCAGGACAAACAATTTTCGGGGAGTTTTTAACTTTGTCTGTGATCCCGGATGCTTTGAAAAAATGTCAATAGAAAGATTTTATAACGAAGGAGTTTTTGTTAAATAAGCAACCAATAATAGACAATACACTTGCTTCATAATTTATAACTATACATATGTACAATATATGTAACATATTTACATAATACAACAAATTAATAATACAAATTTTGTACAAAAACATAATTTGATGTTTGTGTAATTTTGCGGCAAAAATATAGTATTTAGTATTTACCAAAAGCAGTATATATCTGTGGCTTAGAGGAAGAACCACTTAAGTGACATTTTCGTGTTTTCGAGAAAAAGCGATTTCAATGTTTGGAGTAATACGTAAGATCGAAATGTCAGAGAAAAGGTCTAAGTATTGGCTCATTTGATTAGGCATCTGATACTGATACAACCGTAGTATTACATTTGTAAATAGTTTCTTTCTCGACGCCCAAGCTAAACAAATTACTCGAGTTAAGTAGTGGTTCTGCGGGAACTTTGCAGATAAGTGGTTATGCGGTCACTTTCTTTGAGGGCTCGTAACTAATGTAATTTGCGATTAAAAAAATTCGGGCGGGGCATATTTTTAAAGTTTAACTCATGCCCTTTCCAATGGTATCATTAAAATTTTCGAAAATTGTTATTAAATATGAGAAAAAACGGTTTAAAGGAAAAAAGCATGGTTTTTCCACAATTTTTTGTTTTAATTCGAAATTTCAAGAACGTTTTCATTTGCAATGTATCTGAAACCCCTCTAACCAATGGGATAAATGTCCAAACTCAAAAGATACGTGATTTGGGGATTGATTTTGAACCTCGGTGTGGTCAAACTGGCGCATATTATAATTGAAAATTTTTTACGAAGACTTTTACGAATTTTTTATTCAGAAACCACGCACTTTTGGAAAAAATTTTCAAGAGTAATAAGTTCTTAGAATCAGCTAAGGAGTACGTACAAATTTTATCAGAGCGATTCCAGTAATTTTGTTGTTTTTGCAAATTGACAATTTTTGAAAAATTTAAAAACGTTAAAAAATTTTTTTTTAATTCAAAAAAACCGACGAATACATCGGTATAGGTAATTAGATATATATTATACCGCTTTAATGTACTCCACACGGTGTATCTCGCACAAAAATAAAAAAAACGAGTGCACTTAAGTGGTTCTGCGGTAACATTTTTACGAGAGACGCAGTTAAGTGATTATGCAATCGGCTGGCATTTAAAATATTTGTGCATTTCGGAAATCCTACTATTATACAATGAAAAAGGGTACTAAGAGCACCTCGAATTCGACATAAAAAAATTTTTTGCAAAATGTCACTTAAGTGGTTCTTCCTGCAAGCCACAGATATATGTGTGTGTGTGTGTGTATATGTATATACAAAAGCTATGACAAAAGAGACCGCGAATTCCGGCATGTTCTGCTGCTGAGTGCGCTGAGTATTATTATATAGATTTTCTGATAAAAAAAGTATTGAAATTAAACAAATACTAATGTAATTATTGAAGTTTTGGTAAAATTTATTAGTATTATTGAATACAAAATTATTTTTTTAAAGGTAAACATTTAATAATACTTTCTTACTTACAATAAGTTTGAATATTATCTAAACTGCATCTTATAACCTTAAAAAATAGTATAATAGAGTTAAATCAAATTACAGTTTTTCAAAAAACGTAATAAAAATAAAATATAAAATTTTTTGTCGTGTTTGTTATTTGATATGTAGTGTAATTATGTAATATTATCATTATATTTTATTAAAAACTTGACATATTTTTCAATAAAATTGGAGGTTAAAATTTGGTAAAATATAAGGAAGTTGCATCAGTAAAATTCACAATATTTACGACAATATAAACCAAAGAATATAGAACACTGTTATGCCATATTCTATATTGTTTGATACGAGCGATACAGTTTTTTTTATACAAAAATGTATGAAGTGTTTGTTTTGTGTATGAATGTTTAACAAAGTATCTTTTTTTTAATATGGGTAAGTTATGAATAAAAAATTTATTTATTTTTATGTAAGATTAAAAAAATATAACTTATTCATTTTAAAACTGATAATGGTCATTTTTGAAGTAATTGTTTTATTTTGTCTTGATTTCAGGTAAAAGATAGAAGCTAAAATGTTTCGATATCCAGTATTTACAAGAAATTATTGGCTAAAAAGTTTGGGTTTAAAACCCAAATCAAAATTTAGCACTAGCAAGATCTTATCAAATATCAAAAATGATTTAAAAGATAATAATATAGAAAGCCATAATGCAGTCTGCTTTAAAAAAGGTCAAGTACTACATGGATTTATTGTTGAACAAATTACTCCAGTCAAAGAAATGTATCTCACAGCTATAAAACTAAAACATGTACAAACAGGTGCAGAGTATCTGCATCTTGCACGAGATGACAGTAATAATGTATTTTCTATTGGATTCAGAACAACACCAAAAGATTCTACAGGATTACCACATATTCTTGAACATATTACTCTTTGTGGCAGTGAGCGTTATCCATGCAGGGATCCTTTTTTCAAAATGTTAAGAAGATCTTTAGCAACATTTATGAATGCAATGACAGCACCTGATTATACAATGTACCCATTTTCTACACAAAACCAGCAAGATTTTCGAAATTTACAGTCTGTATACTTGGACAGTGTATTTAAACCTAAACTTCGAGAATTAGATTTTTATCAAGAAGGTTGGAGAATAGAACATTCTGATCCAAATGATAAAAAATCTGATATTATATTTAAAGGAGTTGTTTACAATGAAATGAAGGGAGTTTTTAACAGTAATCAAAATATTTTTGTTTACCATTTATTAAATTCAATATTGCCTAGTCACACATATGGTGTTATATCGGGTGGCGATCCCCTAGAAATTCCTAAATTGGAATATCAAGATTTAGTCAATTTCCATGCAACACATTATCATCCATCTAATGCCCGTTTTTATTCGTATGGTAACTTTCCATTAGAAGATCATTTAAAATTTGTGAATGATAATTATTTATTTGCTTCTGACAAAATTGATACATCTTCTACCAAAGTACCATCTGAGAAGCGATGGAGTAAACCAAGAAAGGAACATATTCTGTGCAGACCTGATCCAATGGTCGCAGATCCTAGTAGACAAAATTCAATAGCAATAGCTAGTCTTTGTAATGATATTAACAATATCCAAGAGACTTTTAATGTTTATATTTTATCACAATTATTGTTAGATGGACCGAACTCTGCTTTTTACAAAAGCTTAATAGATTCTAATATTGGTACAGGATTTGGTCCTATGACAGGATATGAATCACAATGCAAAGATACTGTTTTTGTAGTGAGTTTACAAGGAGTTCAAGAGAAAGATTTTGAGAAAGTAGAAAAAATTTATAAAGAAACAGTGACTAAGGCAGTAGAAGAAGGATTTAGTCAAGAACACATTGATACAGTTCTTCATGGAATTGAATTGCAAGTAAAACATCAAACATCAAACTATGGATTAAATTTATATTTTAATCTTTCACCTTTATGGAATCATGATGGAGATATTATTAATTCAATGAAAATAAACGATGCTATAGCAAAATTCAAAGAAACTATCAATAGAGATCCAAAGTACTTGCAATCTTTAGTTGAAAAATATTTATTACATAACAGTCACCAACTTACTTTGACAATGTCTCCAAGCCAGAACTATGAAGCTGATCAACTTGCTGCTGAAAATAAACTTTTGGAATCTAAAATAAAAAATTTAACTGTTCCTGAGCTAGATCAAATTTATGAACAAGGACAAATTTTACTATCTGAACAGCAGAAAGAAGAAAATATTGAAAGCTTACCTAGTATAAAAATTGATGATCTTAAAAAAGATGTTGATAGGTATGATTTGATAGATATAGAAGTGTCTAATGTGCCATTGCAAGTGGCAGTACAACCAACCAATGGAGTATGTTATTACAGAGGTATTATTAATACTCAGGATCTTTCAGATAATTTGAAGATTTTATTACCTATATTTAATGATGTAATTGTTAAAATGGGCACTGAAAAATATGATTATCGAAATTGGGATAGAGTTGTACAATTAAATACTGGAGGATTAAATTTTTCAAATCATATAGTTGAAACAAAAGATAACTCACATAAATTTGAAGAAGGTGTATTGATAAGCTCATACTGTCTTGATCACAAAGCACGTTCAATGTGGGATTTGTGGGAAGAGCTATTTAATAGAGTAAAATTAACTGATCTTCAAAGATTTGAGACTTTAGTTAAAATAAGTGCAGCTAATTTAATTAATGGAATTACAAGCTCAGGTCATTTGTATGCCATGAACTCAGCTTCAAGTTTAGTATCACCTGTGGCAAAGTTAAAAGAGAGTTTATCAGGTTTAGAATATATTAACAGAATGAAATCCATTGCTCAGATGAAAGATTTGTCGCTTGTACTTGAACAAATACAACAAATTTCTGATCAAGTATTGAAAAAGTCACATCTAAGGTCAGCAATCAATTTAACAAACGAGTCTAAAGACAACATTATAAATGGTATGGAAGATTTTTATGGTTGTATAAAAGGTACAGCATCAACTAAACATATTCTTATATCAGAAGGTGAACCTATCAAATGCAATAGTAGTGCTGTACATCATGTTCTTCCTTATGCAGTAAATTATGCATCAAAAGTAATTTCAACCATTCCCTTTCTTCATCCTGAACATGCACCTCTGCAAGTACTTTCTCAATTAATTTCATCAGTGTATTTACATCCTGAAATAAGGGAAAAAGGTGGTGCTTATGGAGGAGGAGCAAATTTAGGATCAGATGGATCCTTTAGGTTCTACTCTTACAGAGATCCTAATTCTACTCGTACATTAGACATATTTGATGGAACATGGGACTTTTTATCGAAATATAGTATTACAGATAATGAGATTGTGGAAGCTAAATTAGGATTATTTCAAAAAATTGATGCACCAGTAGCACCAGGAAGTAGAGGATTGACTAAATTTACAAATGGATTATCTTATGATGATATTCAACACCACAGAGAACGAATAAAGGCTGTGTCTAAAGAAGAAATTTTAAACGTAGCTAGGAAATATCTAAGCCCTGATGCCAGCAATGTAAAAGTTGGAAGAGCATTAATTGGTCCTCACAATCAAGATTTAAAATCTAGGCATTCTGAAAATTGGGTTATTTTAGATCAAGAAGAACAAAGTCAAGCTCAAGCTATTAAATAAATAAAGCTAATCTTTTTATGTTCATGAGTTTGTTAAAAATTTTGTAATTTATAGAAATCTACAGAAAAATATTTGTTTAATAAAAATCTTTTTTAGAAAATTAATGTATGATGAGTGTTCGAAATATTTTAAACATTTTCATTACCATATAATATAAAACTGAAAATACGTAATGATTAAATTGAACAAATAAAATTACAGAATGGATAATGCCGATAAACAGCTTCAGTATTTCAAAGAAGCAATTACTTTTTTAAAAGATGTACAATGGCTTTATAATATGCCAGTAACAAAAATATTATTAAATGGAGCACTGAATTTATTTCCTGTTGATTGGTTGAGGTCTTTAAATAAGCTAGAAAATGACGACTTAAATAGTTTAGTTGTAGACTCAAAAATACAGGTAATTTTTTATTTATTGTTGATGAAAAAAATATATTTTTGATTGTATGAAAGTTAATGCAATCTGTTTTAGTTAAGCTGGCCAGCTTTATTAATCGATTTTGTAACATGCTGTAAAAAATTTAACAAATTACCTGATCCATGTCGGTCAGTTTCTCCAATCAAATTACCTGAAGCATTTTTAAAAAAATTAAGCATCAAAAAACAGCATGAAATATTTCATTTAGCTCACTTGATTCATGAACAATGTCAGTTGCAAAATCTCTCACTTATTATTGATCTTGGGTCAGGTTTAGTAAGTATTAATGATATACTTAATAATTTATTGTTACTTTTCGTCATTTATATTAATATTAATTAATTTAAAAAATGTAGGGCTACATTAGTCAACTTTTAAATTATTTGTATGGCTATAAAGTTCTTGGATTAGAATCAAAAGTAGAAAATGTGGAAACTGCAAGAACAAGGCAAAATATACTATTTCCTGAATCAATTTTATCTCTTAAATTTGTAAATTACAGTGTCACTGAAGATTCTTCGAAAAGTATAGAAATTCTTATCCAGCAACATTTTGATGATCCTGGAAATATCTGTCTTATGGGTCTTCATGCCTGTGGTGACTTAAGCGTGCACATGTCTAATTTATTTATAGAAATGAAAAAAGCTCAGCTTCTTGTTTTAGTATCATGCTGTTATCATAAAATGTCTTACTTAGATGATGATAAATGTTGCAGTAGTAAAGAAGAAAAAGAATACTTCAAATTTTTTCCTCTATCAAAAACTTTAAAAAATGCTATTGGAATTGTAAAAGTAGATGTTGGGGAATTTTTTAGGAGACCATTTCTGCGTTTAGCATGCCAAGAAACGTCAAATCGTTGGAAAGCTATGTCTGAAGAAACTCACAAAGAGCATTCCTTTCATGTTCTTGCAAGAGCGGTCCTTGAATTGTATGGTGTTTTAAGTAAGTAGTATATCTAAGTTCAAATAATTTATGAATAACATTGAATTATTAAACAATATTTTATTTTAAGACAATTTTAGTTTGAAGAAACTTGTACGAAAAGCTACAAGAAAATCTCAATGCTCCAAGTTTGATATTTATTTACAAGATTGTACACAGCGATATACGTATGTAAAAAGAATAGATAATACAGAAATTGAAATTCCTTGGAACGACAAAATGAAATTAGAACTATTAGCTTTGTGGGAAAGTAACGCTAACAAGCAGAAAGATGTGGAGTTATATACTGCCTTACAACTGCTTTTACAAAGTGCAGCAGAGTCTTTAGTTTTGTGGGATAGATTGAATTTTTTAAATGAGCATGACTTTGAGGCTAGTATATATACAACCATGGATAGATCATTGTCACCAAGATGTTATGCTATAGTGTCAAACAAGAGTTAGCATTTTGTATAAATCGCAACTAAAACATAAATAACATTTATATTAATTTTACAATTTAACAAGTTATAATTAAAGTATAGGAGTATAAAAATTCGGTATAAATTGCTATATTATATTATCGACCATAAGGATGAATTTGTGAAGCAGCCTTTATATTAGTTTTAATAGCACTAGGAGCTTTGCCCATTTGTCCAACTAGAAAAGACAGAATATTATATTGATCATTTATATTAATTTGAAAAAAGTATGTATTGCAGCGATTCAAATATTTTTGTTGGTCAATTACCCATGGGTCCCTGTCCTGGTTGTGGTGGTTGTCCTCCTGGTCTTCCAACCATCATGCTACCTCCAACTTGATTCACTCCAGGTACAGCCATTTGTACAGCATCAGACTGTGATATAATTTTATTATTGTAAATAAAGTGATATATTTTAGGAATAATAAAAATAAAACTTTTTGTATTTTTAGTAGTATTATAAATATTGTTATCCTTACCTTCAGACCTTTTCCATTACCAACTGCATAAACAAGTAAATGTGTATCCGAAGAGCTACTTGTTTGAGTTTGTGTTGTCCTAGAACCAGTCTCACTTTCCCACTCTTCCCGAGCTTTATTAGCAATGTCCCACACGTGATTAATAACCTTGTTGTACTGTGCTACCTGTTTCTGAAAATCAATGTAAGTTAATTGATCCAAGTTGATTTTTTCTCGACTAATTTGTTCCAATCGCTGAATTGGCATTGGCAAATATATCAAAAAGCAAGATATACAATAAAATAATTTGCAACTGAAAATGTAAAACTGTTAATACTGCACAGAGCGAATGGAACATGAACAAGTAGTTAATGCTAACTGTAAGATAGGAGCTTACATTGTAGTCCTAGATGTTGTTTAGTTAGCATATCAACAGAAAAAATTCATTATAGTTATACAATGCTTCATTACGAGAGTTGTACATTATAAACGAAATCGATTATTATGTTTCATGATAACTATATTAAGACATCAATATATATTTATTAAATTGATTGTAGAATCTTACTCTGCAGAAGATACTAAATAGAAGTATGAAGTATAATAAGTTGCTAATAGTAAGTAATGTTCTTGTTTAATTTAATTAGACAAGTTCAACAGTGTTTTATTTTGATTAAATATTTTCAACAGAGCAGGTAATTCATTTATTGTAAAAAATACTGGCTTATACTTTTCAAATATATTGATAAAAGCAAAAACTTTGTTTACTTACATGCGAAGCATCATAAGTT
Source organism: Philotrypesis tridentata (assembly GCA_018906965.1). Taxonomy (NCBI): domain Eukaryota; kingdom Metazoa; phylum Arthropoda; class Insecta; order Hymenoptera; family Pteromalidae; genus Philotrypesis; species Philotrypesis tridentata. The sequence continues at coordinate 670,273 of JACCIB010000017.1, read as the reverse complement.
AAATTAGCAACCTTAGCCTCATATGACAACATTTTTTGTTCAACTGAAGGATCTGGTTTGGTTCTCAAATAATCTGGAACCAAATCGTGAGCAAAGGTTGATATTCTTCCTTCAGTCATTCTTAGCAACTCTTCATCTTTTTCTGGACTCAAATGTAACGGGAGTACAGTTAAATTTCTTAAATTAGGAGCCTTATCATGACTTAGTATTTTGGACAAACTTGTGAGCTATATAAGAATAAAAGATTTAATACGTTGACAGATTGATAATAAATCTACAATTAAATCAGTGTTAACTATAAAACAGTTAATAAAATGATGACTCACATGTCCAGATATCAGAGCAAAATTGTCAAGAAAATTTGGCCAATTTAATGTCTCATATTCATGTTCAACTTTGAAAATCATTGCTGCTATAGCTGATTTTAAATCGTTGACTCTCATGATTATAGCCTCTAAGGCAGAGTCCAACTGCTTCTCTTCTCTCTGCATCTTTGAATTCAATCTGAAACGAGGCAAAATTATTAACTAGGTAAAAGTTACATAAAGCTTATAAATATTTATTCAGTTTAATAATAATAAATGTGCAGGTAATAAAAAGTTTGGTGTACGTAAAATCATAGTCACAATATACTTACGTTGTACTTAAGTTGTTATTAAAGACTATTACAAAAATTTGCCATAATTTTAGTAGAATAACTAGTAAATAAAGCTATAGAATGTACAGAAACGTGGAAAAATGTTTTTTATTTGCTATGGCGTTATCAGCACTCACACTCGCCACTTGTCACACTATGCAAACATTGCAAACACCAACTAAAAACGAAGTACCCATAACCTAGCTATATATATACGAATACGACAAACAAAGACGCCATTTTCTTTTTAAGCGCATGCGCCTTTACATGAGTATGTACGGTCATTTCCATTTGGATTTTGGTTGGACTTGGACAGTACTTATATTGGATTTGGTTTTGGGTGCGTTTATACCGCGGTGTACCGTGCAGTAACTGCTTACGTTTCGTCAAATCGTCACTTCATAACTTATAACTTTATAAGGAGTCGTAATCGTATACAGTAATTATATTGCTTATAGACTAGCTGGCGGTATGTATATAAATATATATAATATATGTATATGCAATACTATACCTATGTATTGTATATACATGCATATTGCCTTATAAGACATACCTCTACATATTATCGGAGCTTTTGGAAAGTGCATTAAGTTGTTTATTCTCAAAAAAGTAACTTACTTACTTTTTCTTATTACTCGATACTCGTCAACTTCAACGATATAAAAAAATATTCTTTAAACTTTCCTTACAAGCTTCAACTGTGCATTTTTTGCTAAATTATAGTTTGTAATATTTTGCGATAAAAATCTTGACTTGAGTTAAAATATATTTTGTTGAATATTTTATTTATTAAATTGTTCACAAATTTCTAATCAATATATTTATATTTTTTACAGAATACTATGAAATAACAAAAACGCTCTAACCTAATTTTGCTCTTTAACTTAATTTTGGATGTTATTGTCAATTTCAACATTTGAATTAAGAGTTGAATGTTGACAAATTGAATTGATCACTAATACTGAGTGTAAAATATTTAAAAAATTAATAGTTTTCATTCAAAATAACTTGTCAACAACAATAAGTACTTGCTTAGAATATTCTATTGTTTCTAATACGTACAGCAAGTACTTAAAAAAATTATGTCTAAGGCAAATTTATTAGATAAAATAAAGAATCCTGATGTGCCAGGTAAATATTTGCTATCAAAGTTAGACAAAATTGAATTTCACTTTACAAATAAAGTACATTATTTCTTATGTATTTTAGGCCTTGAAGAAACATTGCCACCTCCACCACCACCGCCACCTCCTCCAGTGATCAGTAAACGTGAACCAGAAGTTGTTGAAAACCCTAACAATAATACTGCTTATCCAAATGTACCGACAGTACCATATTACATGACAGCTCAGGCACATGTACATGCTACTGTAAATCAACCATGGTGGATACCAACAGATGTAGATACATCTGAAGTTTACACACAGTGGTATGAATCTGCTTATAAAGCTGCATTGCAAGCTGCACAAGAAAAAGAGTCTGGTAAAAACAAAATAAAATATTTTAAGAGAAAAGTAGAAGTTATCGATCCAAAAGCTGATGCAGGTACATTATTTTATCATTTTTTATAATAAATTTTGTAATATTTAAATGTTGTTATAATTATACATTTAATTATATATTTATCTCATTTTTTAATAGAAAAAGTTGCCAATGCTCAGAAGGAATTGTCAGTATTAATGAAACCACTCAAATGTGATCTATGCAATGCAGTGGTAACTTTGATAATTATATATTAGGTGACCAGCCAGTTTTTAAACTAAATAATCTGAAATGTGCATTAAGAGACAGAACCTCTGTTAACTGATAAGTTAAAATATGAAAAAATTAGTGAAGTACTACAAGCAAATAGGCCCATTCAAAATGTGAAAAAACTAAAAAATTTAAACTTAACATTACAAAAAAATTTTTTTTTAACCATTTAATTTCAAATCTCTGAATTTATTTATAGACGACAGATATTTAACATATTTTCTGTGAGAAATGAATTTATTTTATTTATTTGTTTGTCTGGAATCTTATTAGCAGTCTTTATATGGATGTGCTTATTAGACTTAAATTAAAGGTCAAAAGTCAAACCTGGTTTAATTTTAAAAATTACCGTTTTATTAAATTGTATTAATACAAACTAACACTAATTTTTCCATATTTATATTTTTCTAATGATAGAGGTGTTTGTTCTTTTAATTAGGGTAAATAAATTTTGATAAAATAGTAATATGCAGTTACTAAAAGTGAATTTTTGACTGTTCATAAGGTTCAATTAAGAATCTAAGATCTAACTTGAATATAATGTGATTTTTTTTAGTAACAAATATAACTATATTATCAGAATTTATGATACTTTATACATGTTTTTGATTTTTAAATTTTAAGACTGGCAAGTCTCTTTACATATATGATCAAAAAATGTATTAAAAATAATATTACAACATTTTTTAGATGAATTCTACTTTACAAGCGAAATTACATTACCAAGGAAAACCTCATCAAAAAAAGGTTTCTATGTTTCTTAACCAAAGCGCTAAAAAAGCAAAAACAGAAGATGGTCAAGTGTCAAGTACAACTAGCAGTGATTGGAATACATATTGTGAAGTAAGCACTGTATAAAGCAAAATTATAAGTTTATGTGACTTATGATGACATTGTATATTTTCAACTTTTTATATTTCAGATATGTAAAATTTGGTTCACCTCTTCAACAGATGCAAGCCAACATTATGCTGGTAAAAAACATTTGAAAGCAGCTTTTGGAACTAAAATAAAGTAAGTTTATCTATATTTTCAGCAATTTTAGAATACTTAATTTGTAATGTTTATTGGATTTACAGAACACCTAAAAAAACTCCGAATAAAACACAGATTGACCCAAGTGGTACATTTGGAATTGGCCTTGCTTTTAAACAAGAAATGCCAATACCTCAGCCAATATTACCTCCTGAAAATCCTCCTATGATGGTTCCACCAATAGCTGCAATTCCTCCTGTTCCACCAATTCCACAGTATTCTCAGCCACCTATTCCCTTCCCCACTCCACTTCGTTGTGAGCTTTGTGGAATATCAGCTAATCGTCAAGATCAATTAGATACACACAAGAGAGGAACAAAACATTTGAAAATGTTAAAACTTCACGGTGTTCCAGTGTCAAATACAGGTAATAATATTAATAATTTTTAATGAAAATGTTGCTACTACTATTTTAATATTAACATTATGATTTCAGAAATTGCACCACCAGCTGTGAAGCCAATTGATTACTCAATTTATAGAACACCTTCAGGTAAAAATACATTTTTTGAAATAATTAGATTTGTATTCGGTACATTTTACAACAAAATTAACAAAGCATATGCATATTTTTTTAAATAAAACAAAATTTTAAGTAGATTTTAAAACTATAACTCATGCAGACTAACTAGAATAACGCTCAGATAACGTGCAATAATTATTATATATCTTGTCAAGTTTTTGTGTGGAAAATCAAGTAATTGCTAATCATTTAATGAACAAATTTTTAAAGGCTATTGCAGGAAATGCTTACAATTACTCCAAATTAAAATTTCGGGAATTATTCCCATAAATTATAATCAAAGAGGAAATAAATTCATATATCGTTTTGCAGGTGCATACGAGATATAATATTTCTAAAATACAAATTATAATGTTCTCCGCAAGCATTGAGAATGCTGATAATATAGGGTCATGCTAGAATTAATTTCAAATAATTTAAAAATTTTAGATTAATTCATACGAATACCATGATAGTGAATGCTTTTAGTTTATCTAACGTAATGTGATGATTATTTGTAGGACAATACTACTGCGCACCGTGCAACATTTCCTTGAATTCCGAAATTTCATTTGGGCAGCACATGGAAAGCAAGAAACACAAAAATCAAGTAAATCCAAAGCAACCAGCGCCGGTATCGCCAGTTGCAAAAAAGCCGAAAAAGAAGTAAATCGAACTCGCGAAGAAAAATTCAGGAATAGATCCCTCAAGCGAAACCAACTAAAAATAAATAGCGAAAAGATCAAAAGCGTACGCGTGAGTGCCGGTGACGTTATTGAAAATTCGAAATTACGCGAATCTTGCGAGTTAATAGATAAGGTATGATAGTAACCGATGATAGTACTAAAATGGAATGATAAGCGAAGCCTAGAATAAATTTAACGTCGGTTTGCGAATAAATTGCAAGCTATCCGACGTATTAACGAGACGAATTGATCGAACGTTCGCTTGATGGGAATATAAATATATTAGTCAACGCGAGGGTATATTTATATGAACGAGCGCGCGATTAAAACTAAATTAGATTGGCCGCAAGTTAAACGCCTATTTACGCGGCGACTCGTTAATAGCGTCTACGTCGCGACTAATTGCCAACATTTATTCAATTATGAAGCCATTAAGTGTATCGTCGCTCGCGCTCAACTTGGCGATTCGCCGATTTCCGGAGAAAAATCAAGAATCCAAAGGGAAGAGAGAAAAATGCCTGTGCGAATAAGTAAGAGGTATCGTCGTCGCCGACGACGACGACGACGAAGACGACGACGACGCAGAAGAAGACGACGACAAGAGGAACTGCGCGTCCGGTCCGTATGTTAAGCGTGAAGCGCTCGAGATATTTTCGGAAAGTCGAAGAAGAAGAAGAAGAAGAAGAAGCAGCGGCAGCATATAGGGCGGCGCGAGGAACTTGTCCCCTCCCCCTTGCGGCTTTCTATCTCGTCCTGCTACTCTTGCACTGCTTGCTGCTGCTGTGCTCCATCGTTTTGCATTCGCGATGCGAAAGAGAGAGAAACCAAGAGAGAGAGGGAGAGAGAAGCAACTGAGCTCTAGCAGAGTGCGGCCTTTTGGTCGCTTTTCGAGCGAACTCGTTCTACGGCAATTTAGCGTCCTGCTCGTTTTTTTGGCCTCGGCCTGGTCCGCCGCCGCCGCTCAGCCGGGACGCTTTTTTTCTTTCATCTGAAATTCAACTACCATCACACGACTCTCTCGTTCTCTCTCTCTCTCCCTCCCTCCCCCCTCTCTATCTCTCTCTCTCTCTCTCTCTCTCTCTCTCTCTCGTTTGCTCATTCGGGCTCTTTTCGCGCAGTCGCGCTCCGCAGGCTAGATTAGAATCAGTCCGGCACAAAACTCACGGATCGCTATATAGCATCTACCTGCTGCAGCGCGCGCGCGCGGCCTATTTTTATCGTCGCCCCCCCCCCCTCCCTTAACTTTCTTTTGACCAGTCCCTTCTTGTACGCGATTGCTGCGTCTTGCAGTTTTTCCCAATTTTTCCCCGCTCTTCCCCAGACCAGATCGTACGGTTCCCCAGCGCTATCTGAATTAATGCTTGTATGTGTGTGTGTGTGTGTGTGTGTGTACCTCTTGCTGAAATTGTCATGCGATATTCGAATCCCTTCGACCGCATTCCCATGACTTGTATGCGTACGTACGTTATTATGATATTCACACGTACTCTCGAAATTTGAGAGATTTATTACATAAATGTGTCCAAAACAATGTTACCTATACTTACCTACTATACAGTCGACAGCGTTTTCTCAATCGTATAATCGTCATCGTCATCTATAATTAAATACGACTTATATAGTGTGACACTATAGCGTACACGACTTGTGCGACAATGAATTTTTCAATCAACTTTCTTTATTGTACAAAAATAATCACAGCAGGTTTACGTATAGCTTTACGTATAGTTTGTACTCGTTTAGTTCTGAGACCAATTTTTGTACGGCCAATGCAATCCGCATTACGAAATTGTAGTAGATCCAGGTTCTATATATTTTCCTAACTCAAGCGGAAACAGACAATGAAAATCGCATATATAGGATAGGCGCACAAGAGTATCGCTTAGTTTACCGCACATAGTGCAAGAGTAAATAGAAGAATATATATAGCTGGTGTCATTATATTTGCCAATGTTAATTACATAATTATGTAAACATGGAAGTTTTAATAAATGTAGTGATATACATATTAATTGCACTTGATTATACATTTACAAATGTTTATTATCCATCAAAGGGGACCAACCAGCTCTGCGCGCTGCACGCGCATAATACTGCATCCGCATGAGCAATATACATATATAATGGAATCGCTGCCGAGCGATCGCTATGGGGTGGAATTCCTCGCGTCTCTCACGTGCGATTCGGGAGAGGAGAGCTGTGCGCGCGCTGTACACGAGATCTGCTCCTCGCCGGCAGTAGCCAGACAGCGTGACGAAGAAAATCAATCTTGCGCACTCTCTTCGCCTCATCCAATATAAGTAATACTGTCGACTCTCGCGACGTCGGCTTATGTCTCCGGTTGCGGCTACGCGCGCCCCACAGACTGTAATCATTGCGACTTCGGTGCTGTATACGCGCGCGCATTTGACTTTATATATACGCGCATGCACTATATGTATATTGATGAAACTCGTCGCCGCGACGTACCCGTAGGTACACGTTGTCGACACGATTGCTCTCTCTCTCTCTCTCTCTCTCTCTCCGTCTGTGCAGACTCGCCGGATTACTTTGGGCATTTTTATCGCCGCTGCTCAAGGATTCTCGCGCCGCCGCCGCCGCCGCCGCTACTTCACCGCGCGCTCTGCGGTTTTATTAGAAAGTCCTCTGTCTGCGCGCAGCAGTGCGCGCGCGATATGTATATATGTACTCGATTTTCAAGCGTCTCGTAACTCGCCTCTCTCCGTTTTTCCCTCTCATTTACGTATATACGTACACTGCACACACACACACACACACTCGCGGACACTCTCTGCGCATTTCGCAAATATATATCGCGCGGCGCACAGAGAGGCGCACGTGTTTAATTACACTTGCACAAGTCGCTCGTTTATTCAATTATTTTCTCGTTTAACGTCTCCGATAATTAAGAGCGTTATTGCAGAGCGAGGGAAAAAGCTGCACGCGTGCGCAACTATTCCCGCCGATATAATGTTTCTCCGATTGATCAATTGTGCAGTGTAATACGCATCCGTGCAGTTCTGTCTACATTTATATATATAGGTGTATATATAGAAACGACAGCACTCAGCAAAGACATATCGAGAGGAGATTTCAATGCACGCGCTGCTGCTGCCGCTGCTGCCGCTGCTGCTGCTGCTGCTGCTCTTGCAGTTGCAGTTTCGCGGAATTTTATTAAAGCGAATATCGACGTTTCATCGCGCTTCGATTCGCTTCTTCGGAATCTATCGCTCCACAGGGCGCCTGCAGTATATATATAGTACACGCTGATATAGGTATAGAGAGGAGAGGAAAAACGTCGCGCGATAGATATCGCTTCGGAGAAGAAGCTCGGTGATAGGCCGCGTCACACCAATTACGAGAAACGATCGTTCCAAGGAGACAGCGGAAGGACGAAGGAGAGATAAGGGACGAAATACAGATATATTGCGCGCGCTCGGTGTATATTGCAGAATAATAAAAAGGCCTGCAGCGCGCAGGAATCGCGACGTTGGCGCAAGTGTGTCGAGGAGAGATGTGTGTCGTTTGTATAGATAATGCGCGAGAATGTGCGCGAGAGATGTATAAAAGAAAAAAAAAAGAATTGTCACCGCGACTTTTTCGCACTCGAGAGATATATAATAGCGAATTGTGTGTGTTTGTACGTATAAGTACGCGTGTACCATATTATAATGCTCGTCTCCCCCCACCCCTGCGATGGCGACATCGGAGGGGATAATGGGGATAGCCGTTTCCCGCGAGGGTCATTTCTAATATCGCTAACGAACGTCTAAACGAGTTAGCGCATGAGAACGTCGCCGTCGACGACGACGACGGGCTGTATACTTGTGTATACCGAAGAGAACGTCGCGGATCCTTTGTCCGCGAGCGCGCGTTGCGCGCTGCGCACCGACAGTCCATTGTTCGTTTCTTCCACTTTGATTCTCTCTCTCTCTCTCTCTTTCTCCTTCGCTTTTGCTCGTTCGCTCTCAACTTTTTCCTTCTTCTTCTTCTTCTTTTCTTTTTTTTTTTGCTCTCCTTTTCAGTTCCTCTTTTTACGTCTTTATCTTTGCCGGAAAGCGGTTCACAGCAGAGCGATTCGATCCCGCGAGCGACCTCCTCGCAGCGCTTTCGGAAATTCGTGCAATTATTTGTCGATTAGGCAGCTCATCGACTTGTGGCGGCGTTTCTCTCTCTCTCCCGCTTCTCTGCCGGGTATATATACACAGTACACACTGCTATACGCTGGTAGAGCAGGTCATCAAGGCGCACTTGTGTGCAGTGTATATCGTTGCGCAGAACAGCTGCGTGTATGTAACTAAGCTTCAGCTAACGTCCTCTTTTTATGTGCAATTGTGTACGAGGAGGAGGGGGAGAGTTTGAAGTTCGCGCGCGCGCGCGCGCGGCTGATTGCGCGGGACAATTTTTTAAATCAACGACTCGAGACGCGCCGCGCGGCGCGCGCTTATTTCGTCGGACAGGTTTTACCGCGCGCTGCGATGTATACATTCTGGTAGCTCGATGTGCACACTCGGTCTTGCTCAATTCCGCTCATTCCGTTTCTTTCGGCTTCGTTTATTTTGCTAATTATTGTATATCGTGCGTACAGGATATTGGCAGCGCGAGTTTTTCTATTAAAGCTCCTCTTCGCCGTTCGCCGACCATTTGTTTTGAAACCGCAGCTTTTATACCGGGGAATTATATGTCTCGAAAAGGCATTTGGAATGGAGTGACGCTTGCATCTCTCCTTGATTATACTGATCCGCGTAATTATCGAGATTGTGGATCACAGAAGTTGACCGAGGCGTAGCTAATTGCTTTTGAATAGTGTCTTGTGTATATACATGTACCGACCCGTTGCGCAGATAGCATTATATATATATATATATACCTATATATTCAGTGGAAAAGCGGCTTTTGGCGACTCTATCAAAGCCGCATGGAAATTAACTCTCGTAAGTATACGTATTATTGCGGTCAAACAAAAAAAATACGGAGAAAATAATTACAATAATAATAATAATAACAATTATAATAGATTCGACTGTTTTATGAAATATATAGCATGTAAGAGCGCGAGATTAAAATTACGCGTGTATTATAACATATACAGAGTATAAATGCTCGCGTATCCAGCTAATTAACCGCTAATACAAATTGTTTGTTACGTGCGCACGCGCGCGCGGGGTGGTGCTCCCCATCCGATTCCGCAATTAGCAATTATCTCCTCCACGTAATAATTCTTCCATCTCGTCCACAACAAAGAGAGAACAACACACTCGGCTTCGTTTAAAAGCCCCCAGAACGCAGCTCTCTCTCGCCGATCTCTCATTAACTAAAAATTAAATTTCCTCCAAGCTAACCGATTGCCGATCTCCGAACGGAAGGAAGGAAGAACCGCAGAGAGAGAGAGGGTCCCGTAAAGGCTGCAGTTCAGCGCAAATCATCGATGCGCCTTGAAAAAGAAGGAAGCGAAGCCGAGAGAGGGGGGAAAAAAGAAGAGGAAAAAAGGGGCTATGAAAGCCGCTAATGGGAGCGAGAGAAAGAGAGAGAGAGAGAGAGAGAGAGAGAGAGAGAGAGAAGTCTAGAAACGAGAAGACGACCACCAGTGTCGAGAGAGGCTGCCGCGCGGCGCGGACAAGAAGAATAAGAAAATATCGGACTAAATACGGCGGAGAGTGTGATCGAGTCGGGCGGAAATGTCTCGAAGCCCTTTATACCTCGCGGCGAGAGAGAAAGAGCGAGACAATCATGCTCGATCGTTAGGTGTATATAAGTAAGATCGAGTCTTTTTTTTTCCTTTCCCTGCATTGCTGTATCGTCGTAGATCAAAAGGCAGGAGAGCCGTCGTTTAGAAACTGTCGCAACAGAGCGAGAAAGAGTGTATACGCATTACACACAGAATAACTTGCGTGTATAATGTGTGTGATGGATTCCGCGTGTACCTATATATAGAGAGTGTATACAGATTACGCAGTCCTCGCGTGAAATTCGGAGAGATCGTTATCGCTTGCTCGTATATATGCTTTCCATCATCGTATTCATCGTCGCGTCGACGCCGCGAAAGAGAGAAAGAGAAAAACCGAGCGCCAGTAGCGCTCACGATATGGGGGGATCAAAGATGTCGTGTGTATATATATACGCATGTTATATGCGTATATGCATACAATAATTATTTAAAGCTCGCGATCGAAGTATATCGCTTGGCGATTGGAACGTTGTTTACGAGGGACTAAACGTTTTTTACGGCCTCTCTCTCGCTCTCTCGCTCTCGGCTCGACTGTGCGCGAGAGAATACGCGGTATAATTTGCAAAAAACTCGCCTCGTAAAAGCGCAATTAACTATACACTCAGCTGCGGAGCGATCGGTTTTACGAGCTGCGCGCGCGCAACAAGAAATTTCGGCTGCACACACACACGCGCTCGAGCGCGTGTTGTATACGTGCATGTGTGCGATATGCATGTGCAGTGTATACTGCACGCCGTATATATCGGGTGCGAAGCTGCTACATATATAGAGAGAGGGAGGGAGAGAGAGAGAGTCCGTAGAAATTCAATCGCGGGACATTCCTGCTGCAGCAGCTATCTCTCGCGCGAAAGACACGGCGGTTGCTGTACTGCAGCCGCGGGTCTATAGCTATATAGGAAGGTAGAGAGAAAGAGAGACAGAGACGTACGTATGTATACGCACATATATACACGTACACGTCGTACACGTACACACACACGCTCGCGAAAGCATAGCACACAGGAGAGAAGAGTCAGAGAGCGCGCTTCAGCCGAGATAAAGAAAACGCGCGTCTGACGAACGAAAGGAGAAAGACAGAGAGAAAGAGAGACCCATCGTCGTCGTCGCCGTCGTCGTCGTCGTCGTCGCGGGATAGCAGCAGCAGCAGCAGGGCTGCTGCATATACAAGTGCTATAGTGTGTATATAGCTACGGTAGAGAAAGAGAGAGAGAGAGAGCCGTCCAGTCTGTCGGTGCGCGCATGCGCGCGCGTATTACACTTGCGGCGGCCTCGCGCGGCTGCAAAAATCAATGACCCTTTCCTCGCTTGCCGGTACGCCGAGTCTCTGGCTCGGCCGAGTGCAGGACTTTCTGCATTTCACCGTGTCTCCCGATGCCCGCACGCGTCCTGACACAGGCGTAAAACGTCCGCGTAGCCGAGCCGCCTCGACGTACGCGCGTCGCACCGCCTATATCGAGGACGAGCGAGGCGGCTGCGAACAGAGAATTCGGAGTTTTCCGAGAAGGCGCATCGGGGGAACCGAAAGCGTAAAACGGGCGTAGACGGCCGAATAGCGGTACGGCAGCAGGCAGCAGCAGCAGCAGCAGCAGCAGCAGCGCAGGAGAAAGAGAGATCGAGCGAACGGGGCGAGTCGGCGCGCGCGGGCGGCCAAGAGCGAGAGAGAGAGAGAGAAAGAAGGGGAAGCGAGCGAGAGGTAGCTTGGCGTACGTTGGCAGTGCTCGGCTCGGCGTATAGCACTCAGTTCGTCTGTGAGCGCAGGCAGAGAAGGCGACGAGCGAGCGTCTCTCCGCGCGCGCGCTCTTTCTCCACTCTCCCTGTCCGTCTCTCGGTGGAATACGCACTTGTGGACGAGTCTCTCCGCTCGAGCGAGAGAGAGAGAGAGAGAGAGAGTGTGAGAGAGAAACGGGAAAGAAAGAGAAAAAATTAAAATTCGCGCCGCCACGACAATGGGACTGCAGCGCGTGGTGAACATCAACAAGAGCAACGCCGAATACCGAAAAGTGTGAGCGACGTACAAGTGTGCTGTGTGACGTTACGATTACGCATTTCCCCGTGCTCGTTCTGCCGATCTCCGATCCCGATCGAAGCGTAGCGATCGGAAAAATCTTAATAACCACCGTCCTCGGAGGAGCCGAGAGGGAGAGAGAGAGTTCGCAGCGCGGCTTTGTTTTCTCTCGCTGCGGCTCGCGTATTTACAAGAGCGTATACAGACACACGCGCTGCTGCAGCGTCCTCGCCGCGGCAGGACTACTCTCCTGGAGGGTGCGGGCTCTCTCTCCGCGCGCGCGGCTCGCGAGGTGAATGATCGGCGCGCTGCCGTCGCCGCCGCCGCCGCCGCTGCCGACGTCGTCGCGCTCAAACATATTTTGTATACGTAGATATAGATAAAATACGTATAACTGCGCGGAGCGGAGGAGCGAGAGCGGCTTTCGCGCGGACGGGCCGGTGCTTTTCGCGCGTGTGCTTCGCCAGCTGCTGGGGAAGGAAGAACGACTTGTGTGCTCTCTCGGCGGCTCTCTCCTTCTCTGTCCGTCGTGTGTTCATGCCGTATATCAACCTGTGTGAGTGAGTGTGGTGCTCCCCCGACCCCGCGCGCGTATACACGTCTACGTATAGTTATATACACGAGGAGTGTGAGAGCGAGAGAGAGAGAGAGAGAGAGCTGCCTCCGCAGCTAGAGAGACGGGCTAAAATGGCGCTCGCGCCCGTCGTCCCAGCACCTCTATCGACCCTCGCAAATAACAATTCGCCGAGAGCAAGGAGCCAGCAGCAGAAGCAGAAGCAGCGACACTGTTGACTGCACATCGTCCCCCGCGCGTCTGTGCATGTGTGTTGAACCGAGAGCGAGAAAGAGAGCGAGCGAGTGCGACCTCTTCCCACCCTCTACATACCGGAGCACGCCAGCCAGTGTACTGCCAACGGACTAGCTGAGATTTGGGTAAGTCTTCCCTCTCGACCTTCTTCTTTTTACTTTTCTCCTCGGGGCGGCGGCAGCGGCAGCGCTTTTTTACTCTTCGCTTTGCTTTCCTCGGCCTCTTCCTCCCGCGTTCCCCTCGCCGCCCCGCGTGTGTCTCGTCTACCTCTCTTTCTCCTCCTCTTCCACTCTCTGCTCTCTTGGCCTCTCTCTCTCTCTCTCTCTCTCTCTCTCTTTCCATCGGCGCGCTTTCTTTCGAGTTTGCGAAAAGTTTTTGCGGCTTCACTCCTGCACGAGAGCCCGCGAGTATCCTCCTCTCTCTTTCTCTCTCTCTTCGCTCGAGCGTTCGGCTTGTTTGGTCAAGCGAGCAGTCGCTCGCCGCTGAGAGAGAGACAGAGCCATCGCACGCAGCTGGAGAAGCCTGCAGAAAATGGGTTTTGCCGCTGCGGATGCAAACTTGTAAAAACGCTCCCAAAGACTCGCAGAGACTATATACGCGCACTCATCTCGCTTTTGCAGTCGAACCTTCGCTCCGAGAGCGCTCCGACTGCGCGATTTTTCCACGGACTGCAAACTTTTAAACCTCATATTTATGCACGCGGCACCTGCGACGACGCTTTACCGGAAAAGCTCTCTTTCGAGAAAGAGAGGGCACATAACCTCTTTCGTCGCTCAGTTCTACCTTTTTTAATCAACGAAGCACACCGCCGCACAGCCAGAGCTTCGCCCGTATATGTGACAATTGCCTTTATTGCACAGTCTACTTACACGGCTACGGCACTTTTGTCTAATTTTCACGAGCTGGTTTCGCCTTCCGCTTTGTGTGTATACTTGCGAATACAAGAGCACCTCTTAAACTATCTCGGAAAAGACGATTACTTTCTCGGATAATGAGGTATACGATAGAGTAGACACTCCAAATCGATCCTTAAACAAGTGGATAGCTGCAGGTACGAGGTCGAGCAACTCGATAACAGTTCGCTAAACGCGATATTGGCTTGGCTTTCCGTCTGTCTCCCTCTTTCTCTCCCCCTCTCTCTTTCTCCCTCTTTATTTTTTTACATAAATGCTTAATGCAGACGCTCGAGTGCGGTATACATATAGTCGATGCAAAAGACCTGCTCGATGTTTACTGTGCCGTGAAGCACTTTATATGCATAATATAGGAGAGGAAATTCGTGCAGCGGAATCGTTCGACCAAAAAGTTCGGCCGCGATCTTATTCGTGTAATAAATAAACGGGAGAAGAAGAGGAAACCGGCAGCGCATATAAGAATTGCCCTGTTTTTTCGCGTGTCGCTCCCTCGTAAATTCTTTTCCTCTTTCTCTCTCTCTCTCGCTGACTCTTTCTCTTTCCGTACGACATCGCGTAATCGACATATACAGCATGCATAAGTGCGCATACACGCATAAGTGGGTCAATAAGGAGGAAGCGATTGCCAAATAGTACAGGCGCGATGGTAAGGAAAATGTAGAAGGAAGAAAAGCAGCGGCAACAGCGAGCTCTCGAGGGCACCCACCCACACACACACACACACATGCAAACGAGTGAGAGAGAGGAAGAAGAGGGGGGAGGCTTTCGCACCCCAGATTACTGCACTACTACTAGGTATACTGCTATATATAGCTATCGTCCCTTATTTGAACTCGGCTCTGCGGGCAAATATTTTGCGCCGGCAAACACTCGCCGCCGCCCATGACGGATCATTCCCCGTTAGCGGACACGCCAAACTCTCTCTCTCTTTCTCTCCCTCTTGTGCTTCTGATCCGTAGGAATCCGCTCAGATTTTTCTCTTAGAACCGCTTGAATATATAGCCCCACGCGTGTGTGAGTGTGTGTGTCTAAAGCTCGGTGCGCGCAAAAACGAGAAGCGCCGTTATCTCTCTCTCTCTCTCTCTCTCTCTCTCTCTCTCTCTCTTCGACCGATTGCCGCACATTTTACTGTTTCGTCCCCGTCGTTCCTTGTATATACTTTACCTTACCGATTTTATTCCTCCTCTGCGCGTGGATGCGCGCTTTGCGAGACTTTACGACTCCGAGCGGCTAAATTCAATTAGAACTTTTTCATATACCTATATACGTTACTGCCGTTGCCGCTGCTACTACTGGCTGCGTGGAATATTAAATGTTGCGCAAGCTGCGCGGAGTTGTGAGAGAGAGAGAGAGAGAGAGAGAGAGAGAGGGAGAGAGGAGAAAACTTGGAAAGAGAGAAAGAGAAATTTCATTTCGTGCCTTTATATGCTATAGGCGGTGTCTGTGTTTAGGTGTGTACTTATACACACTACACATCCATATACTTTGCGTCGTAAGTCGGGGGTAAATTTGGCCCGTCATCCATAGCTGGACAACTGTTGCTGCTGCTGCTGCTGCCGTAGTATAAGCAGCAGACACAGTACCGCGAGCTTATGTATAGGTGCTCTCGCCCGGTCGCGAGCGGGGGGATGAATTTCGATGGCGACGACTAATACCGAATACTCTCGAGCTTATCGAGGTCTCCGTTTACGAGGCTAGTATATAACGCTTATAAGGTCGTGCGCTCGTATAACTCGCTCGTAAATACTTGGAATTTCGTTTAATAATTAATTAGAGCCAGAAGAGCCAGAAGAGGGAGAGAGAGAGAGAGAGAGAGAGAGAACGAGAGAGAAAAGTGAATTTCCACGCTTCGCTATTATACGTGTCCCGAATGCAGCGAATGCTGATTCCTATCGCTCGACACTGTAGTTGCACGTATGTATATATACAAAGCCATCGCAAGGATGGCCGGTCGATCTCTCTCTCTCTCTCTCTCTCTCTCTCTCTCTCTCTCTCTCTCTCTCTCTCTCTCTCGCTCTCGCTCTCTACCTGTCGCTCGGTCGTGTGCAGTATACGTATAGGTAGCAGCAGAAGGAAAAAGACGTCTTTCCCTCTGAGCGTCACGTTCCCAGGACGTGAGGGAGTTGCGGAGAGCTTCCTAATTTCTTGGGTCTCGATTTCAGCTCTCCTTTGTGGCGGTTGCGAGAATTTTTCCCGACTCTACCTGTGTACATGTATACCAGCCCAACGATGCCCGGGGAGTTATTATGTTTCGTAGACGAGAGAGAGAGAGAGAGAGAGGCAGGCGGAAGGGCTTCTGCTGTGCAATAAAGAACAGTAAACTTTTCTTTCTGCCTTGCGCCGCGGCGCTTTCGTCTCTCGAGCACAACGACTCTTTCATTCTTAGACACGACGACGTACTTAGGCTGATAAGAAAGATCACCGGCTGATACTGTATAGCAGACTGCATACATAAATCTCGCGTCTCTCTCCTCTCTCTCTCTCTCTCTCTCTCTCTCTCTCTCTCTCTTTCACTCTCTTTCTCTCTGGCGACGCGATATAAATATAGAAACGCAACTATACGTACTCCCCCGACTGTCTTTCTCGGTAATTAAGCGCTTCTCTCTCTCCCGGTTTCTCGTCCTCTGCGCAGCACGAAACTGTATACGCTCAGTGCTATATACGCGCGTATACATAGGAGGGAACGCAATTTGCACGCATCTGCCGACGTAATCGTAAGATTTTGGGGCTAACAACCGCCGCACGAAGAGCAGAAGAGAGAGAGAGTAAAGAGCTCTGGCCCCGAGAAGGACACTGCAGACAAAGAGAGTAGGGGCAGCAGGAGGAGCTGCTGCGAAGGCGAAGAGGAGGAGGAGGAGGAGGAGAAGAGAAGAAGAAGAGGTTACCCGTTACCTTCTCTCTCTCTCTCTCTCTCTCTCTCTCTCCTATACTTGTTTCCGAAGCTAAAAGTCTCTTACCGAAACGCTTGGGTACTCGCGTCGGCGGCGGTGGCGGTGGCGGCGCTCTAGAGAGTAAGATCGTCTATGTCGATAAAAGCACGCGCGCGACGCGTATGTACCGTTAATAGAAAATAATCCCAGACACGCTCAAGTAATAATAACCATAACGCGTGTCGCGCATAATGCTATGGGAATACATTTTTTTCTCTTCTCTTCGTTCTTCCTCTCGGCGCTCCTCTTTTTTCTCAAGCCAGCAATATTGTCGCTTATTCTAATCTACAGGAAGAGCGCGCGACGTGTCGCGCTTATTTTCCTTTCTTTTTCCGCGCCCTCCAAATGCTCTCTACGACTATCCCCTCCGCGCAAAGTGTGCGTCCATGTGCATTACACATACTCCACTGGATCTCTGCCGAGCGTTTAATTCTTGCTCGCGAGCGCGCGCGCGCGCGCGCTGAATGTTTTATTAATGAGTCGTTCATGGAGAGAAAGAGTGCGAGTGAGGCGATCGTAAATCGGAGATATACATCCCATTGCATTTAAGCGTATATATAAAAATACACACACACACGCACACGCACACTCTTTCTCTTTCCCCCCCGTGATCCGAGTGTATTACACTTTCCACCCAATTCACTCGGTCTCGCACGCATTTCCGGAATATAATGCGATAAATATACTTTTCTCTTTGACTATAAAAGTGAGAGAGAAAGAGGAGAAAGAGAGTCCGACAAGTAACGTGCGGGGCTCATTAATATTAACGAGTTTGTTAGAGGTACCAAAAGTCAAGGCAGTCTGTGTGGGTAGGTAAAACTGTATATAACATATGCAGTATGCACACTGCGCCACAGCGAAAATTTCCTCGCGTTATATGGGTCTTTTAAAATATTTTCATTCGCGTATATATAGTACCTCGTCGGAGCAGACACACGTACGCGCGCGCACACAAAGACTGCGGCAGACACATACACGCGCGCAGCTGGCAATAAAACGCAAACGGATAGAAGAGCCCGGTCGAGCCATAACGAAAATGGAAATCCTTTTACGCGCTCAGTGCCGCTATATCGTGGCCGGCCCTTAATATCACGACAGCACGTACACGTATATAGCAGCAGCCTCGTCCTGTGTACGTATGTCTTTGTACATATGGTACACGTTATGCATGTATAAAGACTCGCACGTGCATTATTATAGAGATGTGCGGCCGGTCGAGGCAATCAAGCCCCATAGCGATTAATTATTTATTACTATATGCATACGTACAGACGGAAGGTACTATTGGGCTTGCGGAGCAGCAGCTTGGAAGCGTTACAAAACGTGCGATATATATATGTATAAGTGTAAGCCTCGGGAACTTGTATAGAAAGCCGATGAGCAAGAGACAGAGAGAGAGAGGGGGGGGGGGAGAGAAGGCTGTACAATTGAACCGGCCCTCCGTTAAGCTTTTCTCGCTTTTATTGGAAAAGTTTTGTTTCGCGAGAGGACACAGATTTAATATCGCGGGAGAGGCGAGAGAGAGAGAGAGAGAGGCAGAGAGAAAGAGAGCCCGCGAGCGTGGTTTTAACGCCTCCTGTATCGAAGAGCGAGAGACAGAGAGAGAGAGAGAGAGCTCATTGTATAGGAACGCTCCGAAACGAGTTCATGCATTACACTCACTCGTTGCTTCTCTTTCTCTCCGTGCGCTCTCCTTTTGTGCGCGCACGCCGCGCGCGGCTTTTTATTCGATACATCGATATCCAAGGATTACCCGCTCACTCGTTAATTTTTCATTCTTCATTTCTGCGAGGAAAAAGTCCAGTCTATATTCTCGTTCTCCCCCCCCCCCCCCACACCCTACCTCCGCCGGCTCGCGCTCTTGATTGTTTTCTTTTAATCATGTCACTCACATTGGCGATGAATGAAGCCAATCATTTTATTTGATCAGACTCCGCTCCATTACACCGTCTAGGCTGCAGCGAGTTGTTCGTTCTCTGTGCTCCGTTATTAATATGCGCGCGAAGAGCCCTGGCTTTTCAAAGGCCAATTGTGCCATACGTATGTGTTATAAACTATCAATTTTCCCACACGTTCGCCGGCGTATTTGACATGAAGAATTTCGCGATATATAGGTATATACGTGCTATATGCATATGTATTGTACAACGTACAGGTATACACATCGCTATTGTGCTCGCTGGAAAATTGGATGGAAAAATCGTGAAGCACGTATTGTATCTCTCACCGCTGCGGTGTACCTGTCCGTCAGATGGTTATATGTGTATGTGTGTGTGTGTGGTGCACGTGCGCGCACGTATAGAAATTAGCGCAGACGCC
The DNA here is from genome assembly GCA_018906965.1 of Philotrypesis tridentata. NCBI lineage: Eukaryota > Metazoa > Arthropoda > Insecta > Hymenoptera > Pteromalidae > Philotrypesis > Philotrypesis tridentata. The sequence continues at coordinate 650,954 of JACCIB010000017.1, read as the reverse complement.
TTCGCCGAGAATTCGCGCACACGCTTATCTCGTCGCGAGATCTTTCGAAAAACACAAGCCGGACGCAACGATAAAGTCAAATCCGACACTGCAGTACTTATACTGAAAATACTCGTGTATACTCTCTCCCTCTCTCTCTTCTCTTGACTGTCGTTGCGTTGTTTACGATAGGGGCTTGGGGAAAATATAGTTAGCACCAAAGAGCATCAATTTCTTCGCTACGAGCCATGTTTATTGTGAAACTGAAAACCTCGAGAGATAGTCCCGGACCATCGCAGAGACGATAGAATCTCTCTGGACAGCAGCGGGAGAGACAAGCGCTCGCGCGCGAGCGGAGGGGAAAAAAGTGGACGATCCGACCGAAAAAGAGCGTATCGGGCACGATTTGTCATTCGACGAGCTACATAGATATGCAGTATATGCAGGCACGACGGCGAGCACCAACCGATCCGGTTTCTCTCTCTTTGACACTGTGTGTAGTGGACCTTATATATTCCGTGTGTACACATAGAAATGGAATAGAGGGAGAGCCTATCAGCCGGACCCATCGCGATTCGAGATAAGCCATCGTTTTCAAGGTCGCATTAGCTTTGACCTCGCGCTCATATATACTCGTCCTCGTCATATTGTATATCCTATGATATGCCGCGCTCGTGTGTGTCTATATATACCTATATGTGCACATCGCGCAGAAATTCGGTCTCCCTTTCTCTCATCTTTATATATATATATAATATACGTGTCCCGCGCGCGCGCTGTCAGCTCGATTTCCCTTTGTGTAGCGACTGCGATGCGCTGTTGACGACCGACCGCGACGGAGGGAGATGGCCGCTGCTGTCGTCTGCCGCAGGTGCGTCTCGATTTTCTTCTTCCGCGCTGCAGCCCACGGCTGATTTCACCCGGGACGGTGATCGTCGCGCGATTGCGGCACCGGGCCTTTTCGACGAAACGCTTCTATATAGCTATACTATTTACGGGATCGCTAAAGTGACCTGCCTTGCTTTTTGTGCAAGCTTATCGCTGTCTCTCCCTTCGCTCTCTCCCTGCAACGAGTCGTCACGCTCGTCACCGCATTGATCCTATTGTCAACTCTCGTAAACAGTCGAGCTTCTTTTTTCAACGTTTTTTTCTTCCTCTCTTTTTGGGGTATTGTGAGGTATTCAAGCGATTCTTTTTTTTTAATATAATCCAATAATTTTATTAACCGCGTCGTTTTACGCAAGTTCTCTGTGGTCAAAATTAGTACGCTTTTTGCGTTTGTTTATTTGTTCACGAGTTTTACGGCATCGCAGATATTGCATTAATAAACTTTCACCGAATATCGATTATAGATTCAAATTAAACAGCTTTATCCTTTACGATTGTCAATAAAAGATCCGTAAAGATGTTAATTACACTCATTCTTTGAGGTTGAATGTGAGTTTTTCGTTTCTAATGAATTTTTTTTACCGTTTTGAAGCTTTGAACGACACGTTTTTTAAAAGTAATAATTCTAGATAAGTTATTTGTCTTATTTCCCTATAAAAAAAGTTACGACCGGATATTGTGAAACCACGACATAAACGTTACACGATTGTTTTAACCTGTGCGCATAAGTCTACAGCTATAAACATCCGTTTTACATGGCACCAAATTTGAAAATGATTGAAATAATCCAATTATCACATAGGTGTTTTAGTTTTATTTTTCCATAACAAACAAGACTATACGATGCATTGTGAAACCAAAATAGGCATTGCGTTAAGCAATTTAATTCTTTTTGTTAACAATTCTAATTGGAGCGTGTAGTAGAACATTTTTCTTCGTTATAATGTAAAGGAGTTTCCCTTTTTGTACGTACGGGAGCTGGGAACCTTTGAAAAACTCGAACTACAATTTTCTTATCTGCAACGAATCAAGCCCTACGACGAGGTTTCATCGGCGATCGTTGAGTCGATATATGGTATAAGGCATAACCTTATAAGGGAAAGCGCTTGTATCGCGAATGATACCTGTCGACGCGTTATATCGAATCGAGTTCATTTACGGCTCAATTCAATAAGCTTGACTATAAACTCGGTCGTTTTGAGCGAGTCGTATGGCCATAATGAAATAATCGAGGCGAGGCGTCGACTGCGCAAAAGGGAGGGCGGTGAGGCAGGGAGGGGGGGGGGAGGGGGTAAAAACGTGACCAAGTTAATACGACGGCACACTATTCGGAAAATCCACACATTAAGCGAGGGATCGATCGGAATGCTCGAGGGAAACGATCGATTGGCCAATAATCAGAGCCGCTGGGTAATAAAATTTAATTGTGCATAAAGCAGCAGCCCGCGTGCAGCGGAGCCCGCGCTAATGGCGCTCATTCATTATCTAATCAGTTGCTCGGGCCGGAATATAAGGCAGGGCATTTTTATACGAAAGAGTGCATTTACGGCTCTGCCAAGGAGCGCGCGCACCATCGCGGAATGACTCAATGTGCATAAATTCCCATGCTCGATATAATATATTATAAGGCGCGCAGCGATGTCCCGTTATATACATCTCTCTCTCTCTCTCTCTCTCTCTCTCTCTCTCTCTCTCTCTCTCTCTCTCTCTGCAATTGCGACAATCGCGTATGCGGTGTGGGGTATGTGCGACTGCACTTGCGCTCTCTTGAAAGTCGCGGCGTTTAATGGGGCCACGCGACGCGGCGAAGGAGGCCAAAAGGAGGTAGAGGTAGAGAGAGAGAGAAAGAGGCAAACGAAGGAAATTGATGGCTTTCCCTCAGAGATTCTCCCGCAGCGCTTAGTCGAAGAAGAAGTGCAGTCAATCAGCGTATCGCGGACGGGGGATCTCGTACGCTGTGTACGTGCGTCTCTATAGGCATATAGTATAGACTCTCCGTGGCACACTCACACACGTAGGCTGCGCCTATTTCCAGTGAATTCACTTGTCAGAGATACGGCGCATGAGTTAGCCACGAGATTTTCGCGCAGAAGGCCACGTTTCCCTCTCACCGCCGCGGTCTGGTCTCCGGTGTACAGCTAGACAATATATATTGCACAGCTGCTTAGCTCTCACATGATCTCGTGTGTGTACGTATGTATCGATTCCGGCTATCTATGCCCAGTGCCCACCGTGTCTCTCTCTCTCTCCCCCTCCGCGGGTAATTAAATACGCAGCTCGAAAGAAACGGAGAGTGAAGTACACACAATACGTGTATATGTATATATTTTATATATATGCAGTATATACACTACTGGAATGGTCTGCCCTTTCTTCTTTTCTCGCAGCTACTGTGCTGCTACTGTTGCTGGATAACTTTTTTTCCACCGCTCGCTCTATCGATCGCCTGTTCGCTCTTATAGTCTCTCGGTCCGCGCTATACTCTCTCGAGGCTGAGATCATAATTTTTACGCGCGCGGTTTTCGTTGCGAAAGTTTACAAGTCGAGTACGTGTGTGTGTGTATATAGCTTTCCGATTGATTTGTTCGGGCCGCGCGGAACTCGAGATCAGCGAAGCTCAACTAGTTTATCACGATTCGACGCGAATTACGCTCTCTCTCTCTCTCTCTCTCTCTCTCTCTCTCTCTCTCTCTCTCTCTCTCTCTCTCTCTCTTCCTCCGTCTCGGTTTAGCGATATATATAGCGATTGCGCTTTTGCGTCACTCCACCTATATGTATCCATTCTCCCTCTCGCTAGATGAGATTGTCTATATATACGTTATAGAACGAATAGCATCTCGCTTTCAATTAGCCGCGGCCAAGGTGATGCGAGATCAGCTTTTGATCCCCTCTCTCGATGCATCAATTTCACTTTTTCTCCCATTATGATGGTGTACAATACATTAGCATTGCAACAACGCGTTGTTTTGCCCTGATCTCGAGTGTATTATACACACCGGCGATGATGATGACGACGATGATTCACGTCATCGATTAAGTTGTCCTAATACGTGGTTTGTGTATCTGCGCCTCTGTGTGTGTGTGTGTGTAGTAATAGCATAGTAGCAGCAACAGCCGCGGCAGCCGAAGCGGGAGTAGCAGCGTTTTATATACCGTTGAACAATGCGCGTGCGGCCCGACATCTCTCCGCGTGTGGAGGCCACGTAATGCCGAGGAGTGATTACATTCTTTGAATTATAACACTTGCCTCTCTCGAAGAGAAGCCCATTCTCCATCCGACTATCCGAGTCGTACTCACTGATTGACGTTACTGATCTCCCTTCCCGCGAGTTTATCTCGCTCCCAAGATCCTCGGCTTCCCATCTAGCAGCCGCGCACACGTATAATATATATTATATATACGTGATACTTTGTAAAATCGAGAGATCGAAATTTAATTTTTTTCTAAGCATATTGAATCACTTCTATACTTGACGAAATACACTTCCCTGAATTTTTTCAGATTTTTTATATAGATTACCTCCTCAGTTATAGAGAGTCAAAGTTGGTAAAAACAGGTTTTTTTGCATTTTTTGCTGATTTCCAAAAATTCATAGCTACTCAGGGAAGCATTTTGCACTGCAGTCATGGGTAGTGATTTTTTACGTAAATTTTATCTTGTTTAAAAAAAAATATATGTATGTTACAACTATGTTATAATACATTTATGCCTCAACAGTAGCAAAAGTGAAAGTTTACTCCGGAATACGACTAACCAAAAATTCATCAAGACATTTTTTCAGTACAAAAGTGTCTGTGAAACTCCCAGAATGGGTCTGAACTACTATGATGAGCTAAAAATTAAAATATTACTTGTCAAATAGAAATGGAAATGACTCTATCACTCGCGGATGTTTAATATTGAAAAGAAACTTTATCGGTCTGTACGTGAGTACAAAATTCTTTCAAAATTATCAAACCAGAAACATATACTCCCTCTTGCAATGCGAGACTTAAAAGTATGCCTCTCTATTTGAAAAAGTATATATAGGCGTTTCGTCCCTACTACGGGTACGAAGGGATGAGCATATCTTGCCCTACCGGAGGAAATCGAGCTGGCTTCGTACTGACTCGCGTAGTCTACATTTTATAGCCGTACTCATTCTATAAAGCTCTGAGCTTTTGCGAGCTGGAGTATTTGTTTTCCTTGTTCTAGATTGAAAACTTTAATGAATTTAAACAAAATGTAAGTAAATGCGTTTTGTGCTGGACTACTTGTTGGGTCATCAGTAAAATGACGAGTAGTCCTATCTTAGACGAAACATGATACGCCGGGAAAGATGTTACTTATGGAAAAGAGCTAGATGTATAGCTAGTGGATAACAATAATTATATCCATCTATCAGACAAGGGTTGAAAATGCTATGAAAGTCGAAGTTGTAAAATCGGCAACTTGACAACAAAAAATATATCCACAGTTGACGTACTCAGTAAGGACATGGCGTAGCCATTCTACACTTACTCTCGAAACATTTATGTGGAAAAATTTAAAGGACTGCTTGTGACTAAAGTCCATTATTATTTAAAGACAATGATTCTGAATGAATTCGAATTTATTTGCCACTTGGAGCCAATTAATATTTTATTAATTCGTATTTTATTAATCTATTATTTATTTTTATATTTTTTATATTTTTGCCGATGACGCAAATAAAGAACTATCTATCTATTAATCTATCTATTTATTTATCTATCTATCCATCTATCTATCTCTCGACTATACAACGTATACATCCACGTTGAGACGCGTTGCAGTAATTAAACCGTCTCTCGCAATAAAGCCGTTGTTTATCGCGCTATTGTTGCACGTGATATTTGTCAATAGAAGTGAGACTGCAGCAGCACACAGGTGCGCGCGAGTCGGCGAAACGTAGCGAGTTGTTTGCGCCCGTATATACATGCGCGCGCGGACAAAAGTGAAATTTTAATGGCATTTTCCAGGCCCCCAGAGCTGACAAAAGAGAGCGAGTTTATGAGACGCTCGCGCGCTCGTTTCCTAGTGCATAATACATAATGCTTGCCATATAGGACGGTATAACACGCCGTACACATAGCAAGTGACAACATCAGTCAATGAAATTCTCATCACGTAGCGGTGAAAACTCAACGGAAGTCCCCTCGCGCGCGCGCGCGCTGTTCGAGGAAAACGTGATTATCTTTCGGGGCAGCCGTGTTCTCTCTCTCTCTCTCCCTGGCGAGAGAGCTGCCGCACTGCCGCGCGCGCGCGCGCTCCAACCCCCGGAATAGAAACGTCACTCCGCATTAAAATAACAATGAAGAAAAAGGGCCACTGGCTGTCGCGCGCGCTTCCTCGTCCTCTTCGCGCCGCGGCCGCTCGAGAGTCGATTTCTCAAACTGGCCACTATGCGCCCTATACATATATACGCTGTATATTTTATCGCTCGTATGAATCGCGAGGATATTTTATTTGTCCCTTCGAGTCGCCTTCCCCATCCGTCTTCCGCGCGGCGCATATCTCGCCGTTTCTACCGTCGATCGATTCGATAATAAAGCGCATCAATGCGCGAGCGTGGCGGCGGCTAATGACTTTTTTTTTCGCGTCTTTGTCCTCAGCAGTTATATAGCAACAGCAGTGCGGCAACGGCGGTGGCGGCAGAAGCAGCAGCTCTCGCCGCTGGTCTAATTTCGGCCTGATGCGCGCACACATGCGCAGAGACGGAGCTGCCGAAAGTGTGCGTGTGTCCAGGGGGACCTTGTCGCTGTGCTCGAGTTTCATGGGAATGCCTCTCTGCAAATATACATACGTATACGCAGTACACGCACACACACACATGGGCGAGCGCATCGACGCGAATACACGTGTGCTGCAGTAGCGGCAGCAGCCTACTTTTTTCGCGCGCATATCTTTTTCCTCGCAAGTAGTCTCTCCTTTTTTTGGGAAGTGGGCGTACCTCTTTCCGGTTTTCGAGCCATTGTGCAGCAGCAGTGGGTAGCAGTAGCTCCTACAACTTGCTCTTCTTTCTTCGGGGCCGTCCTCTCGCTCGCTCTTCGTCTTTTCAGGGGCTCCTTTTGGCCGACTCGCGAAGAATGCACCGCGTGTGCGTAGCAACGGCGCGCCGCCGCAGCAGCAGCAGCCTATGCTCTCTTCCCTCTCGTCTTCCTCTCTGCCTCTCTCTCTCTTCTTGTTCGCGTTCTCCGTGTGTACAGAGACGCGCCGCGAGAGAGTCTTGCCCCGCAGGCGAACGAGAAAGAGAGAGAGAGAGAGAGAGAGAGAAGCGCCGAGCATTGCGGTACTCGCTCTCTCCTCTCTCGCGTATACGCGTATATAGTGTAGAGCTCGGTACAGACTTTATAGGTATACCTGCATGCAGGCGCGTGTACTCTTTCTCTGCGCTCCGTATACTCCGCATAGTCTAGCGCGAAAATGCGCGAGGCAGCTTCTGCTATACTTTTTGTCGTGGAAGAGACTCCCTTTGTTGTCGTGTCTAGCTCTGACACAATTTACTTCTATACAGAGCTGCAGCAGCAGCAACCAGCACCCGGCGAAGATCGCGCGCGGGGCTTTAATCAACGCTATACACACGACCCACTTTCCCCCAAGTAGCTGCGCTCGCGCGTACGCACGGAATAATTCAATTTTTGTCGGATAAAAAGCATCGAGAGAGCGACCGAGCGGGAGACGGAAAGTTCAAGATATAACATCGCGTGCGTGCGTGCGTGCGAGCGTTTCGGCAATGTACACACACGCACACACGCGCGGTCTTCGCTTCGAGACACGCAAGTCTCTCTCTCTCTCTCTCTCGCGGAGGGCCGGAACTGCCCGCAGGATTTATGACGGATCTTCCAAAAGGAGAGCTTCATTAGTCGTCCGAATGAATTATTTAATCGCTCGCCCTTATAAACGCCCGCGCGCACTGCACACAGCCTCTACTCGGAATATTAGCTATAACGTAGCGGGATATAATACGAGGTTCCTTGGCAGCAGCGGCGCGCTATGCAGCGCGAAAGTAAAAGTAAATAAGACACGGCGGCCGCGGCGGCGTTTCGCAAGAGTGCGACTGCAGCAATATTCTCTCTCTCTCTCTCTCTCTCTCTCTCTCTCTCACTCACTTCGGGGCTACGTACGCGTGTGTATGTATATGCATGTGCAGTGGACTCGAATTTCGAATTAGCTCTTGAGTAGTGCTGCTGCTGCAGCAACAAAGAGTGAATTCATCCGCGGCACACATTGTCGATTTTCGCTATACGCATGCAGCTCGATTTTCGGCCGTGTATAGTCGAAGCGCGCCGGTGTCGCCGGCGCATATAGCCTGTACAAGAGAGACAAAGGGACATTTTTTTGTAACCCCCTCCCCTTCCTCCCTTCCCCCCCACCTCTCCTCCTCTCTCCGCGGGATCAAAGGAGCGTGTACACGAGCTTTCTTTCTTTCTGCTCGCTCGCTCGTTCGCTCGCTCGCTCGTGTGCATATATATGTGTGTATACGTGTATGCATCCGCTGCACTAACTGCACGGCCCAGCATATGCGTGCAGCGGCAGCAGCAGCAGCAGCAGCAGCAGCTGAGTGCGTGTGCCGCGCGCGACGTCTAGCGATCGAACGGGTTTTCGACGACTTGGCTTCGGGGCTTCACCGCTTCGCCGCTGCTTATAAGTATACGCGCGCGTATAGGCTGCGCACAAGACTTATAACACTCGCACGCGGTTCGCTCTCTCTCTCTCTCCCTCTCTGTGTATTGTGTGTACTATACAGACACGCATTCCGCCTGTGTACGAGCGCACACGCGCGGATTAATTATTTCCTCAGCCGGGGGCCTTCTTCTTCGCTTTTTTCATTTTTCCTTTTTTTTCCCTTCCCTTTTTTGTTTATTATATCCCGATGCTCGGAGCACCTCCACTTTCTGCGCGTGCATGCGCGTGTGTGCAGTATAGTGTACGTGTGCGTGTGTGTGTGTGTGGGGCTATACGCGGTGTACATAGTGGTGAGTACAGCCAGCGAGGAAAAACAATTTTTGCCCTCGCCTTCCGCTCGGCTGGTCGTTTTGTTAATTACGATTTACGAGCTGTACAGCGCGTGTTTATGCGAAAGCTTTACACAGCAACAATTTTCCCGATTAATTCTCGCGCGCGCCGCGGCGAACGCTTATGCCGCCGCGCGAGAGCTGCGCGCCGGTTATATGTATACGCCGTGACCCATATATACATCCACCTGAATATATATGTATATACATATTATACATGTAAAAAAACAAAGCTTGCGCGCGCTACTGCGCACACATCGTGATTTGCGACAATAACTAACCGTGTGCACGGATCTCGTTGGGCATGAGTGTATAATGCGCTATACGCGCGCCAGGGCTTAATTGAATCGAGAAATTTCGCGCGCGAGCCGCGATCGATAAGGATCGTTCCCAAGGCGCAAAACTCTCCGAATCGCAGAGTTGAGAGCGAATAAATACGTATAGGTCTCTCTCTCTCTCTCTCTCTCTCTGCGTCTATGCGCTATATACGTGGGATGTACTTTCTCCAGCATCCCGTATACGGAGCTAATAGTCTCCATCTCTCTCGCTAGCTCGCTCGCTCGTCGGAATATATACTATATCTGTATACCTGGGCATATATAGATAAAAGGAGCGAAGGGATAGGCGAGAGAAAGAGAGAGAGAGAGAGAGAGAAAATTGCAAACCGTTAGAAAAGAGTGTGGCACTTATCTCGTAACGAGGATCGAAAAGATTCGGGTCGAGGTTAATCTCCATTAGCCCGAGCTTTCTTTCTCTCTCTCTCTCTATCTATATCATTGCTGCGCTGCGCACCTGCGCGATTAATTTCTCTTCCTTTTTTTTCTTCATCGGTCGAATCGGTTCGATGGCTCTCTCGTCGCTCACACCACCCACTCGCCCATACTTCAATGTATCGCGTGTTCAAGACGTTCATCTCTCGATGTATATCTCTGGAACACATGGAGAATCACGTCTCGGCGACGAGTCTACTGCTGCGCGACGGCAATAGTGCAGTAGCAAATACGTCTACGTCGTCGTATAATATATATCGATGCGCGACCGCGCGCGCGCGCACTTTCTCTTCTTTTCTCTGCACTACTATGCAAGCCCCTTCGACTCGCAAAGTCACGTCTTCCTACCCCCGTCGATTGTCTACGCGCGGGATGTGTACACAAATATTTATCGGTTTTACTGAAAAGCCAGTCGAGCGAGAGCAGAAAGAGTGAGAAGGAGAGAGAGAGAGAGAGAGTTTGTCCTCTCTCTAATCGAAAACACACAGACGGTAGCGCAATACGTATATACCGCGAGCTCTTTCTCTCTCTCTCTCGCCCTGCAGTTGCGAAACTTATATGTTGTATCCATCCGACGAGTATATAGTCGAGTGTATCTATGATTTATGTAACACCGTCGCTGCGGCGGCAGCCGCGAGTGTAATAAATAAAAAACGAAAAAAAAAACCGGAGGACCGCGTCGCCTGGCGGCTGCTGCGCAGTGTAGCGCGCACAATTCATTTCGTGTAACGCACACTCCAGGAAATATATACGATTCGTCGGTTTCGGATAGGGACCAGACTCGCCGCGCGGCTCTCGTCGTCGACGCGGCTTTTCAATGCGCGCGGGCTAGTTTCAAAATATATAAATCGCAGGGAGAGAGAGGGAGAGTGAGCTGCACTTGGATGAATATATAACACGGGAGTGTATTATAGGAGTAGCCCTCTCTCGCGACTGCTGCTGTGTGTCTATAAATTTCCGCCACTTTTTCGCCCGAAAATTTCTGCGTGTACGCGTATTATATAGAGAAGTGTACGGCACACACTGCGCAGCAGCGGCAATCTTGCAGAGTAAACTTTTAAATTCGCTCCACACGGGGCATCGCGTCCAGAGCAGCTTTTCTCTCTGGCTCGCTGCTCTATCGTGGGCGCGCGAAAAAAGCCGATCGATCTGCTCTCTTTTTCGGCTTTCTCCCTCTCTCTCTCTCTCTCTCTCTCTCTTTTTCTCGCTCTCTATCCATCGCGTAATCAGAAATGTTTGCGAAACTCCTCCCGTGTTTGCACATCGGGGCTATGTGGAGGCCGGCGCTGGAAGGGGCTCTCGCGGTGATTTGCCATCATCGACAAATTTTCACGGGTCGGCTCTGTTTGCCGAGGATCGAGGGATGAGCTTTTCTTTCTCTCCGTCTATATCCGTCTCTGGGGAGGCAAAGAGAGGAAGAAAACCAGTGGCGACAGAAGCTGCTGCAGCGCCAGGTATAAAAATTGAGGAAAAGGGCTCAGTGGAGAGAGAGAAAGATTGGGGCAAGTTGACACAAGCAGCAGCAGCAGCAGCAGCAGCAGCAGCATAAGCGATATAAAGGTGCAGTGTATCCCTCCTTTATCTGACCGCGCGATCGGCCTGGCAATTCATCAGCGGACGCGCTGCGACACACTTTGAGAGCTGCTGCGGATAAATATTTGAGGCAGCTGCCGCTGCTGCCGTTGCTTCTTAGCGATGCGCTATAGACACTCTCCGCTAGCTGCAGTCTCATAGTCTATAGCTTCGTAGCGCGGGGTGTACATGATTCGAGGCTATATACTTATAGCGCAAGGCTCGTTAAGTCGTCTCTCGCGGAAATCTAGGAAATATACTGTCTCTCTCAACGGGCCGCAGTTACACGGAAGTATTACGGTATACGGCTCTGGACAATGCCGGCGCGGCGGGTTTATTACGGCAGGTTACCGCGATTTCCACGGGGCATTTTCGGGGGTTATACGACTGAACGCGCGGAAGGGGGCAAAATCTCTGGCTTATAAATTGCATTGCCCCCCTCGTGTCTTATAATAGGCCTCGATTTATGTCTGCGGCTTCTCTCTTTTTCCGAAATAAATTTACGGCCCTTTTAATGCGCCGCCGCCGACGAGGAAGCGGCTTTGTTGTGTATACACTGTGCGTATAACTGTGTACAGAGCGCCAGCGAGCATTATAGAAGCCTCGATCTGTCGCAGCTCGTTCCCCCATTATATCTATAGAGAGAGAGAGGGGGGGGGGAGGGAAAGAGAGAAATAAAAATAACGCCGCCACCACCGCCGCCGCATCGGTTGACTCGAGCCGCACTCGAGTGGCATAACACGCAACTGCAGCCGCTCGATGAAAATCCTCGGCATCGTGTGCAGCGCTCCAGAGCTAGATGTATCGGTACAATTAGGCTCACTCTCCGCTACTGTGTTGTTGTTTGCCTATTTTATCTCTCAGCGCGCACGGCGCGTAATTTACGATGCATCTGCAGCAGGATAATACCGAAGAGAAGAGAAAGAGAGAGAACGTTTCCCTTTTTTCATTCCCGCTCCCTCTCTCTTTCTCTCTCTCTTCCTCTTCTTTCTCGAGCTGACGCACAATAATTATAAAACCTCGTCGACCTCGAAACTCAGACTATATATGCAAGCCGCTCTGTAACGCTCTTAATGTCTACTATGTGTTTCGTGAGCCTAATGGGAGCAAACGCCCGGCGTATATACATATATGTATGTATCGCTCTCTCTCTCTCTCTCTCTCTCTCTCTCTGAGAGTCAGGTATATATACATACACGTGCCTCTAATGAGTCCGTCGACTAATAAGCCCTCTCTCATCTCTAAACAAATCCCGCTCCGAAATATACGCTATACACTGTGTGTATTATGCGTATAAGTGCAGAGAGAGAGAGAACAAAAAAAGAGCGCACAATCAGCGAGCGCAGGCAAAGCATCTCGTCGAAGGAGGAGGAAGAAGAAGAAGAGTAAGAAGGAGCTCTACTTTTTTTTCTTCACTTTTTTCATTGTATACGCGGGCGCGTGGGGCGATGGCTTTTTTCTCGTCGACGCGTCCGGTGTGCTTTTTTTCGGGAGCTATCGACGACGCCATTATCGGAAGGGCAGCGCTAGTCGATCCGGCAAAAAGCTGGAGGTGCATCGGCCTAGAACAAACGACCATAGGAAAGAGAGAGAGGCAGATAGAGAGCAGAGCGCAACAAGCGGTGCGGTAGTGCTTTCGAATAAGACTAGACGAATCGGTAGTCGCTAGTCCGTTTTTCCCATTGTTCGGCTCGCCTCTTGCTCTCTATTGTCCCTCGGAAAAATTGAAAGAGCCTCGGATATTCTCTGCGCATTGCAGCCGCCGTGTATAGCTAGACTCTGGCTGATGCTGCTGCTGCCGCTGTATGCTCGGATATAAAAAGAAGACGGGGAGAAGGTAAAAGAGTAGCCGAGACGGTTGAAGAATCCAAGGAGGACTACGAGGGCGCAGCAGCCAAGTGTCTCGCCTTTTCGACAGTTGAAACGTCTACTTACACCCTCTCCCCCTGTCTCACTCGCTCCCTCCCTCTCTCTCTCTCTCTCTCTCTCTCTAGCGGAGCAAGTTTTTAAGGATTGAAAGACTAGCTTCTTCTCTTGCGCGAACTCGGCTTCAAGTGCGGACCCTTTGCTGAAACTTGCGTATCAGTTGCCAAAGGTGGATAAAGAAAGTGTCTCGCTCGCGCGTCAAAAGTGCGCCGTATGGCTCTCTCTCGAAAGCTGGGAGTTTTACGCGTTGCAGCGCGCACGTGCAGTATAGCCGGGGCGAAAATTTAATTAAAGACACAGTTGCGAAAATTTTTATTCCACGCGCACGCCGCCGCCGCCGCCGCCGCGGCGAAGGTGAGCATGTAGCGCGCAGGTGCGCGCAAGGAGCAGTAAAAATAGATGAACCGAAAATCCAATTTGTTCTTTAGAGCCACAATCAGCCGAAGAATGCCAGCCGAGAGAGCCGGAAATTAAAGAGAAAGTCGGTGAAAAGGTAAATAACACAACGGCGCGAGGGGTATATAGGTGGTGCATGTGTATACTATATATGCTATATATACAATATACATATACGTAGAAACCCATGCATGCTGCATAGGTATATTGGTATATGCGTATACGGAGTATACATACACAGACACCCGCGGCGGTGACGGCGGACAAAGAAAATGAGACGGCCCGGAGTACGGCGCGCATTGTAGTGGCAAATATGGGGGGATAGACGTCAGGCTCGAAGAAAAAGAGGGATGAGAACTGAGTATATATATCGAGAGAGGGATCCTAGCGCTAAACGCGCGCGTTTGGCCCAAATTTCACGGCTCCTGCTCGGCTTGTGTGTATACAGACTCGCTGCACACACGCGCTCTCGCATAGCCCGTATTTCAAAGCCGCGCGGCTCCGAATTCACACACTGAGCACACAGACGCACACAGAGATGCGCGCACCGTCAATTTCCCTTCTCTCTCTTCTCTCCGCTCTCGCTACGCTGCAGCGGCCGCACTGTAAAGTTTGCGCATCGATTCTCGCAGCGGAATGCCCAGCGTGTAGTAATATAAGTGCGCGCGCGGAGAAAGAATGCGCGCAGCTAGCCGCACACGGCGAGAAAAAATATCATAAACGCCGGGCATAGTTTGTTAAACTTTGCCAAGAGAGGAGCAGCAAAAAAAGAGGAGAGCACCAGCAGCAGCATCCTTTTATTCTCGCAGCGAGAAGAGACACAGAGAGAGAGAGAGAGAGAGAGAGAGAGAGAGAGAGAGAGAGAGAGAGAGAGAGAGACCGAAAAGTCGGACTCTACTGCAGCGGCAGTGGCAGTTCTCTTCCGGGAGAAGTGCAGCAGCAGCAGCAGCAGCGGCAGCAACTCTTCGAGATCGCGCGCATTGGAATTTGTCGGTGTGCAGGGGCGGACGACACGGCTCCGTGAGTGGGGGCACATACCGGTTTTCTCTCTCTCTCTCCCCCCCCCCCCCCGCCTCTAGAGTCGCGCTGCTGCTGCTGCTGCTGCTGCTCTGCTGCTGCGCTGCCGCCGCACACTGACCCATGAAAGCGCTAAGTGGCAGAATGCCATTGTGCGCGACACCTGGTCCAGACCTGAGCGAGAGAGAGAGAGAGACGACAGCTACTTTTCTGGCGCGTGTGCGCGCGCGTATAGTTGTTCTCAGGCATGTGTGCGAACGATTTTCATCTGCTGGGATTTAACAAATCGAGAGGAAGGAGAGGGAGAGAGAAAGAGACTGCTTTCCGAATTCCAGGGGGCTGGCCGCGCGCTGCCGACGCATCCGCCGCTCTGCGCTGCGCGCATGTATGGGAAAAGTTTCTCGAAATTGCACTGCACGGCGATCCGCGTGCTCACGAATTCGTTATTATGGCGTAATGTGTCTATATGTATACGTGTGTAGGTATACGTATACGGGGGCCTGCGGATGCTTAGAATTCCTCTGCGGCGCTCGACGTTTTAAGAACGCGCGCGGCCGCGGCGCTGTAAACCATAAACATGGGATATATGGCTCGCGCTCGCGCGCATAACATTTTCATTGGTATATATACCACTATATACATCAGTGTGCCGGTAGCCCCCCCCCCCCTCCTTTGGCCGCGCTTCTTTGTCATTATTTTTAACCTTTCGCGGCTATTTTTATGAATTCTCGACCGTTTAATTTATAAACGGCTCTCTCTCTCGCGCGCGCGCGCGCGAACGCTTTTCTCGGAACCGGTGAATGTTGCTGCCCCGCGCACGGCTAAATAGATCAGTCCCCTCCATTATAGTCAGGCATAAAATCTCATTTCTCGACTCCCCGCGCGTTTAGTGCTTCCGAGTATGAGGGCCCCCTGCTTTTATAGATTCGAGTGTAGTATACGCTATATACGCACGTGCGCATCCTCGCCGAGGATAATCATCTTCCCTCAGCTATATTCCTCCTCGATGTGCACCTATATACTGTATAGTCGTCTGCAAGAGTTTCGCCGGAAAATCTCGGAGCGAATACTATAATCTTGATTTCTTCATTTTCCTCTGGTCGGCACTTTCTCAGTTTCACTTGTATATCTATATAAATATGTTTAGTCTACACACGCACTTGTTCCTGTATACGCTAACTTTGATCAAAACTTATGATCTCGTGATTTACGCGTCGAAACTGAAACAACTCTGAAACTTTTGATTGTGAGATATTTTATAGATTTTTTTTTAATAATACTGCTCGAAGCTGTAAAGAATAAAGTTTCAAGAATCAAATTTATCATCTTCCATGATCGGCAGTTTCTTAGTTACCTCGAAAAACGCAAGGTTTGAAAGTAACCTGTATTTTTAACACTTAATAAAGCATCGTCGTCCATTCCATTGCTGCGCAAGAATTTAACATTATTAAATGTTGTGTAAGAAAATTAAATTTTTTACAACTATCATCCAGAATTTTGATGAACACTCCATCCTATTTTTTATTCACATTATTCTAAAAAATATAACGAGATTATATATTGAAGATTTGAATACTCAACCCAATGAGGCAGTCGCGGCTGATTCGGAAGGGGAAAAATTCCGGTAATTCAATTTCGTAGCCAAGCGCAAGAGGGAGAGAGAGAGAGAGACGAGTGTACAGGCAGGCAGCGATAAAAAAAAGAAGAAGGACGAGTATGTGGAGAGATCGGATTGAAGGAAGATGATAAGGATGAGAAGGCGCGGCCGCAATTTCGTAAGAGACAATGGACGAGTGTATAACGGAGAGCTTTGCGAGAAAGAAGCGGGAGCACGCAATCGCGTATATATATATAAATGACCCGCAGGCTAATTTGTCCGGAGAGCGATCGTTGAATTGCGCGCGCTTCGCATAAATCAAACGGCCCGCGTGTGCCTGTTATCAGTGCGGCAGTCGCGCAGCCGTGCAGAGCGCGTATATAATAGTGCGCCGATCGATTTTTTCACGCCACTCTCATAATTAACGTGTAAACATTCGTTTGTGGCGCGGCGCGGCGGGTAATTCAAACGCGCCGAGGTATATTGTCCCCAGTATGCCGAGACGAGATAGTAGGAGCTTATAATATACTAACACGGCCCAGCGCGCCTTAATAAAGTCGGAGAGGGGGAGAGAGAGAGAGAGCAGGGATTTCGTCGACACGTCTGGATTAAGTTAATTTAGTTTATAGTTTGTTTAGATTAGCCGAGGCCGCCGCAGTGTTATTTGCATCCGTAAGCGTCTCTCTCTCTCTCGCTCGGCTCTATATAATTGCTGCAGAGCACAAGCGCGCGAACGCGAGAGAGCGAGAGAGAGAAAAGGCGCGACTCATTAGCATAAGGCGCTCATGAATAGAGGAGCGGGCGAGAGAGAGAGCTGCACTGCTTTGCGCCGGGGCCTAAAAGCAAAAGAGGAGAGCGCGCGGAGTGAGAGAGAGTATGGAGGAGGTGGAGGCGTGATAACCGCCGCGAACGATGCGCATTTTACATCGTTTTTTCTCGCTAGTCCTCGCCCTCCTCCTTTTGCCTTTGTCCTGCTTGCCCGGTTTCTACTAATGAGCCGACCGCACAGTCCTCCCCTTTGTTCCTTCCGTTTCGTTTTTTCTTTGCGCTTCACTTGCCACACGCTCGCACTATACTTACATATACGTATTGCACTTGGCATTTTTCCCGCTCGACGCGTTGAGAGGGTAGAGAGAGAGAGAGAGAGAGAGAGAGAGAGAGAGAGAGAGAGAGAGAGAGAGAGAGAGAGAGAGAGAGACTCGACTTTATTCTTCGCGCGTCCGAATTCGCCGATCTCGCGAGCGATCTCGTTACACTTATTCGCGCTCGAGAGGCCTGCAAGTGCCGGTGCGAGGGACCGCGCGCGCTTTCGAGAGATGAAAGGAGGGAATCGAAAGCTCCCGCTTATCGACGGCGTACATAATGTACTCAAGTTCTATCTAGTATCTGTATACTCCCCAACACTCTGGGCTGCTCGTTTTATTTTCGTGCATACCTATACGTACGCGTACGTACATTTATGGAT
The DNA here is from genome assembly GCA_018906965.1 of Philotrypesis tridentata. Classification (NCBI taxonomy): domain Eukaryota; kingdom Metazoa; phylum Arthropoda; class Insecta; order Hymenoptera; family Pteromalidae; genus Philotrypesis; species Philotrypesis tridentata. Next base: position 633,328 of record JACCIB010000017.1, on the reverse strand, counting down.
CCTATATAGTATATAGCAAGAGGGAGAGAGAGAGTCGATTACGCGGCATTTGTCCGTGCAGTGCGCTGGCATGATTTTATATACGGCTCGCTTTCTTTATTCATTTTTGCCGCCTTTTTCAGCCGAGCTCCTGCATTTGCATTCTAAATTAACATATAAACATGTTTTATGCGCGTTTCCGAGTACTGCAGCAGCAGCAGCAGCAACAGCAACAGCAGCGGCATTCGCGATAATTTTATACACACGCGCTGTATACGTATATAGAATCTCGAGTGGGTATATGTGTACGACGTACGTACGCATAGGTATAGGTATATATATTCAGGGGAGTGAGAGAGAGAGAGAGAGAGTTCGCGAGAGCAGTCAAAACTATCCGACGATTTGAATTTCAAAGCCCTCCCCCCTCATTATTCAAATTCGATAGTACTCTCCGGCTCGCCGTGTTGTTTCGAGATTCCTGTTAATTATCGAGCGCGTTCTCCTAGACGCCGGCACTTTCAATTAAACAGCTGCCGGCACACGTCGACGCTATATAACACACGGAAGCTGTGCAGTCTGCAGAGACGTATATTATATATATATCGGAACTCGCTCCCCCACCTCCACCCCCCTCCCCTCGCACGAGTTCTGTAATGGCGCGTTATGTACGAAAGCGTGAAGCGATCCATGTCTTTTGTTGCGGAAAATTTGGTATTATATGCCTATACGGGCCGTACAGTAGAGTCGAAAAGTTTCTCGGAATTACGAAAGAGCGAGCGAGAGAGAGAGAGAATATAATTTTCGGGACATTAATCGCGTTCGAACGGCGCGCGGCGCGCGTAAAACGCTTGATTGAGAAATCACCGCCAGAACCTATCGGTCGGCTACATTAGCCTTTGTAGATAGTGCTAAGTGCCCCCGGATATTTCAGCCGATTCCCTCTCTCTCTCTCTCTCTCTCATTCTCGGTTTATAATACAGACAGCGAGTCGAAAGAGAGTCGAAGCGTGTTATTCCGTCTCTTTTCCTCGTATTCGGGCACGCGCGTGACTTCACCTTACGGTTATACGCCGAGAGCCGAGTGTCAGCTGTTTTTTTTCCTTTTTCCCCGATATACACTTTTATTCTCTCCGAGCCATGCAGAAAACCGTCTCTCTCTCTCGTCCCCGCTTATTTCGAAAGCTCATTCCGACTCACGTCGACCGTTTGAATTTTCCAAAAAGCCACGTCGACTGCCAGCTGCGCTTCTCTACACACGTATGCGTACGTAATATACGTATACATATTTGGCATAGCTTTTTTCCCTGCCCCCCCCCCCTTCCTCCCAGCTCCGGCGCGTGTGATATTTGCGCCGCTTGCACGCCGTGCGCTCTTTCCAATCGATAATGGATTATACACGCTTAATAACGTTTTTCCGCGAGCTTTTAGCGCTTGCGCTAGGAAAAAATTGCGAATGACCAACAGTAGCGCAGCAGCTTTCGCGAATTATTTTCCTCGAAAATTCCGGCGCGCTTTTGTTTGCGCGTGATCCGATTTGTAGCTCGCAAGTTATTGTTATCGATTGCCACTGGCGGCTCGGATTACTTCATTCCGCGCCAAACATTCCCGTTCTCTCGCCCTCTATATATATATATTTCTTTTTTTTTTCACAAAGCGCCGGCTTTTTTTCGCGGATAAAAAGCGATGAGCTTTATACTCGCGCGCGCGCGATGAAGCTTCTGCCATTCAGCGATATATCTGCGCGTGTATATTTTCCTCTTAGGCGAAATTTTTTTCCATCCCCTTGAAAATCATTTCGTGATCTATTAACGCGAGCACAGACTCGTCGGCATCAGCGGTATATCGAGAGCCAGCCTCCCCCGTCCCTCGTCCCGCCTTTTTCCCCCATCAGCGATCCGATACTTGTTTGCTATTCAAACATATTAGCATCAAAATTGCTCCTACGATAGGTACTAGCTCTTGCTGCGCAAAGCGCTTTCCGTTGCGCCTCTGTACACACACTGAATACGCGCATGTAAGTATCAGAGAAATGTACGGAGTCAGATGATTCATTATATTGTTGATGCTCGCTGAATAGCCCGCATATATTGATATTAGCCGCGTGCTGTATGCTGTGCACATTTTTCTTCTAATTACACGTAACTTTGTTTTCTGTTGCAGGTGAGTTGATCCCGCCGAGAGATGCGCCGGCTGTATACTGCACATCGCATTACGAACATGCCGAGCGACGTCGTCGTTCAACACCTGATAATATAGACTCCGATACGAGGGCTCGCGTCGTCGCGTGTTTTCGGTGAGTTTCACTCTCTCGGAAGCTCCTTAAAACTTGGCTCTCTCGCCAGTAAAAATGGTAATGAGGGAGGAGGAGCTGCTGGCGGACTCTCGGTGATTTGGACAATTAGGAAGGTTCAGCTGCAAAATCAGCGAGTCCAGTTCCCGGAGTTTCGCGCCTCGTTCCTCCTCCCCCGTCGCCCCGTCCCCGCAGCCCTCTCACTCTCGCCTTCCAAAGTTTGCCATATAAATAAACAAACAGGCAAACAAAGCTCGTTATGTACAGCCGTATTTGCATGATTCCGAACGAGAGCGCCTCGTCGTCGTCGCCGTCGACGTCGTCGCCGTCGCTGTATTGCAGCCTCTCTGTATAGGTGCAGTGTGCAACGCGAAGCTGCGGAGGAGTTGTGTCGCGCGCCGCCTGCGCTAGTTCGCCGCGCTAAGAAATAGGGGCGCGAGAGTGAGAGAGCATCCGAGTGCGTAATGCGCTTAACTTACCAAGGTAAATACGCATTAGCGCAGCCGCGCGCTGCAGTTTTCGTAGTTTCACCGAGGGCGCGGATGGGGCGACGAGGCGAGGGGGGTGGGGGGGGGGGAGGCAAATATTAAATTCGCTTTAATTTCAAAGTAGCGACCGAACGCTGCCGCGCTATGTTCGTGTGTGCGTAAAGAGTACTATATCTCGTGCCAATATTTGACGGGGACCACAACGAGATGGACGCGCCCCGCGAAATTAATCTAGTCAAAATCGCGCACGCACTGCGTAGCGCAGGGGGGGGGGCACTTTTTCCTCTTCTGTGTATGTGCGTGTAATTATGTACACAGCTGTACGCGTTAATTTTGATTCTGCACGGTGTACTGCGACGAAAATTTCGACGATCACGTACGTCCTATATATATATATATAGGTATGCGCTCGTCGGGATCGCAAAAAAATCTTTATACGCGCGGGCAGATGCGCGCGGCTGCGAAGGTTTTTTTTCTGTACACCGCGCTGCCAACGGCAATGAAAACAATCAGAGTCGCGCGCCCGTTCGCCTTGAAATAATAAACGTCGAGAGCCGTGTATATTGCGCGTGTGCGCGTGTTTGTGTACGCGGCAGTAATCTTCATTAGCGCGTGTACCGCATCAGCGCTGCGACGCGCAGGGTTTGATATAAAATTTTGCGTTTGGTTTGGAGTCGCGTCTCTTGGCCGGGGGATTTGACAGCAGGGAGCGAAGCGCAGGAATAAAAATAATTCAAGAGAGTCGCTGCTGCAGTCTCGTCGTTTCCCGTCGCGTCTCACTATACTATCTATATCTATCTCTCTCTTTCTCCCGGGTTTGTTTTCACGCGGGGAGGAAGATTAAAGAGCCGAGGCGCGACACATCGAAAATAAACAGTGAGCGCTACTCGCGGGAAAATTCGAGGGTGTCGTAGACGAGTTTCTCCCAGAGATTACGGGTCAGAAATTAATTAGCGTCGTGTCTTTATGAAGTTGAAAAGGAAGATAAAAACTGGCAATGGATTGGCTGAAAATTCACCGTGAAAGTCGATTAGAATTTAAAGTCTAAATACTTTAATGCATCGTCGAAAATTAAATTTACTAATTATCGTCTTGACGAAATGTAATCAGTTCATATTTATGATCAAACAGAATTTTAATGAAAGAACTTTTGCATATAGAACGAGGTATATAGAATATGCTGAATAAATGAATTATCTATATGTATTGATTGAACATATCATAAACTGCGGAAGAGGAAAAACAATACAACTGTGCGCATAGACTATAGACTAGATAGGTATAACTGTAACTGTATAGAAACTGCTCTTTGTGTTACTTTCGTCGTATTCGAACTGGAAATGTAGACGCTCCTGCGTCGGGAGAGTCCGGTGGGGGTATTACGAATAAACCGCAGGTAAAACTCGAAACCCTTTTTGCCTGGTCCGAATAATGTCTGTTGAGTGTATATAACTGTAAATGTCTGATCCGTATACAATTATACTTTATATATAGGAGTATTCTTCAACCGGAGGAAACGAATTTTTCTACTGAATATACGAAACGTAATGATTTCAAGTATTTAAGCAGACAGGAAAATTTTTCATTTCTTTCATGCGTTATTATTTTATACGAGTATCATGTTTCGTGCTTTCCCAAAATTAGCGCTTTTACGTTGCTTCCAGAACATTTCAGGCGCAGATTTTTTATAGTAAGAACATTTTTATAAAAGAGTATTTATAATAGAGTAGCTTCAAAAGTGAAGAGTGTGGAAGGGCACTGCCGACGTTTCTTCGCGTTACGAAATTTTGAGAAATCGTGCCCAAGTACAAGGAAAAATTGCACGAAAAATAAAGAGACAAGTATATAAGAGGCGCAAGGGATTTTATATAAGAGCATATATGCGAGCATATAACAGATATATAAGCATCAACCGTATAATGCACGTATGTATGCGCGATAATGGAAACGAAGAGTCTCGAAAGCAGCTAATGAACTTTGGGCCAAGTCGCGATATATCTCTCTTCTTTCTCTCCCATATTAGATAGCCATCAAGACCACCTGCCATCAATACCCAGCCGTGGCATAACGTTCTCGCAGATAAGATCGATCGCAGCGCGCGGCGGAACATCTTTACCGAGTGCATATAGCGTCGAAGCGCTCCGCGTTTTTCGGGAATATAATCGCGTCGATTCGCGAACCGGTCTCTGCGTATACGCGCCCCTCTTCATTTTTTTTTGCTCGTACACGTACATACGCGTACATCGACGGCTGTGTATTAATATTCAAGGAGCGAGAAGCACACAGTAGAGAGAGAGAGAGCGGACTGAAAAACGCAAACTCCCCTCGGCAAAGTTGAGTTTCGCGTAATACATAGGTGTGTATGTGTGTGACGACTCAATCCCTTTTCCCAGGCCGCGGTGTATATAATACAAAACTCCATACGTAACGCGGCGGCGACAGGTTCTTTGAGAGACGACTGTATATCTACATGTAGAGTGAGAGAGAGAGAGAGAAAGAGTGGAGTGCGGAGCGCGGATTTCTCTGCAGTGCGCACGATCTGTCGTGGCAAAAGGAAAGCGATAGTTTCGGGAGGGCGATTTGCATTCTCTCTCTCTCTCTCTCTCTCTACTCCGGCGTTGCAAATCGAGGAAGAGCCTCGCGGCTTTGGAAGCCCCGATTTGTCATAGTTTTCCCTCCGCGTTTGATATTACAAGTTTTTCGCGCGCCGCGCGCGGGAGGGAGAAAGGGAGACGCGCGCGCGCGCGCCCGCGCGAGAGATGCGAGGCCATCGATAACTCGCGGGCGTGCGCTTTCATAACTTTTTACCTCCGATATTTAAATTTCAGACCAGAAACACAGAGAGCGAGAGAGAACGAGAGAGCCTTATGTAACGCGTCTTCCTATAAGGCGTACATATATATATATACGTATAGAGAGCAGCGTACTGTGCATTATACGAGCCATGAATTTTTAGCAAACTCCCCATTGTTGTGTTGCGATGCATCTCTCTCTCTCTCACTCTGAAAACCGCTCTCGCGGCCCTCTTTGACTTTTATATATCGCGAGAGCGTGCGCGGTATTAAATTTTCCGAGCAGCACTTTTTCACCGCGAATTCAAATGCAGGGGAGAGAAAGAGAGTTCGAGGGAGAGCGAGCAATTTTTGCCTTTTTCTCGTCGCCGAGCGCGCCGTACGCTCTCTCTCTCTCTCTCTCTCACTGCACAGTCGAGGCTGCACGGTATATACGAAAAAAGCGCGTGGCAGTATACACAGCGGCGCGGGCTGCAGCCAACGATTTCCCAAAAAAAAGAATCCAAGTCGCCGGCTCTCTGGATAATTAAGCCCATTAGGCAGCCGAAAATCACGGCAGCCTCGTGTGTGCTGCGCTGCTCTGCGTGTGTATTTTCGGCGAGAGAGAGAGAGAGAGAGAGAGAGAGAGAGGAAGAGAGAGAGCTCAGCTCAGCTTTCTATTCTCTTCCTCGATCGAAAATTCGGCTCTTTCTCTCCTGCGGGCACAATTAATTATCGCGTCTCATTGTCGTTCTCCCCTCCTCGTGTGTCTTTCTTTTTTCTTTGTTTTTTTTTCCTCGTGCCTATTAAAAGCAGCTCGCTCAAACGCGGATAATTTTTCGAGGGAGAGCGAGAGACGACGAGAGAGCGAGCAAGAGAGAAAGCGCGAAAAAACACACGGCGCGGCCCTCCGGGATTATCGAGAACCATTTCAGCGGCTCTCGCGCTCTCTCCGTAAATATAAGGACGCCGGGTATTGCACCTGCTCCCGAGCTTTTTCTCCCCCTCCAAGCTCTGCGATGCGTGCGCGGCGTTTGTGTAAAAAAAGAACACACGCGTATCCAATTATTTTTCACGAGAGGACCGTATGCGCAACGCTAGCTGCCGCTCTGCATCAATTTGTCGCCGATGAGATTCCGCTGCCGCCGCCGCCGCCGCTGCTGCTGCTGCTGCTGTCTCGAGACACGGCTCTTTCTTTTTCGCGGACTTTTTATTCTCGGGAAAAGTTTGCGCGCGCGCAACACGACCCTGAACTTTATATCGGGAAAAAGGGATAAGATTTTCTTTCTCCTGTCTCCCGCTCGCTCTATGCGTTTTTCGCGCTCGCGAAACTTTGCGCGAAATTGAAAGTTCATTTGCTGGAGCGAAGCGAAGAGAGCAAGTCGAGTCGCTCGGACCGATAAGAAGTTTTTTCTCGTCCCGATCGCGCTTTACTGCTCGCGCAGCTCCCTCCCCCCCCCCCCTCCCGCGCTCGGCGTCGTTTTAATTTATCGCACGCACAATCGAGCGCGCGACGCGCGAAAGCTCAGATACCGCGTATAAAGAGCGCGGCTCTCTTGTTTTGTTATTTTTCCTTTTATTCCGGCCAATAAGTCCGAGGGAACGACGCGGAGTAACGGCCGATACGGAGGATGTAGTTGCCCTCGAGTATATAGCGCGCGAGTGAGGAGAGACGGAATAGGCCATGTGTGCGCTTTTCTTCGGACGATATTGAGCGATAAATTGTTTGCTTTGCTTTCGCGCCCTCCTGCGCAATGTGTGCGTTGTGTATGTGTGTGTGTGTGTGCGTGTACTGCTCGCACCACGTATTCCAGGGCCGCCGCTTTATTGCCGAACGCTTCCAAACACAACGTGCTGCATTTTAACGCCGTTGAGCTCATATTTTCGTCTCTATACTCCGCCGCGTCTTGCCGAAATTCTGGCTTCTCTCTCTCTCTGTCTCTCTCTCTCTATTTTTTGTAAACTGCTCCGAAGCACGCCTCTGCATCCAGCATTTTTCGTGAAGAAACGTGAATTACGGCCTCGTAACTTTTAACTCTGTCATAAAACTCGAGTTTTATTCCTCAATTTTTGTTTCCCCCGAGAGAGTGCGAGCGAGAGGCGGGAGGGAGAGAGAAGGAGAGAGAAAGAAGCGCGCACACACACTTGAGAAGGAGTTCGGTCTAAGGTAGAAAGAGAGGGAGAGATTGTATGTAAGGAGGAAGCAGCCGAGTTTTTTTCAACTTTATAATAGATTCCGATAAATTACAAGCGCTACTGCCGCCGCCGCCGCCGCTATTTTTCAAACGCGCGCAAGAGAGAGAGAGGCTTTTACGATTTCCGAAAAACAAAGCGTCCTCCCTCTCTCTCTCTCTCTCTCTCTCTCTCTCTCTCTGCGGCAGAATGCTTGCGAGCTGTGCGTGCCATACAAATTGCGCTTAATCTCGCGACGACTGTACTCCCGTGTAATACACGTATGTATGTGTGTATGTAGGTACAACTGCAGAGTGTACACCGCGCGACTGCGGAAAAATTAGCAAAAAACTTTGCGCGTTTTACGGTAAACCCGCGCGTATAGTATACACTGCGCAGCAAATTACACACGGCCGGGCTTACAAGCACCGCCGCCGCCGCGGTACTTGTACTCTCTCTCTCTGTCCTATAAAGCAGCGGCTTCGCTTCTATTACAACCGCAAATTCAGCAGCGGTCTCGAACGTGTTTATAGCTGAAGGTCTTTCTCTCTGTCTCTCCGTCTGAGCGGAGAATCTAATAAAGACGCGGTGTCTCGGCTGAAATTTCATGTCTTTTAATTATAAATTGCTCGCAATTATTTTCTATACACACACACACACACACACACACTCGCTCGGAGCGCGTAATTATAATACTATTATATATCGGCTATCCGCTTTCTTGTTCCGTGTAATTGCTCTCGCTGTGTGTTTGTGTGTGTATGTGACGTGCTCTCTCCTCGCGCCGACACAGAGAGAAGATGGAGAAGAAGAAGAGGAGGAGGAGGAGGAGGTGGGGAAGGAGGAGGGGAAGGAGGAGGAAGCGAAGCGTGATCGACCGCATACCGTTTTGCCCCCTCTCGTATAACGCCGAATAGCCAAATCGTCCGCGGGAATTGCTTTTCAGGAAAAACTCCCCCGCGCCGCGAAGCGTGAAGCCTTTTTCTCTATAGGCACTGTACACCGTATTATATATATATATATACATATACACAGCGTATACGTATATATCACTGCACGGCGATGTGATTTCGTTCGCATGGCACACACCGCACAGGCGCGCCTCGATCATCGGCGCCGTCTGGCCCTTATCTCACTCCGTCGAGCTGCTACTGCTGCCGTTGCTATAATACTCGCGGCGCTCGGGTCTATATACACAAGTCGTCGTCGTCGTCGCCGCCGTCGCCGTCGTCTCTATTATACGCATACCCGCACCTAACGTTCCTCCGTCGGACGAATTAGGAAAGACACGCGAGGAGGGGGATAGATATATACGTGTGTACACATATACCTGTCGCAGTCTCTACTCTCTCGAAGGGTAAAAAAGGAAAGTGAAACTCTCCTATAGCCGTGCGCGTATGTGTGCATACGCCGTGTGTGCAGTATATATATATATATATACGCGGGTAATATAACTATAGTCGTGTCACGCGCGGCAGATGAAAGATAATGGACGAGAGGAGAACGCACTTTCTCACGCGCGATTGGCCGAATCGATTATAAGAGAGTCTGCGCGGCCGCCGATTTCGCAATCGCGAGAGCGACTCTTCGCGTGTGTATAGTGTATACACTCTAGACGCGCGTGTACGTGCAGCGCGCACACACACACACACACACAGGACTTGATAAATGTTGCAATATACGTATATACAGGAGAGACCTTTTTCGCTCGTCATCGCAATTTTTCGCCGCGAGAGATATATCCTCGCGAGCTAGCGCGCGAGAGCGCGCCGAGCTTTATTGATGATTCCTATTGTTCGCGCGCGAGCCGCGCGCGAGAGAGCGAGTGTGTATGAGCGCGGCGGCGGATTGCTTTTTACCTCTTAATTGTATGCAGATTCTATATCTCCATTGAAACGGCGCGCGTACGCTCATTATGGAGCCGCGAAGGAGCTGAAAAATCGATAAATTACTGGCGCGCGATGACGCGCTCTAGCCGCGGCTTTCTATATAATAATCCTACAGCCTAACACCGTATGACCTGAAGCTTCAAATGCATGTGTACAGCCTAGTTTCTCAATATGTAATATACGTGTACGATACATACGTGTGAGAGTCCTTAAATTGTTCAGCGCTTCATTGACAATGGCGACACGACTCTCTGCGCGAGATCGTATATCGTCGCGTGCCCGTAAATATATATACATGTATATATATATACGAAAAAGAGCGCGTATATATGCTGAATACCCGGCTCTTAATCGGCCGTGGCTAATTAGCCCGAATAACCGACGCGCGCGCGCAATTATTGAAAATGCTTTTTCCATTGCGCCGATCAAATTATGTCATCGTATCGCGAGAGAGAGAGAGAGCGCTAATTAAATAAACGCGTGAACTGGCTCCGAGGGTGTAACCGGCGAAAATATTGTCAATGCCGCGCGCGGCGTCGGCAGCGGTGGCGGCGGAATATTTGCGGAAACCGATACGCGCGCCAATTCTCCGGACGTTTGCGTGGGAATTAAGCGGTCCCGTCGATTAAAAATACGAATTTTTTTCTCTTCCTCTCGCTCTCTCCAGCCCCCGCTGCGCTCCCTCTCTCGGGCGGCGAAATACTCCTGTACTTCTCTCTCTTTCTCTCTGTCTGTCTCTCTCTCTCTCTCGTGGAACGAAAAAAAGCGCCCCGTTTTTTCGCGGACCGCCGGCAACTAAATCCTATTAAATTCTGTCGGCAGATTCCGCGCTTAGGATTACGCGCGCGAGAAGAGGAATTGCAGATTTAAAATGAAACGAAAATATATAGAAAAAATAAAGAATCGAAATGCATGTAAGCAGGCAGAGACAGATCGAGAGTGTGGGTGTAAAAACAAAGAAAAAAACAGATACACGCGCGCATATACGAGGAGAAGCGGTGGACAAATATAGAGACAAATTTTTTGTAAACAATGGTGGATGAAACGATGTATGCGTCATGTATACAGTGTAGATCTGGATGTATACACACTTGCGTTATAAATTTTTGCCTGTTTTGAAAGATAGTTGTATATCCGTCGCCTCCCCTTGTTTACACATATATAATATACGCATATAAATGAAAGATCCTATTCGCTGTATAGAAACGCGTGCGTTACAATCGTGGTCTGTGTGCCCCTTTATGAAGCAACTCCGGATTCATCTCCGCGCAGCTCTCGCGATGATTTCTTGTTTTTATTTTCCACCTCTCGCTCGTTGGCTGCATATATGCGTTATATATCTACAATATACATACCACGCATAGCACAGAGAGGCGACGGGACTATCGACGAAAAAATATGAATATTTGGAAGAGTTCTCGGATTTTATTGCTTCGGCCGGGGAGTACGCAGCTTTTAATTTCGGCCTTCCCACGGCCTCCTCTTGCGAGATTATATTTTTGGAAATCTGCACTCGCTTCTCTCTTTCCCTCTCGCGTGCACGCGGAAAAGTTGGAGATTTCGGTTTTCCCGCGGATATCTATGCGTCTATATGCAGCATAGTACCCCCGGGAGCGACTAATTGATTTTCGGAGCCGTATCGGAATCGATTTTCTTTACCCGAAATTGACCGGGACACGTAGAAATATAGCTATATATGCATTACATTGTGCAATATAGCTACAGTCTACAGCTATATGTGTGCAGGTAGCATGCGCATATGTATTATAGAGAGGGAAACAGCCGGAGGCAGCAGCAGGAGCCGCAGCAGATAACGGTGTATATATACACGGCGATAAAACGGAACGTGGAAGAGGAGAGAGAGAGAGAGAGTCGCACTGCCGCTGCAGAGCGGAGAAGAGCTGCCGCAGAGAAAAACAATGACAGACGCGCATACATCGCTCTGTGTAGGCGATATATGCCACACTGCGACGGGCTAAATAATGCGCGATTATGCCGACATCGGTATATGTATCTGAGTATCGATCGCGCAATTATCGGCTCTACAAGAGAGACGCGACGCCCCCGAGTATTTAGCCGCACTCGAAAGCTAGGGCCTTGAAGGGCAGAAAAATTTTAATTACTCCGCGCGGCGCCGCCGCGACCTCTTGACAATATCATCGAGACTGCTGCGCACACCGCACCCCCGCGTCGATCGGAGCGCAGCTAATAAACCGCGCGCGGCGCCGCCGGATAAATCGCCGCGATCGAAGCGCTCTAATAAGCCGGCGGGAAAATGTTATTTCTCCGCTAAGCAGCCGAATTCTCTCCTCCCCCCTCCGCCTCTCTCTCTTTTAATATTCCCCAATCGCCGAAATATCCCTATTTTTCGCTCGGCCGAATATTGCCGCTCTAGTTAACGGTCCTCTCTCTCTTTCTGCGATCGATCATAATTTGTCCCCGTTGACTTATCGCGCGTGTTATAACAGTTGGACTTCCCAGAGAGAGAGAGAGAGAGAGAGAGAGAGAGAGAGAGAGAGAGAGAGAGAGAGAGAGAAATAAACGAGAAAAATTGCAAGATAATTCGAGAAGAAGCATTGATTAATAACGTTTCTGATATATATACACGACGAATGACTTGGCTCAAGCATATATACACTTTTTATACACACATATATATACGGCCGAGCACGTGCTCGGTCCTAATCTTATCGGGTGTAGAAGACGCTCGCGTCTCGCGGATGAGCCGATGTAGCAGAGAGAGAGAGAGAGAGAGAGAGAGAGAGAGAGAGAGAGAGAGAGACTGAGGGAGAGAGAGAGAGAAAAAAAGCAGAGGGTAATCCTCGCGGGACGTGAGAAATAAATGGAAAGGGAGAAGACGCTGCGGCATACGCGTGTCGCCGTCGATGATCTCTCTCTAATAGGAGATAGAAAGGAAGAGGGCACCGGGCAAAGGGTCGACTGTCAATCTTCATTAGCCGACTCGGAAACGAAGAAAGCCGCGAGCTGCGCGGCAACAGCATCGGCAGCATATAGCTGCTGAAAAGATACGTATAGTATATATATATATATATATATACAGTGGAGGGAGAGAAAAGCTCTGTGGGTGTGGGACAAAGCTCGCGTGGGCTCAGCCTCGTAATAGGCAATATCCGGGAAAGCGATATAGGGCCTCGCGCCGCCGCCGCCGCCGCCGCCGCTTTCTGCTGTTGTCGAGAGCGGCCTGCGCGGTGTCGATCTGTTTTGACACTGTGCTATACTCGGCGTGGTATATATACGTATATAGCGGAGAGAAAACGCCGGGAGAGTAGCTGCTCATTAAGCAACGCTTCTCCGAGATTGACGCGTCCGATATTCGACGAGTATATATGAAGATTGATTTCCTTTGATTCGTGGCTATTACGGGATGATCTTGGACGATGTCTCCCTTTTCGGCGGTGTTATATGTATATTGTATATAACGTACAATATACGTCTACATGTATATCGATATGGTATATGGTAATTGGAATACAGCCTGTTGCCTATATTCGGTTCTCACGAGTATACGGCGTTAAGAGGCAGTTATTAACGATTGGAGTATCGATCATCGTTCTCTCCTGCCATCGAGATTAAAATATACAAGAACATTAAGCTTCGTTTCCACGACGATGAATCTTTAACAATCTATGGAAATCGCTTTGAAGCTCTTTCTCTCTCTCTCTCTCTCTCTCTCTCTCTCTGTCTCTCTCTCTCCCACAGTGTCTCCGGCAATTAAAGTCTATAAATAAGGCCTCGCATAATTCTTCCCCGCGAGCGTTTGTTTGAAAACGTATTTCAGCTTCGTTATCGTCGCTCCGCGAGCCGCCGCCGCCGCCGCCGCCGCCGCCTCGGACGCATAACTGCCGAAGAAAAAATAACGTTTGTTGCTTTTAGTATAGTCGTAAGGGCGTCGATCGCGGGGAAAACGAGCCGAGCAAAAAAGCCCGTAGCGTCATCAGAGGGGAATATATATCTGTGCGCCCTCAGTCGCTATACAGTCGAATGATATACGTCGACTAATTAATTACGAAAGAGAGCGAGCGAGAAAGAGAGAGAGGAGTGGGGGAGAGGGGGTTAGCCGCGGTGGCAAATCATTCGTTACGGAAATAAACCTGTCGGCGCTTACTGTGCGGTGTATGTAGAGTGAGAGTAAAATGCGTCGGAAAAGCTCGCGACCAGAAATAAAGGCCAATAATTTTCTCGCCTCGCCCGATCGCTTCTCTGTCGCTCTCTCTCTCTCTCTCTCTCTCTCTCTCTCTCTCTCTCTCTCTCCTCGACGCGCGCCGCGCGTTGAAGGAAGAAAAAATAACAGCTGCCGCAGCCCTTTACGCGCCTCGTCTCGTCCATTAAGAATCCATTAGGACTTTTGGAAAGTCGTAAAACTATAAATATAAACACAGAGGAGGAGCCGTGCGTTGCTACACGGGGTCTATATCATTGAGAATTGAGAGGGAGATGCACGTGTGTGTCTGTATAGTATACTTGAATGAAAAAGCTATACCCAACAGCGTGTATATCCTGACAAAGCGCAGTTGTCTGTCTGCCTCTCTCTCTCTACCTCTCTTTCGTCCCGTTGTCTTCGGCAGCGCAACTCGCTCGCCATTGTTTAAAAGGAGTCACTACCGTATACCACAAGCATTTCATATACATATAGAGATGAGAGAGAGAGAGAGAGAGAGTCTGAATAGCCACGCCGACGATTTTCCGCGGTCCAGGCACATCATGGCCCGGGTTTCGCGCTCTCGGGATTATTATGGCTCGTCGACAAAGGGGTCTGCTCGTTAAGGACGATTCACATTTGCCAATTTAACTTGGCACCGCGTGTACAGCTCTCTCTCCCTCTCTCTCTCTCTCTCTCTCGCTTAATGCTATGCAGTAGGTCATCCGGCAATTCCGGCTTTATACCGCGCGCTGCGGCATCTATATGCCAAATGTATAATATTTCGATGAAACTCTCTATCTATCTCTCCCTCTCTGTCTTCCTCTGAGCTTCGCTTTGAGTCATCATCGGTGCTCCCGGCAATTTGCCGCCGCCGCCGCCGCCGCGCTCGGAATTATCTCGATGCACGATATTCGCACATTATCCGCGCGCGCAGCAAAACGCGAAACTCTCGGAAAACTGCGCGACTGCTCGAGTTTTTGTATTTTGGTGAAAGAGCTGCTGCTGCTGCTGCTGCGGCTGCTCTCGCGGGTAATTGCGGAAAACAAGCGGCGCGCGTGCGTAGCGCAATTAGTCGAGAATTTCTCGAAGGTTGTAGCCCGCGCGTGTGTGTGTATACTGTGTATGCCGTGCGTGCTGTATATATACATATACACGTAAAGTATATCCTCGAAAGACAGGAGCTATGGTTGTAGAGGAAAGCGAGAGTAGGTTTCGGCGTCTCCTGAATCAACACGTGTGCTCGGCAGTGAGTGAGCGAGAGAGCAGTACACACCGACGTCCTTTACATTCCAGAAAAGTTGGAGGGCCGCTCGGCGGCGCGTGCTGCAAGGTCACACACGCGCGCACACGTATTCATATATATATAATGCGTGTATGCGCTCTCTCTCTCTCTCTCTCGTCAAGAGCCGCCTCTCGCGCGAGAGCGAGAGAAAAAAGTGCGCAAACGAGGCATCGGGTCAGCAGCATATATGTAGCGTATATATAATACGCGCATGCACACACGAGGCTTTTGATCATCGCAATCGTAATACTTCAGCTGCCGTCGCCGCCGCTGCTGCCGCTTTACGTTAATGACTATTATTCCGAGGGACCGTCCGAGCGAGCGAGCGAGAGAGAGAGAGAGAGAGAGAGAGAGAGAGAGAGAGAGAGAGAGAGAGAGAGAGAGAGAGGAAGTGGTGTGCGGGGGAGCAAAAACGAGCTGCGGCTGCTCAAATAATGCGGGGGATAATAAGCTCGCGCGCCGCCGCCGCCGGACAATTGAACGCGAGGACCGTCGCCGTCGCGAGAGGCTCGCTCGCTGCGCTGCGCTGCCGTATACCTACACACAAAAGCCGCAAGTAGCTGGCAATTTTCGCTTTCTCCTCTTCGGCAGGTGCGTGCGCGCAGTGCGTCTCGAAGGAGTATATACCCCGAATAGCGCTTGGCACACGTGCATTATATATAGGAGCAGAGGTGTACTGCACCTTGTATATGAATCGCTCATGTATATAATGATACATATACAGGCGGTGTGTGTGCGAAGGGGACACACGAGGAGCGCGGCGCAGTGTGCTCTCTCTCTCTCTCTGCGGCCGCATGAAATCGATTTAACCAGGCTCGTCGCTGCCTCTCGGTATTGTCGCGGCATTACACGCTCTTCTTCGCGGAAAGAGAGTCAACGAGCGAGTTCCCGTCGTGTGTACACATCAATTAGCCTGCCGAGCGTATCAGCGAGCGCTGCGCGCTATATCCCACGTTTATATAGCCTATCCCGCGACGAAAAGACGTCCTTCTTCTTTTCTCGGTACGACAATGAGTCTCGCTCTGCAATCTCCGCGCAAATGTCGCAGCGGCAGCGGCAGCAGCAGTAGCGTATAGCACACAGCGCAGCGGAGAAGAGAGCCACGAGGTGCACCGCCGCCGCTGAAAGCTGGAAATTTATTATTTGCAAACAAGCTGTGGAAGTCAATTATTTGCGAGTCACGCAGCTGCAGCAGCGGCGGCGGCGGCGGCGCGTACAAGCTCACTCTCGCGCTGCAGCCAAGTCGAGAGTGCTTATAGGAGAGCGAGAGCGGATATAAAAACGGTAGCAGTAAACGCGAGAGAAAGGGCACAAAAGCTGGAGAGAAAGAGAGAGAGAGAGAGGGAAAGAAGGGGGAGGTCAGGTCTAATGAACGGTTACTCGTTAATGGGGTGATTCCCCCCTCTTGAAGGGCTGCGGAAACCCCATGCTGTCTTTGCTTCCTCTGGGACGCACTTTATGCTCCGCACTAGTCGCCGCCGCGCGTCGTGTATATATATACACGCTGCACGTATATAACAGAGTCGCGAGATGATTCAGAAAAACAGCGTATATGGCACATACGTGCGCGCACAGAGAGCAGTGGGTATATAAGGGAGAGTCGCTGCCGCGTACGACGGCGGCGGCAGTAGTACACAGCATCACAGAGAGAAATCAGCTCCCAAGGGAGACGTTATGGACCGCGACGCACTGGGAGCGTCCATATGTCGCAGCCGATACGCGAAGCGAGCTGCGCGGATTAACAAGCATGAGCTACTACTGCTACTTATGATGCGCGCGCGCGCCTGCAGCTCGCGTCGAGTCGCTCTTTCTCTCTCGCTCGCGCGCGCGCGCGCTGCTTTTTATTAATCCTCGGGGGCTGGAGGAGCAATGTAACGTGGCCTCCCTCTCTCTCTCTCTTTCTCTTGCAGTGTATGTGCATCAGCGGTATAGGTACTACGTGATGCGTCTGCAGCGTTATATTTACACGGCGGCGGAGGATATAGGCGCGAATGAATTTTTCCCACCGGATATACAGCCACCGAAAAAGTAGTGTCATTGAGATATGGCCCAAAGCCCTTTCTCGCTCTTTTCTCACTCTCTCTCTCTCTCTCTCTCTCTCTCTCTCTTTTTTCCGCGTGCTGTACTCTCGACGTTGACGCCGCCGCGGCACTGTTGATTCATCGCCTCGGGAGAAGAGGCGAAGCTCCAAAACTTTTCCAGCGGGGCGGAGCGGCAGCTCTTTCTTTGCTTATCTCGTTCGCTTCAGGATGGCTCCTTTTCGAGCCTCTTGACTTGAACAATTTCTCGAGCTGCTCTCTCTCTCTCTCTGTCTCTCTGTGTTGCGAAAATTCACGAGTCTCGCGTATACCGCCGGCTCTAACACTGCCGCGCTGCGCTGCGCTGCGCGAGCTGCACTCGAAACGAAGAAATAAACTGAAACACTCGCGCTCGAGACTAACAGTGTCTTTTCCTTTTTTCTGTTCCAGGTAAGCATCATCCCGGTGTAATGGCACTGCGCAACCTAAGGAGTAAAGTCGAAAGATACATCCCTCGCGCGTAAGTACACTGTATACAGCCCCCGGTATACAGCCCCGAAAGAAAGTCAAAGTATATACGGCAATAGGAGCGCGGGCGGCTGCTGCTGTTTGCTTATTCCGAAAAGTTTCGCGGCAACTGCGCGCTAGAGCGCCGCTAGCTCTCTCGCGCGCTCGGCAGATAGGCTATATATACACGTTATACGGGGGAAGCCCGGAGAGGAGAAAAAAGTCAACGCTACGTACACTTTCCCCTCTCCCCGAAATAAAGCTAATCGCTTAATGCGCCTATATCTGGCGGAAAGACGAAAGTTGTCCCGTGCTCGCGCGCGCGCAAGATTAATTCGCGTGTCGCGCATAGTAGCCGAGAGAGAGAGAGAGGACTATTGAATGAGATATTTATGGTAATGCCAGGCATTCCGCCGGGCTAGTTTTGATAAAGTCGGAAGAGGAAAGAAGTGCGCGTATATGGTCCGGGGGTTAAGCCGGAAACGTTCGGGGGGCTTTTGTCCTCTTTCGAGGATACACATAGTCTCTCTCTCTCTCTCTCTCTCTCGCCGCGACGAGAGAGCGAACCCGCGCGCGGAGAATTTCTCTCGCTCGCAACTGCTGGTGCGGGGCGGGCAAAAATTTATTGTGCAGCCGACGTCGACGCACCGCTACTCCTCCGAATATACATCTATAAATCGTAGGCGGGTAGGTTTTTGCGCGAAACTACGCCCCGCGTTATATAACGCGTCCCTATCCTTCTCCTTATTGTACGTCTTCCGTTTGGGAAAGAAGATGCCGCGCTATCCATGTACATTGTACATGTGGGAAAGAAAAAAAATCCCATATACGTTTCTCGATGTGTGTATAGCGAGAGGGCAAGTTTTTGGTAAACATTAGCCGTAGACTCGCGATGATCTTGAGTCACGCTGGGCGTGACGAGGGTGTTCGCTCTTCCTCTGGGTGTAACAAGCCGCCGCGCCGGGGGATATACATGTATATATTGTATCGTATACGTGCGTCTCGGTGAGTCCCATTATGCGAGAATGTTTTTCTCGAGTTTGAAGAGAACTCTGGTCTTTTTCTTCTTCGTCTATTATGCATCTATATGTCATCGATGCTTCTCGTTCTCTCTCTCTCTCTCTCTCTCTCTCTTTTCGTATACGCGCAGGGATGAGATCCTCCTATATAATGTGGGCAGCACAAGTACATCCGACGAGCCTCGATTAAAAGAATTTTTTACGGCCGGAAAACGTATTGATAGTTTCGATAGCTGTCGCGACCAGTCAGAATGAATGTTTAAAGTTCGTATATGAAATGTTGAGACTCGCCAATCTGTCCGGATATAGCGGATGAGTTGTAGATAAACTTACATTAACGATCCATTACACCATACACACCGCACATACAGATCCTCTTTTATTCAAGATCCCGAGAGCGAGCTATTTTTGCGCGCGGACGAAGCGCATTTTTTGCTAGATATCAAAGTTTATCGTTGCACGCTGCACTCCCCCGAGAGAATGCGAGAGAGTGAGAGAGGAAACGAGATAGAGAGAAAGCGTTATATACGTAATATATACGCATACGTGTATACATTACACTTAGAAAAAGTTGGAATATACGACTGCAGCGCAGCTGTATTGGGAGAAAGCAGCAGCAGTAGGCGAAAAGGTGCGTTGCCTATAGGTCAGTTCTCGTAATTTTCGAGACTATAAGGGAGATATAGAAAAATGTGTGAGTGCGTGTCTATGTATATTATCTGGTAATAAGTGTGCGGTGAATTATTACAGAGAGAGAGAGAGAGAGAGAGAGAGAGAGAGAGAGAGAGAGAGAGAGAGAGAGAGAGAGAGAGAGCGAGCCGAATGGAGTGTGTAAGTCGATGCGGCGTATGCATCAGTGTCTGCTCGTCCGGCGCGCGCGCGCGCACACACAGCAGTGCTCGAGGGCGCGAACGACGAGGAGCTTATCGTCGAGATTAGAGACGTATAAATTACGTCGAGTGCGCGCGCCTGGCTTCTTCTCTCTCTCTCTCTCTCTCCCTCCCACTCGGGCGCGCGCGCGCGCGCAGTCGACGCAGCGCAGGGGAGCCGTTTCTTACATAAAGGAGAAAGAGCGAGAGATAGATAGATATAGGAGTAGCAGGCGAGAGAGACACTCTCCGGGATGGAGAGTATAGACGCGCCGGCTAATGGGAATACTATGATTTCGGGACACGTGACGCGGTAACAATGCGCTCAGGAATGCGATGCACGGATTTTTCATGCTCGCCCTCCTCAGCGGAGCAGCTCTCTTCTCCATCCCATCCCCGCGCGATCCTGCTATACGGGAAAAGAGCACTTTCTTCGGGACTTTCTTCTTGCCCCTTTATTTCTCGGCTCCGTCTTCTCTGTATAGCTGTACACACTTGCTGTGAGAGTGTGTGTATCGACCCGCTCTCTCTCTCGCTCTCTCTATCTCTCCCGGCGGGTTTTTCCTTTTGCTGCGCTGCAGAGCACCGGCAGCAGCAGCGCACATAGCTGGTCTCGGGCTTTGGAAAAACTTATGTTCATACTTGCATTGATAGTCTGTGAAATCGCTACATTTTTCTTGGCAGCTCAGTGACTTTTATATACTTGCCGGCTTATTTCGATCGCTTTCCTTCCTATATACCTTCTCCCCCTACCATCGCTCTCTCTCTCTCTCTCTCTCTCTCTCTCTCTCACGTAATGCCGATACCGCACGGGCTGCGGGGTATATCCTTTCTCGATCTTCCGCCGACGTGATTCGCTCCGGGGAAGCCAATTGCGGGTTATAAAACACAGGCCGGAGCGTTTATGCATCGTCGGAATTGATACGACTATACACGCGTATATAGCGTGTATATAGCTCTGCGATACATGTATACTATGTAGCTCGAGATGTAGCTAGCGCTGCAGCAGCAGCCAGAAGCGGAGAATTGGGAAATGGCTTCTTTCGGCTAAATAATTCGGTCCATCCGCTGCAGCGCAGACGAGAGGACGTACGTATACATTTAACAAGTGCGCGACAAAGTGGAGAGCGAGCGCAGCGCAGCGCAGCAATGACGAAATTAATCGCTTTCCGCTCGGTGCTCTCTCTCTCTCGTTCGTGTACTCTCTAATTCGTCTACGCATCCGAGAGCATTATGTAGAAAGGCAAAAAAAGCTCGGTCGGACACCTCCTTCCTCGTTAGCTCGAAGCTCATCGCAATTTGTCGCGCCGTGCAGCTCAGATTAATGAGAGACTATTTTTAAGCAGCTCTCCGAGAGAGTCGAAGCTCTCAGCTGATCTCCATATATCGCGTATCGTATATATATGCCGCGCGCTGTACATGGAAGCCCGGCAGTACAGTGGCTTCGCGTGACTGATCATATGGAATACACAGCCGGCGGCAGTGGATGGGCTGACCATTAGCTTATCAGCTGGTGCCGTCTGCCGCGACATCGGCGCTTAAAACCCGATAAGACGTGGATCGCCCTATCCTCCCCCGTTCAAAGCCCCGTTTACGCATGGAAAGCTTCGGCCGTGCATCGGTGTGTTGTTGCGCGTATGCGCGTGCAGTATACCCCAGACACACACACACATACGCGTGCGCGAGAGAGGGAAAGAAAAACGAGGCCAGTAGCGGCGCTTGTCTGTGCGAATCGCGTGCATGTACGCGCGGGGGGCTCCCTTTCCGTTCTCCTCGCCCTCCTCCTCCTCCTCCTCCTCCCCCCCGGAAGATAGATGAAGTCCTCGCAGCCGTCGTTCCATCACTTTCCTTCCTGCTTCGCCTGGCGTCGTTTAGATATAGAGTCGCGCCCGGGGAGAGAACGACTGCTATGCTAGACCTATACCGCACACTGCTGCGTATGTATACGCGAATATGCGATTTCGGAATAACGGGGGTCGAGACGGCTAAAAATTCGAGCCACTTCTTTTTCCCGGCAGCCACGGCACTCCATACACTCCCTCCCTCCCTCCCTCTCTCTCTCTCTCTCTCTCTGCCCCACAGATTCGTATAGCCGCTTTATACATCGGCCGACTATGCGAGAGAGGCTCGAATTGCAATGCAAATTCGCTCTAGCCTTGCCGCCGCCGCTACACTCGACGATATACGGCCACGATTATGGTTTTATTGGCCCGCCGAGTGACGCTGCTGCTGGTGCTGCTGCTGCTTTTTTTTCGACTGCGCGCGTGATTCACTCGCGCGCGTTTTCAAGCGCTTGATTTATGCCGGATGATTTTTGAAGTGCGCGCGACTCTGCTGTGCTCTCTCGCCAAATTTACAGGCTGTTGGAATACGTTATTAGCTTTTAGCCCCGCGTCGCCCCCCCCCCTCCCCCCCTCTCTCTCTCTCTCTCGGGATGAAACTTTTTTTTTGTTTGCCTGCAAATACCCAAGCAGCGCCCGCGATATTAAAATCCATTCGAAAATAGGAGGCGGCGCGCGCCGAGAGCGAGAGCGAGGGAGAGCGAGCCGAACTTTTAGCCATTAGAGGTGCACATGCGCGCGGACTGAAAATAATTTTCAGCGCAAACTATATACACGCGCACTCGGGAAAGATAATTAACACCGCGAGAGCGAGAGCGAGAGGGAGAGGGAGAAAGAGCTGCAGCTGCCACGCAGCAGCCCTCATGTAAATAAGCCTCTGGCTCTCTCTGCTGCGCTGCCCGGGACCGCGAAATTCCTGTTATTTAGTGCTAAATAAATATGGATTTTTTACAAAGAGCCATCCTCCATCTATCTTTCTCGACGCGGACGCATGATAAATTTAAATTTTCAATTACATTCATTAAACACCCGCTGCTGCGCCTCTGCAAAGTCACTCGGCCTCTTTTTTCCTCTCTCTCTCTCTCTCTCTCTCTCTCTCTCTCTCTCCCTCTCTCTTCCAGCGCGGCGCCGTGCACGCCGAGAGTTCGCTTTTGATTTCACGAAACTTTGTGGTGGCGACTCTATATATACGGCATTATATACATCATATTCTTTTGATTGTGCGACACGGTTTTGAGAGCCAACAACCGCAAGTTTCGAAAAGAACTTGCGAAATCCTGGGACGGCTTGTCACCTGCAGTCTCCCTCTCTCTCTCGCTCGCTCGCTCATTCGCGGCTGCCGCCGCTACAGCGTGATTCACGCAGCACGACCGCGAGAGTCGTTTCGATGCGTTTATCGAACGCGTATAGTGTATAATGCGCGCGCACGCATACTCGCTTTTATGTTTTACACATATATAAATGCGCCATACTGGCGGAATATATTATTCAAAGCGGCAGGGAGATAAATTGTATATTCGGTAGCGGTGCGTCGGGCGTTTGTGTATATCGAGTCAAAATCGTGTATACATTATACGCGTAGCGTATGCGAGACACACGCGCGCGCGCGCACACACAAAAGAATTAATGCGACGCGCGAGAACAACGGCAAAAATCTGTCGGGGATAATTTTTCGGCTTTTTTTTCTCTCCTGCAGCAGCAGCAGCAGCAGCAGCAGCAGCAGCGTGAAACGCAAACACGTCCGCTTAATTATCGCTAATAAATTGTCTAGTTCGCTGGAAACGAGAACGCGAAAACTGGTTCCCGGAGTTAATTCGATTTATACTGGCTAGCCGCGCCGAAGAAAAAGAATGGCGAGCGCGACTGTGTGCCTGATGGCTATATGGCGCATAAAAGAGAAACTAACTCTCCCGGACGAAAGAGAGAGAGAGAGAGAGAGAGAGAGAGAGAGAGAGAGAGAGAGAGACGGTAAAAAAAGAACGAAGGAGAATTTTGATTGACGCACCGGCGGTTCGTAGCGATTACTAAAACAAACTGCACGAAAGAGAGAGAAAGAGAGGGATGAGTCTCTCCGCATAGACACTAGCGTCCGATCTATCGAGTCATCGCCTAATGTATATATAACAGACACAGAATACAGATAGCATTCTACGCACAGCAGCAGCAGCAGCAGCAGCAGCATTGAAACGAGCTCCGAAAACCGCGGCTTTTCTGCAAATCATCCCGGACTATTGCGACAATTATCTCGAGAGACACCTGCTGCACGGAGGCTGCAATGGATAGCGAGCGACGAGCCGCAGCGAGAGGGAGAAATGAGAGAGG
Source organism: Philotrypesis tridentata (assembly GCA_018906965.1). Taxonomy (NCBI): domain Eukaryota; kingdom Metazoa; phylum Arthropoda; class Insecta; order Hymenoptera; family Pteromalidae; genus Philotrypesis; species Philotrypesis tridentata. The sequence continues at coordinate 609,720 of JACCIB010000017.1, read as the reverse complement.
AAAAAAGCGAAGGCCAGGCACCCACGGCCTTTTTTGGAAAAACGAGCTCGTCGCTCTCTTTCGCGCATCCAGCCCTCTTTGGCTAGGCTATACATACGCGTATAGCAACACTCGCGTGTCCTTGTCAGAGACGAAGGCCAGATGACGCTGGACGATCCTCTTCTCTCTCGATCGGCTTTCCGTATATACTACGCGTATAATGTATATCGTGTCCGTGTGTCTGCGCGACAGATGCCTATCTCTGTATACAGCTGGCTCACATTTGTCAATTTTTTTTCTCCCCCCGCATTGCACGCTGTATACATAAACTGCACCGAGACAAATTGCGCAACCCGTGCCGCGCGCATGACTCCGTTTTTTTTTCGCCGGAATGCGCGCACGCGTTGTCGGCGGTAAGTATAAGTACATAGTGCCTCGCGCGCGGACACGTGCGCGTCGAGAGAGCGAGAGAGAAAGAGAGAGAAGGAAAAAACGGCCGTGTCGAAGAGCGACGTGTCCGTGTGTGTTCGTTATTAATTAATAAGGCGAGAGAGCGAGCGCCAAGTCTGCTATATACCGGGAAGTGGACATGCAAATTTCTCGAGCCGCTTATTCTATAGTCCGATAATTTGTCTTATGATACACCACGCGCTCGCGCGCGCGAGAGCCGCTGTCTCGCTTCTTTTTTTCTCACGCCTCTCTCGCGAGCGCCAAAGATAATCAATGAGCGTCGAATATTTTCACGGAATACACGGCATCGGCTCGCGATTAAGATTATAAATCGCTTACGGCGTGTGTATATATACGTAGAGGATGTGCGTGTACAGCGCTGAGAGAAAAGAGAGAGAGAGAGAGAGAGAACCGATAATCTCCCCGTTGTTGTTTACCGAAAAAAAAGATGAGAGACGACGAGATGATGCAATACTCTCCCGAAGAGGGACGTAATCTGCGGAGAACAAGAGCACACGCGCACGGGAAAGAGAGAGAGAGAGAGAGAGAGAAAGAGCAAACAAGTCGAAGAAATTCAAAGGTTCTCTCTGCGGTCGAGGACGGCGAAGGGAAAAGAGAGTTTATACGGCTTGTGCAGCTCGACTATATCGCCCGGGGAAAATTAGAAAAGGCCGCTTTAGGATTGCGCGCGTAACTCCGCTCTGTAACAGCAGCGGCAGCGGCAACAGCAGCCTCTTTGCGCGAGGCGAATCGATCTTGCGGTGCAGTTCTCTCTCTTCTCTCTCTCTCTCTCTCTCTCTCTCTCTCGAGTGAGAGAAGAAAGGAAGAAACGTGTGTGTGTGTGTGTGTGCGCGCGAGTGCATACACCGCAAGAGAGCGCGCACTTTCGAGACAAATAGCTCGCCGGTAACGCCGGCATTGAGCTTTATTGGCCATTAACTTTTTAAACTCTTGTTTATTTTACAATTAACTCGACTCCCTTTCTTCCCTCGCTCGCTCTCTCTCTCTCTCTCTCACTTTGTCTTTCTATACCTCTAGTGCGCCTCGGCGAATCTATATATATGCACGTACCTATTGATTGAGTGTTTGCGCAACTCGCGCCCGCGCGGAGATGCAGATTTTGATAAAAGTTAATTGCAATGCAGTGTACATACATATAGGAATCCGAGGAGGGTATGCGCGCGCGCGCGCATGTGTACATACCTGTATGTGTGCGAGAGGAGGAAAAAAAAACGGAATCCGTACCGGGTGAAATTATTTAATCAACCGAGAGAAACACACGCGGCGAGAATGATTTACAGCGGCATTGCTCGCCGCGCGGAGAGACCAGTAGAATTTAACGGTTGATTAGCACATAGAGCCGCGCGCGCAGTGTCTGCGCTGCAGCGCTGCACTATGCGCAGTCTGTGTGTAGCGCGCACGCATCGACCTATAGCGCGCGCCTAATGGAACAGACGCGAGAGATCGAGAGGAGATAGAGCCGAGTCGAGGGCATATTAGATAAGAAAAGCCTGTGGAAATCGCCAAATGACATTATTATCGGGGAAACAGGAGAGAGAGAGAGAGAGAGAGAGAGAGAGGAGAGAAAGAGAGAGGACTATGCAACGAAATAAGCCTATATCCAATTAGATTCGCACGCGCGCCTCTACTGCACACAGCGCGCACATTTATACGTAATTCGAAAAGACGACGCGCAACTTGTGCCGCCGCGAGAGTATAAGTCTCTCTTTCTCTGCGTGTGCTGCATTACTTTCACTCGAAGAGTAGGGGAAAGAAGGAATGGCGGTGTATGGTTCTCGTTACGAAACACCTATATATGTATGTGTGTGTGTGTGTGCTTATACGCAGTTAGTGCCCCCACAAACACACGTCCAGGTGCACACACATCCTTTTCTAGCCTATAATGCACAAACGCTAAATTGATTTCGGACGCTGTGCTCGCATTACGATTTTTAATTACGCGCTGCAAGCGCAGAAGCCGCCGTGTACGCGTATATATACAGCGGCGGCTGAGAAGAGAATCGTGCGCGCTCGCGCGAGCGACGTCAAAAAAATGCCATTATGCTTGGTTCGCGCGCCGCACGGGCTCTTCTTTCCTACTCCTTTATTCCCATTGTCTTGATGTTCCACCTCTTTCTCTCTCTCTCTCTCTCGCTCACTCCTCTTTGCTTTTCACCCCCTTTCACAGCCCTTGGCTCGCTCGCTCGTCGCTCCGTTCTCTCTCTCTCTCTCTCTCTCTCTCTCTCTCTCTCTCTCTCTCTCTCTCAGTCGTCATCGTCGCCGTCGCCGCGCCTCGACGAATCCGAAATAAAGAGGAAGGGATGAGGACCCTTCTGAAAGGAGAAGAGCTGCATTCTGAATTCAAAAGCTTGTGTTTTAAATTCGTACAGCGGCTGCTCTCTCTCTCTCTCGCTCTCGCTCTATGCAGAATGCGCGCCGCGTTGCTACTCGCGCACTACATCACATCAGAGCGCGAATAGAGTCGCGCGAGCAGAGCAGAGAAAGCCGCCACCGCCGCCGCTCGGAATATAAATCTCTCGTCGACGACAGCCCGGCTCTTCAAAACTCATCGGAAATGGAATATTTCGCGCTAGCTCCAGAGAGACAGAGACTGAGAGAGAGAGTGAGAGGGGGGGGGGGTAGAGAAAGATAGCGCGCTCTGGAAAGTAAAAAAAAGTGTCCAAAAAGTACGGGCGGACTACTCTTTATTTCTCCCTCTCCGCAGCCTTTTCTTACATTTACGAGGAGCTAGCTCTCGAAGCCGAAGTAAAACCCAGAGCCGTGAAATAAATCCGCGCTCGCTCGGACGACTCGGCGGCTCTTAAATTTACCGGAAATAGAATTTGTCCCGAGGCTGCGCGCGCTCCGCTGCGGCAGTAGTAGACTACTCGCCGAGAAACAGACGGAATATAAACTCCACCGGGAGAATCCGTATCTCTTGCGAGCGCGCGCCTGGGCCGTCGCGAGCGCGCGCGCGCGCGCCCCCCAGACTTTGAATGCCAGGAAGGAAGGAAGTATGCGAGCGTTTCCCCGTCGACGCGCGCGCCCGCGCGTACCGAAAAATACCGGAAAATCCAAAGCTGCCTACACACACCGTTCCCCACCGCCGCCGCCGCCGCTGCTGCCGCTTCTGCTTTTCACCATTCAGAAATGTCGGCGTATATACATGTGCTCTGTGAGCTTAGCGTAACTCGCTCTCTACACTTTTATAATGTCGTACGTTTACCGTGGCAAAAATGACTCGACTTAATCGTGTACGAGGAGGAAAATCTTGATTGAAATTTGCATTAAAATTATGTAGCATTTACAGTGTCTTAATTACAGCGATCTGATAAAGGGATTAGGTTAAAACTTTGTGCGATATGATATTCCGCATCATAATGCGCTGTTATCTCGTCGTAACCTGTTTTATGCGCACAGAAAACGTTGAGGCGTACTGGTATATAGAAACGATAACAAGTTTTTAGCTAATTTCATCCGAACTCGTTTATACATCGTTATGAAGCAGTAGAAACGCCTCTCCAGACCTGTCAACGCTTCTTAACCGCATATTGTGACTGGAAACTGGCTAGTATAAAAATTGGGTCACTTAAAAAGTTTAATTTTTTTTTTTCGAGCTATAGAGATTCCGGACCGGTGCGAAAATGCAGATAAACACATGAAACGTTACTTTTTTTTAATAAAAAATTAATACGTCAAAGTACTGGAATAGCAAGAATTAGAATATTCCTTAGGCCCAAAATTTAGAGTTAAACTACAATAAAGAACAACAAAAGAGCTTTAATTTAAAAAGAAAATATATACCCAGATTCGCTGCTCTCATCAAAACTTATGTGCGTTAAAAAAAGAAAAAAATAACATAATAATATGTTAAATTTTCATATTCCAAGTTTTCCATATTCCTCTACATTTTTTACTACATTTTGACTCACAGAAGAAAGTCTGACCGGTCCTCTATAGTTTTAAAAAAAAAAACAGGTATGTGTGACTCTATATCACTCGAACGTAAGTTAACAGAAAGAATGTGAATCTATCGCTCTACTCGAGCAAAATCAAAAATAATTTTTGATTTTATAACAAATCTCCAATGTGAGAATATTCAGTGCAGAGCCTATAATCAAAAATTATGTTTGATGTTGCTCGAGTATACTCTCGAGCATAGAGCGATAAATTCACATATTTTCTATTAACTTACGTTTGAGCGATAGAGTCACATACCATCATTAGACACTTCCTCTTTATAAGTGTTTGCTAGGTGACGACCTGCTTCTTTCTCTATGTGAGAGTTCGCTCTTGCATGAGAAAGAGGCAGGTCGAGACCATATTAATGCCGCTTGCTTTGCAAGTGGCGAGCGTCTAAGGAAGCTGTCAGAGTCTTACTGAGGAGTCTACTCTGACAGCTGGGACGAAATGCCAACAAGAAAGTTTTTGAGAGATCTGCCTGCATACAAATCTCCAATGCGAGGAATATGCAGTGCAGAGTCTATAATCAAAAATTATTTTTGATTTTGCTCGAGCAGAGTGATAGATTCACATTTTTTCTATTTTGGGAGAACTAATCTTAACATCATGTCTTTTGTGTAATAAATAATATGAGGTTATTATAGCTTTCAAATAATCATTATCATTAGTGATCATGTAGTTTTTTTAATAAGGTGTCAGTTTTTTCGCATTTATTTACTTATTTTTTAAATAAATCAGTATATATAGTTCTGTTGAAAATATAGATTACATGGCTTGAATAAAAGGGCAGCATACCGATTATAGAATTAGTAAATTATGATGTACATCGATTGACGTTAATACGATAAATATAGGATTTATCTCATCATGCGATTTCTTCATATTATATCATTTTCACCCTCGGCGATTAATTAACTAGCTTTCATAAATACTGTCAACAAAAAATTAACCAATAAATTATAATAGAAATCCGATTTAATGGTTTAACTATTTTATCAGACGTACCCCATAATTTTCTGCATCGTTGAAACTACAAAAATTTAATATAAAAATTTAATTTACGCTACGATAATCTATATAGAACTTGCTTCTCGAAAATTTTATTATAGTTTAACAATATCCATTTTGAGTGAAATACCCGACTATACTTTGAATTTGACGATAAAATTGAAAAAAAAAATATATGATGCGCGACTAGTTACATCTCGCTGAGAAAATTTATTCCAAGAATAAAGCACACTCGAGGTGGTCCTCTCGAAAAAATCTGCAATCGGGATGAGTCTGACAATGCCTTCTCACTTCTCAAGCCCGGCGGGCCTTTGGCCGCTGAAGAAGCTCACCCGAGGCGCGCACGCTATCATCCTGTTTGCGCGAAGAGGAGAGAGAGAGAAAGAGAGAGCCCCGCGCTACGGAATCGCGGCTTATCAGAAAGAGCTCACTCGAGACTCCTCTCTGTTTTTTGGTCAATCGCTAGGAGCTTTCTTTCGCCGAGAGAGAGAGAGAAGGAGAGCGCGAGAGAGCTTAAAAGAGTCTCTCTCCCACTAGACATTTTTTTCTCAGTAGCGGCGGCGGCGGCGGCGGCAGCAGCAGCAGCAGCGTCCCATCAAGGCTAGAGAGAGGAGGACATCCTAAATTTTTGACGAAGCCACTCGTCAAACCTTGCACTGCTCGCGCGCGCCACACATATAGCCAAGTCTGCAATTTCCTGCAGGTCTTTGCCCGCTTTAGAAGAAGTAAAGCTCCGGCTATATACTATATTTTGGCACTCTAGAATTTCGTGCCTCCGCGCACTCTCTTACCTGCTCTCACTCTTTTTCTCTCTTTTTCTCTCTCGCGCTTTCTCTCTGTCTCTGTGTTTCGTCGTCGCGAAGTAAAAAAGAGTCGCGCGCGCGCGCGCGCAGACGACTACCTACACACACACACACGCACACGCACACACGGGGGGGATCCGGATAAGCGGCGTTCTCTCCGGTATTGATCCTGGAAGCCGCGCGTCGCCCCAAACTTTCGCCTCATCTCTCTCTCTCCCTTCCTCTCCGGCGTCGCGTATACGCACACTGCAAAGCCCGCACCGCGAGCGCACTCTCTTAGTCTAATGACACGAAACGCACTATTATCAAATGCACATGTGCAGCTGCAGTAGCCTTGCCCTTGAAACCCTCGCGCGCGTACACACACACACACGCACGCACCAGTCGGGTTTTCCTTTCTTTCTTCCCCCTTTTTGACCCGCTATGCGCTCACAAGCCTCGCTCTCTCTCTCTCTCTCTCTGGCTCTCGTTCAAATTAAATTTCCCTCCTACACCGCCTCCGCCGCCGCTGTTGCTGCTGCCGCTGCCGCGCTGATGCTCGTACGCGAAAGCGTTGGAAATTGTCCGCGTTTTTCGAATTCCTCGAGCACCGCTCGCTGCGCGCAGAGCCCTTTGAACTAGAATTTAATATGCTTGAGAAAGATAGAGAGAGAGAGAGAGCTGAGTAGAGCCTTATCCGATATACGAGAGAGAGAGAGAGAGAGAGAGAGGGAGCTGAGAGCAGCTCTTGCTAACGCGCGCATTTGCATAAGACTCTCTCGCGGATGATCTACATTATTCGCTAATGCGGTGGCGGGCCGGGGGGGGGGGATGATAAATGCAGATGTATACGTATGTATAGATCGCAAGAGGGCAATAATTCCACGGCTCTAGCGACTCGACTCGACTCGACTCGAGCGGCAATAAAAGAGTCGATATTATCGATTGCTCTCTATTCATAAATCGCTCGGTTTACAAACATATCGTCGTCCGGTTTATATACGCGAGATGACGAGGCATAAATCGCTCCTCCCATACCTTCTGATAGTCCGATTCGCTAAGACTGTACGAAGCTGTGCACACACAAGCCGCCGATATAAATCCATTTTTTCCTCTCCTCGTATTCTCTCTCTCTCTTTCTCCGACCTGTATATATGTCCTGCTCTATATACGCGACTATGGTACACGTATACAGTGAGCGCAGTATATATACACGCCGACGCGCAAATCGAACGCACGAACGTAAGACGACGACGATAAAAGCTCGAACGTTTCCTCGGACGTATACACAGTGAGGCTAGAGAGAGAGAACGGATTTGTCCGAATGGCCGTTTTCAATTACCCCGAAGTGCAGCTCTACTCGCCGTGTATTATTGGCTTCGCGGAAATTGCGTCTATATATATACCTATACTAGTATTTTATACATATAGATGTATATATATATTGGATACACAGAGAGGGCTGCGCAGAGGGAGGGAGGGAGAGAAATACCGAGAAAAAGTTGGGGGAATCGGAGCGCTTTTACGATCCTGGCTCTGCTCTGTCCATCTGCGCTTTAGGCTTTACGTGTGCTGCCTCTCTCTCACCGCGTATTTGACGATATGTATAGCTCTGCGGATACAAACAGAAATGCTGTACGTACACCAGGTACTGCAGGTTTCTCGCTTTCGATGTTTATGAGCTAGTCCTCGACGTCGCGGTGCACAGTTTCAGAGAAAAGAAAAAATTTTAATTAGAGACTACTTGCAGCTCGAGTCGCGGTGCAGTATATATAGAGTAGCTATGCAACGACGAGGCAATTGTGTATACAATTGCACTGCAATTTTTAATCAGAGTCCGCTCGAGGAGATTGCCCCCCGCGCTCGAAAAATAATTAGGGCTTTGTTTCGGCGCATCGCATTAAATTTCGCATCAAAACCTCTCTCTCTCTCTCTCGTCTCTTTCTTTCTCTCTAGCTCTCTCTCTCTCTCTCTCTCTCTCTCTCTCTCTCTCTCTCTGTCTCTGTCTGTTTGCGCCCGTTATATTTTTATTTGCAGCCCGCAAAAGTAAGAAGAAGACGCTTTCGCGCGCGTCCCTAGGGCTCGCGTCTCCAGACAGACGACACACATAGGTATATATGCTGCAGGGGGATGCATCTCGTTAAATTTAATCCGTCTTGTTAGTCGCTCTATCTAGCGCGCGGAGCAAGGGAGACGCTTTTGTGTATATGACGAAATCCGGGGAAATAATGCACTTTTTCTTGTGTTTTTGCAACAAACACATTTTTCATTTATTTTTATAAAAAATGAAAAAACTTCAATCACGCAACGTCATAAGCTTGTTGTCCCGAGGGGACGCATTCTAATCTGTTATAAATAAATATAGCTTTAATTTAAAAAAACAATTTGGCGTGATTGCGGAAACTAGTAAAAAAATTGTTTGCGTTGAAAAATCTTGTTATCAAATATACTCTCACTATAATTTTAACGTTTATTTTTAAACTATATTTTATATAACTATATATGCCGTTACCTCGAGCGTAACCCCAAACAAAGACTGGAACTGGCTTATTTCCGTGAATGCGGAAAATTGAGCATGTACGTGTGGAGCCGTAATACTTCATTCTTTCATTACACTTACAAAATTTTTGAAAAACTGAATTTTCATCGTTTTTATGTCTTGATATCTATATTTATTCCTATATAACACACCATGGAAAAAGGCATCAATTAAAATTAAAAAAAAAAACTCAATTCTAATAATAATAATCATTATAGAAAAAATTAACAATTCCAAGAAAAATGCATTTTTGTTCATGGATCTCCTCCTATACAGCAGTAGTCTTTGTGCGTTGCTCGCCACGGGAAGAAAAGAGGTCCTCTCCGAGGCTATAGGATTGCTTAGAGGCGCGTATATCTCTGCGAGAGAGTCGCGATTTTCCTGGTTGTATATAGTGTACGCGCGAAAAGCGAGCCAAAAGCCGCAGCGAGAGAGCCGATGTGCGCGCAAGGAGGAAATTTTTCGGCGAAAGTAAAAAGCACTCTCCGTGCTCGGTAGTAGCAGCAGCAGCAGCAGCAGCAGCAGCAGCAGCATCAGCGACTAAAAAGGAATCTCTTCAAGTCCTTCAAGTCCTGCGCGCGCCGATATAGAGGGCGACTTTTTGTTCTCGAGTTCTCCTCTCTCTCTCTCTCTCTCTCTCTTTCTGCCATCATCCTCTTTGCTCGCGCGCGTTCGTTCCTCCGCGGCGCGGCTCGTCGAACTTGAAGTGTCTCTCGCGAATGAATGGCGCCGCAATCGTCGGAAATTTCGGCTCTTGCGCACGCAAAGCAGCACTGCGGCGAGAGGGAGAGAGAGAGGGGGGGGGGGTAGTGCTATCTTCCTTCTTCCTTTCCTTATTTCCGGAGCTGAAAGCCTGTCGGACCGCATAAGGCGTGTTATAGAGAGGCAAAGCTCCTTATTTACCTGGAAATATTTTTATTTTCGCCAACACGCGCTTTATATTCAGAGTCCCGCCGGCGCATTCATCGTCGCTGCGGGCCAAAGGGATATGCAGCGCGC